>CM062818.1:1870467412-1870989912 GCA_031772625.1 Pinus tabuliformis
CTTTCAGTTTAGAAGATAATTGAGTCTTCCTACCTGATCTCCTTGGTAGGGACTTACCTCAATTTAAACTTTTTCCGAGCTTGCATCTTCATTGATTACATTATCTGTTACTTCTTCTTCTTGTTTCTGCTCCTGCTCTTCATCTTCCTCACTGTTTTCTTCTATAAGCAATGGAATGTGGCAATCACTGTTAGAATCCTCCTTTCCTTCTTCAACCTGTTCATGAAATATGACATCTCTGCTTGCAAAAACTTTGTGAGTCACAGGATTATATAACTTATATGCCTTGAACTCAGTGCCATATCCAACAAATATACATTTCAGGGCTTTGGGGTCTAACTTCTTCCTATCTGCCTTAGGTACATGAGCATAAGCTTTTGACCCAAATATTCTTAAATGACTAACTGCTGGTTTGAATCCAAACAATGCTTCAAAAGGGGTTTTGAAGCCAAAACAACTAGTAGGACTCCTATTCTTTAAATATACAGCAGTGTTAATAGCTTATGCCTAAAGACCATTTGATAGACCCTTACCTTGTAGCATACTACTTGCGCACTCCACAAGAGTTCTGTTCTTTTGTTCTACCACTCCATTCTGCTGTGGAGTGTGTGGCACTGTAAACTGCTGCACAATCCCATGATGCTTGCAGAAATTCATGAACTCTCCCAACCTGTATTCTCCCCCTTGATCTGAGAGGAGAATTTTTATCCTTTTTCCTGTCTGGTTCTCTACCATAGATTTAAACTCTTTAAAACACTGAAAGGCTTGACTCTTTTTACTCAGAAAGTATATCCATGAAAATCTAGTGCAATCATCTGTAAATAAGAGAAAGTAATATGCTCCTCCTAATGACCTAGTTTGCATAGGTCCACAAATATCTGTATGCACCAGTTCTAAAATGTCTCTTTCCTTTTTGTTAACATGCAAAGGGAACTCTTCTCTATGCATTTTCCCTAATGCACATCCATCACAATCCAGCTTAACATTATGAAAAACAGGTAGTCCATCAACCATACCTTTTCTCTGAAGTAAGATGAGGTCTTGCAGATTAAGATGGTCGAATCTTTGATGCCAGAGATCTTCGACTGTTGATCCAGCTGCAACCATTGCTTGTTGTGGCATACTCTTTGCATCTAATCTGTACAAGCGTCCCACGCACACTACTTTTGTAACTGTTTCCATCTGGCTATCCTTAATGACACAATTATTCTTAAAGAATTGAACTTGCATATCCTGATCAGTAATCATTGAGACAGAGTCCAAATTTTTCTTAATTCCTGGGACATACAATACATTTTTAAGATGTCTAATATCACCGCTAGGTAACTTTACAGGAATGTCACCATGTCCTTTGATCTCATATCCACTATCATCTCCTAAATATATTTTCGACCCACATGAAGTTTCTTCAAGAAATTCAAACCAGTCCTTCTTACCAGTCATATGTGAGGATGCGCCAGAGTCGACATACCATATGTCATCCTCATCTCCCTTTGAAGCCGAAAGAGCACAGTCGACTGTGAATAGTCGAAGTTCGTGGCTGTGGTCCTCTTCTTCCCCAGCAAAATAACCCTTATGTTTTCTTTGTTTGTTTCTTCCTTCGTCTGCCTGCCTCTTATAACAATCTCTAATCTGATGACCAGGTTTTCCACAGTAAAAACATTTCTTGATGGGAAAATCATTAGCAGTCATACCTTTAAACGGTCTCTTCTGAAATGTGTTGGCTCCTTTCTGCTGCTGCTGCTGTGGTTGCTGGTGCTGGTGTTGCTTCCCTCTGTACTGTCTCCTTTTTGCCATCAGAGCAAGATCATTGCTCTGAGTTTTCAAATTTTGTCGTCGCTCTTCTTCCTGTAGCAGGATCCCTGTCAGCTCTTCAAATGAAGGGGCTTTCTCCCTTGCTGACAGCCCTGTGATGAACGTCTGGTATTCATCAATCATTCTGTTCAATGTGAGCGTGACCAGATCTGAATCGGAAACTTTCTCTCTGATAGCTCCCAATCTGTCACTCAGGTCCTTGACTCGAGCAATGAATCCAGCAACGGACTCATTCTCCTCCATCTTCAATGCAAACAGCTTGCCTTTAAGTGACAAGACACGGTTTGTATTCTGCGTCTCGTACAGGTTTTTGATTGTCGTCCAAATGTCAGCGGCCGATTTACAGTCTCTAATATGAGGGATAACATTGTCCTTGACGGACATCTTCAATATGACCTTTGCTTTTGTCTCCCTTTTATCCCAATCTTGTTCTTGTGTCGCTGTTCCTGCTCTCAGCTCATTTCCTGTGACGATCGCCCATGCATTTGCACTTTCAAGCAAAGTCTGCATCTTGAATTTCCAGTTGTTGAAATTTGATCCATCGAGTTTGCCAGACTCGTGGAGATACGATTCTAAACTGTTATTCATATTGACTTATACCAGATCTGAACCTCTGTTTTGCTGAAAAAAAATGTACCTTCAATGCGCCACCACCGGGCAAGTCCGATCTGCTGCCACCGAACAGATCTGAAACTTCAATGCGCCACCACCGGGCAATACGCCTCCACCGGGCAAGTCCGATCTGCTGCCACCGAACAGATCTGGAACTCAAATGCGCCACCACCGGGCAAGTCCGATCTGCTACCACCGAGTAGATCAGGAACTTCAATACGCCACCACTGGGCAAGTCCAATTTTCTACCACCGAGTAGATCAGGAACTCCAACACGTCACCACGGGGCTATTCCAATCTGCTGCCTCTGAACAGATCCGTAAATTCAAGGTGCCACCACCGGGCAACTTTGATCTGCAGAAAATTGCAGATTGTTTTCAAAGAGAAAGGGATTAGCGCGTTGGCGCCCTCAACAGCTACGGATCCGCACCAAACGCAGAAAACAGAAGCAATGGAAGTGTTCCTAAATTGGCGCGATTAACAGCCACGGATCCGCGCCAATTACAGTGTCTTTTTCTCTGGCGCGATTATCACCATAAAATCCGCGCCAATAGGCGCGTCTGTTCGTTAAAAACCCGCGCCAAGCCGCTTCTGCTCAAGAAAAAAAATAGCGCGCGACAAATCCGTGCCAACCCTTTCTTGTGCTCAGAGATGATCAGTCATCTGAGACCCGTCTTCAGGTGTTACTGCAGTCCACCTGATCCTACAGATACTCCACTGCCACTACAATTATCTAATCAATGATGCATCCTAAAAAAAAATAAGGCTGTCCCTACCCTAAGCTTTGATACCAAGATAAAAATCAAACTTGAATTAAAAAGGAGTTACAGCTCACAGGTGAGTACTGCACCTGGAGACTGCACTCATACAAAAGAGAACTCTCTTTGTACCCTCTATTATTCATGAATGAAAGATTACATCAATAAGTACATCACTAGAAATCAGGTAGTTGCAAACAAACTCCTAGACTTTAGGAACAAATCCTAAACTAAGGAGATACGTTACAACTAATGTAACCATTTCTCCATTAATACAAAATAATATTAATTATTTTCAACTGAAACTGTATTTGTTCACTGTCAAATATACAGTGGGACACAACGACGATGATGTGAAAGTGACATTTTAATTTTAAGAAAAATGATGGGAAAGTGACATTTTAATTTTAAGAAAATTATGTGAAAGTAACATTTTAATTTAAAGAAAGAAAAAAAAAAAAAAACCTCAAAGCTATCGATACAATATTATGGTGAAAAATGGGATTTTAATTTAAAATTAATTGAAAAAAATATCATGCAACTTTTTTTATGCATTTTTTCATGTTTATTTTAAAAAATGAGGACGTTGGTTTCTTGATCCATACAGAATAGAATACTCTTCCACTTTGTATGAGGCTTAAAACTACTCTTCCACTTTGTATGAGGCCTAAAACCAGTTGTTTAGCTGAAATTAAACTATTAAAAATGTCTTTCTTCTTTCTATTAAGATTTTGGTTATTAATTTGTTTTGTAGATTTGAAATTAAGATTGTTTTTTTATATTATTAATTATTATTATTATTTTTCTTTTTTTTTGGGTTAAAATTTTCTATTAATTCATCGAAATATTACATTGGATAAATATGAAGATTATTGCTTTCTCACCCTCACTCTCATCAGATTCGTTGGCTAGGAGAGCGATGAAAAAAACTAACGATAAATCGTCAATCTAAACATCATAACAAAAAACAGAAAGACCAAATAACCTAGAAAACATAGAGAATAAGAAAACAACTGACAATCATCATAGATCATGGGGGAAATCTAGTGCATGACCGACACAAGGAGTAACAAGAGGTCCACGATCCCGATGGGCATGGAATTCCACATGAGCTAGGCGCACCTCCATATTATCTAGGTGTTCATTGGTGCGCCTCTGGCTCCTTCACATAGATGCTAAGTAGTCAAGAATATCCCACTGGTTTGGTTGCAATTCGTTCATGAATGTGATGACTTTGTTATGGTCATCGTGTCTCTATTATCTTATTTCCTCTAGAACAACCATTATGTTCTACATATGGGTGTCTAGGAATTCCATGGATGGTGGCTGGTCTACACGACTTGACAACGGAATCTAGTCTTGAGCCAATTCCACCACCAAATCAGTGCCCACAACCCCTTCATCCTTTACTGTTCTTGCATGTCCATCTCTGCTCCCTCATTGGCCACAAGGCCCCATCCCTCTCCGGCCCTGACCTCACTGTCTCAACATCGCTGTGTTTACAACAAAGCACTAGAAAAGGAACACAGCTACTGATCGGGTGATAGGCCTACTCTAATAAACCCCGTGTTCACAGCACACATTCAGAGGAATTATAAAACCAACCAACCCATACTTCCAAGCTACATGCTCAAAATCCCAACTTGGCTCCCACCCTTCTGGGGCACTAGTGCTACTAACAACTAGGGGGGATTTTACCCACAGAAAAACACTACGACCAACTGAAAGCCTATTTGCTACCTCCCAAGACCCACGAAGCCAGTGCCAATGTTTCCTTGGCTTAATTTTTATCAACAGAGCAACGGTCCTGTGGTGAAGGATAAAGATAAGACACAAGTAACACACTAACAAAACTAGAATACACTTCCAAACAAAGGTCCTCAAGAAGAAACTTACCAAAACCCTGTTGGGCTTTCTAAGGGCTAGCCATTGACAATTCCCTACAAACTTGACCAGTAAGGCATCATCCCCTACCAACATGAACCAAAAGCACTGTAGACACCCACAAAACCATTCCCTAGGATCCTACATAGTGTGGATGGGCTTCCAAACAAGCACACTCTACAATTCCCACTAACCAACAATAACGACAAAGGTCGAGTTTACCAAACAAATGAGCATGCACATGTTGGCATACTCTATGTTAGTTTCACCACCCACACTATCGCACATACATTGAGATGATAGACAAACAAACCAAACTTCCATCCAAAGTTTATACAGTGCTTCTACCTTCTCTAGGTTTCTAAACCTTTGACGTTGTTAGTTGTCTTGCCTCCCTCTCTATGTCCAACTCATGTCATTCGCATATGTCCCATCCACACCAGGTTATGCCACTCATACCATGGTTATCCACCCTATCGGAATATAGTTTTGAAATATTTGATATAGATTTTTTTTATAATTAATTATGATATTATAAATATCATATTAATAATAATTCAAAAAAAATACAAAGATCAAATGAATAACAAAATCAAAATTATTTAATAAAATAGATTTAACAATCACAAAATCATAATAATTTAATATGTTATACTTTTCAAGATAGCAAGTGCTAAGGGAGGTGAAAATATATACGCAGCCATTTTTTATTTTGTATATTAAGAAATTATTATATTGTGTTTTTTGGTCAAATTTAAAATTGTAATAATAATGCTATATAAAATAAAAATTGTAAAATAATTAAATGATTAATCACAATGTTTTTTTATAACTTGATTTAATAATTAAATTGATTTATTAAACATTATTTATTCACAATTAAAAAAAATTGTATATAATTCCAATAATTAAAAAAATTGTATATAAATTTCAATAATTAAAAAAAATTGTATATGAATTTCAATAATTGTAACGAAAGGATAGAGTTGACGTGAGAATATAATAATGTAATTGTTCATAGTATATTTTAAAATAAAGACCATTATTAAATAAAATAGAGTAATTGTTCACAATATATTTTAAAGTAAAGAACACTATTAATTATTCATTATATAAAAAATATGTACACAATTAGGTTTATTATAATTTTTTAAATTAAAATGATTTTTAATATATCTAATTATTTTTAGTTATAAGAAAATGATGTGAAAGTAACATTTTAATTTAAAGAAAAAAAAACATCATAGCTATTGATACAAACTTATGGTGAGAAATGGGATTTTAATTTAAAATTAATTGAAAAAAATATCATGCAACTTGTTTTATGCTTTCTTTTTCATGTTTATTTTAAAAAATGAGGGTGTTGGTTTTTTTGATCCATACAAAATATAATACTTTTCCACTTTGTATGAGGCTTAAAACTAGTTGTTTAGCTTAAATTAAACTATTAAAAATGTCTTTCTTCTTCTACTAAGATTTTGGTTATTAATTTGTTTTGTAGATTTGAAATTAAGATGGTTTTTTTATATTATTAATTATTATTATTTATTTTTTTCTTTTCTCCTTTACTTTTTTTGGGTTAAAATTTTCTATTAATTCTTCAGCATATTACATTGGATAAATATGAAGACTATTGCTTCCTCGCCCTCACTCTCATTAGATTCGTTGGCTAGGAGAACGATGAAAAAACTAAGGATAAATCATTAATCTAAACATAATAACAAAAAACAGAAAGACCAAATAGCCTAGAAAACATAGAGAATAAGAAGACAACTGACAATCGTCATACATCATGGTGGAAATCTAGTGCATGACCGGCACAAGGAGTAACAAGAGGTCCACGATTCCGATGGGCATGGAATTCCACATGAGCTAGGCATGCCTCCATATCATCTAGGTGGTCATTGGTGCGCCTTTGGCTCCTTCACATAGACACCAAGTAGTCAAGAATATCCCACTAGTTTTGTTGCAATTCGTTCATGAATGAATTGACTTTTTTATGGTCATCGTGTCTCTATTGTCTTATTTCCTCTAAAACAACCATTATGTTCTACATTTGGGAGTCTAAGGATTCCATAGATCGTGGTTGGTCTACACGATTTGACAATAGAATCTAGTCTTGAGCCAATTCCACCACCAAATCAGTGCCCACAACCCCTTCATCCTTTACTGTTCATGCATGTCCATCTCTACTCTCTCATTGGCCACAAGGTACCATCCCTCTCTGGGCCTCACCTCACTGTCTCAACATCTCTGTGTTTAGAACAAAGCACTAGAAAAGGAACACAACTACTGATTGGGTGATAGGCCTACTATAATAAACCTCGTGGTTACAACACACATTCAGAGGAATTATAAAACCAACCAACCCATACTTCCAAGCTACATGCTCAAAATCCCAACTTGGCTCCCACCCTTTTAGGGCACCAGTGCTACTAACAACCAGAGGGGGCTTTACCCAGAGAAAAACACTATGACCAACTGCAAGCCAATTTCCCACCTCCCAACACCCATGAAGCCAGTGCCAATGTTTCCCTGGCTTAATTTTTATCAACAAAGCAATGGTCCTCTAGTGAAGAATAAAGATAAGACACAAGTAACACACTAACAAAACTAGAATACACTTCCAAAAAAAGGTCCTCAAGAAGAAACTTACCAAAACCCTATCAGGCTTTCTAAGGGCTAGCCATTGACAAGTCCCTACAAACTTGACCAGTAATGCATCATCCCTTGCCAACATAAACCAAAAGCACTGCAGACACCCACAAAGCCATTCCCTAGGATCCTACACAGTGCGGATGGGCTTCCAAACAAGCACACTCTACAAAGCCCACCAACCAACAATAACGACAAAGTTTGGGTTTACCAAACAAATGAGCATGCACATGTTGGCATACTCTATGTTAGTTTCACCACCCACACGATCACACATACGTTGAGATGATAGACAAACAAACCAAACTTCCATCCAAAGTTTATACAGTGCTTCTACCTTCTCTAGGTTTCTAAACCTTTGACGTTGTTAGTTGTCCTGCCTCCCTCTCTATGTCCAACTCATGTCATTCACATGTGTCCCATCCACACTGGGTTATGCCACTCATACCACGGTTATCCACCCTATCGGAATATAGTTTTGAAATATTTGATATAATTTTTATTTTTTTTAAATTAAGTATGATATTATAAATATCATATTAATAATAATTCAAAAAAAATACAAAGATCAAATGAATAACAAAATCAAAATTATTTAATAAAATAGATTTAACAATCACAAAGTCATAATAATTTAATATGTTATACTTTTCAAGATAGCAAGTGCTAAGGGAGGTGAAAATATATACACAACCATTTTTATTTTGTGATATTAAGAAATTATTATACTGTGTTTTTTTTTGTCAAATTTAAAATTGTAATAATAATGCTATATAAAATAAAAATTGTAAAATAATTAAATGATTAATCACAATGTTTTTTTATAGCCTGATTTAATAATTAAATTGATTTATTAAACATTATTTATTCACAATTAAAAAAATGGTATATAAATTCCAATAATTAAAAAAATTATATATAAATTTCAATAATTAAAAAAATTGTATATGAATTTCAATAATTATAATTAAATAATAAATTGAGATAATGAAAAGATAGAGTTGATGTGAGAATACAATAAAGTAATTGTTCATAGTATATTTTAAAATAAAGACCATTATTAAATAAAATAGAGTAATTGTTCACAATATATTTTAATGTAAAGAACACTAATCTTTACACAATTAGGTTTATTATAATTTTTTAAATTAAAAATGATTTGCCATTAATATATATATATATATATATATATATATGAGAAAATGATGTGAAAGTAACATTTTAATTTAAAGAAAAAAAAACCTCATAGCTATCAATAGAATATTATGATGAAAAATGGGATTTTAATTTAAAATTAATTGAAAAAAATATCATGCAACTTGTTTTATGTTTTTTCTTTCATGTTTATTTAAAAAAATGAGGGCATTGGTTTCTTGATCCATACAAAATAGAATACTCTTCCACTTTGTACCAGGCTTAAAACTAGTTGTTTAGCTGAAATTAAACTATTAAAAATGTCTTTCTTCTTTCTACTAAGATTTTGGTTATTAATTTGTTTTGTAGATTTGAAATTAAGATGGTTTTTTTATATTATTAATTATTATTATTCTTTTTTTCTTTTCTTTTTTGGGTTAAAATTTTCTATTAATTCTTCAAAATATTACATTGGATAAATATGAAGATTATTGCTTTCTCGCCCTCACTCTCATCAAATTTGTTGGTTAGGAGAGTGATGAAAAAACGAAGGATAAATCGTCAATCTAAACATAATAACAAAAAACAGAAAGACCAAATAGCCCAAAAAACATAGAGAATAAGAAGACAACTGACAGTCATCATAGATCATGGGGGAAATCTGGTGCATGACCGGCACAAGGAGCAACAAGAGGTCCATTATCTCGATGGGCATGGAATTCCACATGAGATAGCCACGCCTCCATATCATCTAGGTGGTCGTTGGTGCGCCTCTAGCTCCTTCACATAGACACTAAGTAGTCAAGAATATCCCACTGGTTTTGTTGCAATTCGTTCATGAATGCAATGACTTCGTTATGGTCATCGTGTCTCTGTTGTCTTATTTCCTCTAGAACAACCATTATGTTCTACATCTGGGTGTCTAGGGATTCCATGGATGGTGGCTAGTCTACATGACTTGACAACAGAATCTAGTCTTGAGCCAATTCCACCACCAAATCAGTGCCCACAACCCCTTCATCCTTTACTGTTCTTGCATGTCCATCTCTGCTCCCTCATTGGCCACAAGGCCCCACCCTCTCCGAGCCTAACCTCACTGTCTCAACATCTCTATGTTTACAACAAAGCACTAGAAAAGGAACACAACTATTGATCGAGTGATAGGCCTACTCTAATAAACCTCGTGGTCACAACACATATTTAAAGGAATTATAAAACCAACCAACCCATAATTCCAAGCTACATGCTCAAAATCCCAACTTGGCTCCCACCCTTCTAGGGCACTGGTGCTACTAACAACTAGAGGGGGTTTTACCCAGAGAAAAACACTACGACCAACTGAAAGCCATTTCCTACCTCCTAAGACCCATGAAGCCAGTGCCAATGTTTCCTTGGCTTAATTTTTATCAACAGAGCAACGCTCCTGTGGTGAAGAATAAAGATAAGACACAAGTAACACATAACAAAACTAGAATACACTTCCAAACAAAGGTCCTCAAGAAGAAACTTACCAAAACCCTGTTGGGCTTTTTAAGGGCTAGCCATTGACAAGTCCCTACAAACTTGGCCAGTAAGGCATCATCCCCTGCCAACATGAACCAAAAGCACTACAGACACCCACAAAACCATTCCCCAGGTTCCTACACAGTGCAGATGGGCTTCCAAACAAGCACACTTTGCAATTCCCACCAACCAACAACAACGACAAAGGTCGGGTTTACCAAACAAATAAGCATGCACATGTTGGCATATTCTATGTTAGTTTCACCACCGACACTATCGCACATACACTGAGATGATAAACAAACAAACCAAACTTCCATCCCAAGTTTATACAGTGCTTCTACATTCTCTAGGTTTCTAAACTTTTGACGTTGTTAGTTGTCTTGCCTCCCTCTCTATGTCCAACTCATGTCATTCGCATGTGTCCCATCCACATCGGGTTATGCCACTCATACCATGGTTATCCACCCCATCAGAATATAGTTTTGAAATATTTGATATAGATTTTTTTTATAATTAATTATAATATTATAAATATCATATTAATAATAATTAAAAAAAAATACAAAGATCAAATGAATAACAAAATCAAAATTATTTAATAAAATAGATTTAACAATCACAAAATCAGAATTATTTAATAAAATAGATTTAACAATCACAAAATCAGAATTATTTAATAAAATAGATTTAACAATCACAAAATCATAATAATTTAATATGTTATACTTTTCAAGATAGCAAGTGCTAAGGGAGGTGAAAATATATATGCAACCATTTTTATTTTGTGATATTAAGAAATTATTATATTGTGTTCTTTTAGTCAAATTTAAAATTGTAATAATAATGCTATATAAAATAAAAATTGTAAAATAATTAAATGATTAATCACAATTTTTTTATACCCCGATTTAATAATTAAATTGATTTATTAAACATTATTTATTTACAATTAAAAAATTGTATATAAATTTCAATAATTATAATTCAATAATAAATTGAAATAATGAAAGGATAGAGTTGACATGAAAGTACAATAATGTAATTGTTCATAGTATATTTTCCATTATTAAATAAAATAGAGTATTTGTTCACAATATATTTAAAAGTAAATAACATTATTAGCTATATAAAAAAACTTTACACAAGGTTTATTATAATTTTTTAAATTATATATATATATATAAAACTAAAATTATTTTTTTAATTTTTTTTACTAACTCAAATAAGAAGATTTTTTTAATTTTTTTTACTAACTCAAATAAGAAGTTTGACTTAAGAATATTTAGACAATTAAACTGCTAACTTTTTAATAAAAAAGCCAATTAAACTAGTTCTCAAAACTTAATTTAATATATAATAATTAATATATATTATATCATATCATAATTAAAAATGGTCTTCTTTATTAATCCCAATTTAATTATATAATCATTTAATTAAGTTACAAAGCCATAATCAAACTCAAAGGCTACAATTTGATTTTTTTTTTTTCCAAATTTTTATATTATGGAAAAATGATATAAAAAAATCATTAATAATGTTGGTTTGATACTTAGTATTTTGAGCTTGTTTATAAAAAAAATTGGAATTTTTTTCAATTTCAATATATAATATTATTATGAAAAATAATATAATAATAAATTATAATTATTTAAAAAGATTATATCTTAGTAGGTTTATTTTATATAATGTTAGTAATTTAATTTTAATGTTAAGAATAAGTTAGATATTAATTTGTTCTAAGAATTGTCTTTAGTGCCAACCCTATTTATTTGTAGAATAGTTTGTTATGTAAGACTATCTTATTTGTTTGTGGAATAACGGATTCACATTATTTATACTCATTACTAAAGTCAAATTAAAATTAATTTTTTTAATTTGATAATTTTCATTATATTAGTTCACATACTACATATGTGTCCAAGATGTTGAGTGGTTTTAGTAAATTTGGCTTAGTTATAGTTGGTTTTCTATGTCCAAGATGTTGGAGTGGTTTTGGTAAATTTGGCTTAGGTATAATTAGTTTTTTATACCTAAGTTTATGATAACCCATAATTTTGCCTATAATATTTATGTGGACTATAACCTATTTAAAAACATAAAACATTTATATTTAGACAAAATTTCATAATTTTATTGTTAGTAATTATATAATATCACACAACTAAAACTAGACTAATTAAAAAAAAAAACCAGAATAAATTTAAAATAATTACTTACTTTAGTATAAATTTATCATATTTAATTGTTTTAAATTTATACAAATTACAGATGATATATTACCAAGTTAATATTTGATATATGGCCGAGTTGCTATTAGATTGTGTTAATTGTACATTTTTCACAGAAAAATATTAATGGTTTTTAATTATCAGAACTCTTAATAATTGCAATATTATACTAAATTTATCATATTTAATTGTTTTAAATTTATACAAATTACAGATGATATATTACCAAGTTAATATTTGATATATGGCCGAGTTGCTATTAGATTGTGTTTTTTTTTCCACTGGAAAAATTAGTAACTTTCATTTATATTAGAAAATTACATAAGCAGATGCCATGGCATTACTGTATCGATCATACAAAATTCACCTCTCGAGGTGTTGTTCAGTGAGTAGTTGCAAAAAGTGCTGTGTACATTCATGTGTCTGGCTGTTCAGCCTATTCGTTATCACAAAAGGATTCTGTTTTATAAACAATATGGCATAAACATTTCGTCAAAAATAGTCTCCATTATCTGTCAGCTATTGGGACTGTTGTCCCTTTGTTCTCTCTGATCTATGTATGGCCTGTGGTAAAATTGGTGCTCTTCTGTTCCATTCTGCTCCACTATTAGCCAGTCGCCTCTGGGAAGTGTCGAGGCCTCTTTGGATAATTTGTCAGCCTCGCTATTGTGTTCTCTGTAAATGTGTAAACAAGAGAAATGATCAAAAGCTGCTTTGAGAGTGAGTGCATCATGTAATATATTGCTGAGTGTGTGTGTATGACAAGTAGTGACATTGTTAATCCAGTTCACAACCACCATTGAATCCCCAAATATATTGATCTTTTTGTGTTGATGCGATAATGCAAAGTGTAGAAGATTGTGTACAGCTGAAAGCTCAGCAAAGTTATTTGATCCCATTCCGAAACCCATTTTTGCAAGATATCGATGATGCTCGTTTATGTGCAGGACAAATCCCCCTCCACACCCAGCTTGATTTGCTGCCCTGTCGAAAAAGGCCCACGGGGTGGATCTGTCGATACTGGGCATAGGCTGTATGGTTCTGGGTCTGTGAGGTGGCGGATCAGGTAGCTCCTGATAAGCAGCGATGATGGTGATTTCAATCCGGCTCCATGATAACGGTCGATCCTCGAATATAGCCCGATTCCGAGCGAGCCAGATATGCCAAGCGGCCACAGGGGGGAGGTTTTGTAGTTTTGAGCCCGGATGACTATGTGACCAGGTATCCCATGCGCTCTGTAGATCAAGTCCAGTCCAAAGGCCCGCTATGCCCAATTGATTGCAAATATTTCTCCATAGGTTGTGTATAGCAGGGCAGTGTAGGAAAATATGATCTGTGTTTTCTGACGCACCCTTGCAAAACGAACACCATGTTGGGCCGTAGATGGCTCTGTGGGTAAGATGTTCACCAGTGGGAACAATACCATTGAGGGCGCACCAGAAGAAGAGTTTGGAGCGGGGTGGAGCCTTGAGCTTCCAGATTGTTTGCCACCACGAGTGTATCTGTTCAGGTGTTCTGTAGGATATGAGAGCTTTGTACCCATATTTTGGAGCATACATACCATGTTCTGCGATGCACCAAATAAGTTCGTCCGACCCTTGTTTGATGCGGATGTGGGATTCAGTTAATGCCTCAGTATATTGTTCCCATTCCTGATGCCATTGAGGAGGGAGTTCGAGTTGCTGGGCAGTTAACCAAGCTTGGGAGAAGATGTCCGTGCGATGCTGATCTGCAATCTGAGCAAAATGCCGGATGTCCCGGGTTTGAAGATGAGTGATAAGCTCTCGATTTAGTATGTGTCTGCCCCCACAGTTGATCCATGGGTCCAAGCCAATCCTGCCCGTCAATCCATCATTTATTCGCCAAGCTAGATTGTCCCGAATGAGAGGAAGGGAATCTATCAAGGCCTTCTAGACTGATGAGCATCCCTTAGATGACCAGGATGGTAGTCGGGCCCAATCCAGAATATTTTGGGGCCATATGTATTTGTGATAGGTTACCTGTGTCCACAGGTTTTGGCAAGTAAGCAATGTCCATCCCATCTTGGCGACCAGTGCCTTGGCGAAATCAGGGAGGTCTTTGAGGCCCCACCCTCCCCATTTTTTGGGCAGAGAAATTTTCTTCCAGCTAATCCAAGCAAAGATCCTTTTCTCCTGACTCCCGTTCCAGAGGTATCGGTTGCACAACTGCTGTAACCTACCCAAGATATTCCTTGGAATCCAGGCTAGTGCCATCCAGAAGACCGGGGTAGCCTCTAGCACAGATTTAATAAGCACCAATCTGCCAGCCCTAGAGAGATATCTGTGGCTCCATCCCATGAGTCTTTTTTCCATTTTTGCCACCAACCAGACCCAATCAGCTATCCTTTGGCAGGTTGGCTTCAGATTGAATCCCAAGTATTTGAGGCCTCTATCAAGAGGGTGAACCAAGTAAGGAAATGCCTGAAGGGCTGTCCGGGTCTCCTGAATAGAGGTGCGAGCGCAGGTGATGGTAGATTTCATCTGATTTGGCTGCATACCAGTAGCTGCAGAAAAACGTTGCAGGATCTTTGTGAAGGTCCGGGTGTCTCGAACACTGCCATCTAGTAGTATAAGGACATCTTTCACAAAAAGTAGATGAGTGAGATAGCAAAGGTCGGATATGCCAAGTCCCCCAATGTCTCCATCCCTCTTTGCAGAATCCATGAGGCGGCTGAGACCTTCCATGACCAAGAGGAAGAGAAGGGGTGATAGGGGGCACCCCTGTCTCAGACCCCTTTCAGAGTGGAAAAATGTAGAGGCCGAGCCATTGATGAGGATACTGAAGGAAGGAGAGGTGATGCAGGCCATGATCCAAGTGATGAAGGCATGTGGGAACCCCAGATGTATGAGGATCATTTTAAGATAGAGCCAGCTGACTCGGTCGAAGGCTTTGGAAAGGTCGATCTTGAGGAGGATGGCTTTAAGGTTCTTCGACCAAATGGAGTGAAGGGCTTCTTGTGCAAGTCCGATGGCCTCGTGTATCTGCCTGGATTCAAGGAATGCAAATTGCTGTGGGGCAATGGATCTGGAGAGGATGGGTCTAAGACGGTTGGCAATGGTCTTAGATATGATTTTATAGAGGCAGTTACACAACGAGATGGGCCGGTAGTCCTCAAAGGATGCCAGGGAGTCTGATTTGGGATGAGAGCGATGAAAGTAGAATTGATAGCATGATATATGGATCCAGTAATCCGGCTCTCCTCGACCACCCGCAGCAGATCCTGCCCCAATACTTCGAAGAAGGCTAAGTAGAATTCGATGGTCCAACCATCCGGGCAGGGATTTTGTCTTTTTTGAACCATTTCAGCACTCCTTCGAGTTCCTCAGTTGTTACTGGGTCAGTTAAGGCCTCCACATCATCATCCTCCACAAATCTCGGGAAGTGGTTTGCCACATTAATGATATCCAGTAGGTTGGCTTCCCGGGGGCTCTTGTATAGATTCCTGAAATGGGTGGTGCCCAGGTGAGCGAGCTTGTTAAAATTGTCTGCGATGTCGCCATCCGGGGAGGGGAGCTTCCAGATTGTATTAGATACTTTCCTGCTCTTTGCAAAGTTATGGAAAAACTTTGTGTTGTCATCCCCAGCTTGTATCCATAAAGCTCTACTCCTTAATCTGATGGATTCCTCTCTTTCTTTGAGGATCTTGGCTTTTTGATTTTCTAAGTCAATTAGCCTGCATTTTTCAGCAGCTGAGATGAACCCCAATCCTCGGTCGTCGGTGAGAGAACTTAAATCAGCTTCAATTTGGGTGAGCTGTGCTGTTTCCCTCTCCAATTTCTCCTTTGCCCACTGAATAGAAATATGCTTTATCTCAGAAAGGTTCCTGCAGAAACCTTTGGCAAGAGATTCATTGTCATTGATAGGGTGTGCCATCCAGTAATCCTTTATCAGCTTGATATATGATGGATCCTTCAGCCATATGTGATTAAATTTGAAGGGTGACTTGGGTTTCTTGGAAGGACCCTGAATCTCCAGATAAATAGGATTATGGTCCGATAGCCCCCCCGAGCCAACCCATTGTCTGTATAGATGCAGTCGCTGAAGGAGAGTCCCCTTTAGGAGAAATCTGTCAAGTCTGCGAGCCAGAGCAGCATCCCCAACTCGTCGATTCCTCCAAGTAGGAAGGAGACGCTGCATTGGAATATCCGTGAAATTTGATTGCTCCAGCAGATTAGTCATGTAATCGGTAATGGGGTCGATTTGTGCATCCGAGCCCCAAGACTCCCTGAATCCCAGAGAGAAATTGAGGTCTCCTCCAATAATAACATGGTCTTCATTCAATAATGGGAGGTGTAGGATGTGCTGCCAGAACGCTTCTCTCTGGGAGCAGGGAGCATATACATTGACAATTCTGAGATCCATGCCGAGATCAGCTGCAAAAAAGTCCAAACCAATGAACCCTGCCCCCCCCAGGTCGAAATCAATTTGATGGAGCGAGGGTTGATTCCAATGGCTAGACCCCCAGATCGTCCTACAACATCATTGGCATAAAAGCTCCATCCAGGGGCCAAGGCTTGCAAGGCTCGAGTAATCTGTTCAGCTGAGCAGAGTGTCTCTTGAAGCATGATAATGTCTATAGGCTCAGTTTCCATGAGCCACTTCATGGCTAGTTTCTTGGAGGAACTAGCCAGTCCTCTGCAGTTAAAGGATAGGCACTTCATGGGGGAACACCTCTCGGGGTGTGTCCTGCTCTAAGGACCTCGTCAATGGTCGATTGCCGGCCAGAAACCACCTCTGCCCCAACAAGTTTAATGGCCTTTGAGAGATGGGATTTTCTCCCTTTGGAATGCAATACACCCCCTTCTGGAATAACAATGCCCAGACCAGAATGTCCTGCTGGAGTTTCTTTGGCAGGGTTCCTAGACCGTAGAAAATATGAGTGTGGGGGGGAAGACGGGCACGGGGAGGAGCAAGCCTCAGGGGAAGTAGTGGATATGATGGGATCAGAGTTGCAGATTAGAGGAGATGTTGTTAATGTGCATTGAATCATGGAGGAGTGTGAAGAGGGATCAATGACATGATTAACATCAAACGGAGAAAGTAAATGAGAGGTAAAAGAACCTGAGATCATACCCGCTTCTGCCGCCGAGCGAGCCCTGGTAATAGGAGGCGATGGACGCCGGAGTCCTGTATCGACCTCGGGAGCTGATGCCGAAGGGGGCGGGCCTGCAGAGGGAGGGCGAGAAGTGTTGGGTGATGCCGTCCTGGTAGGAGTCGGGGTACTCTTCGGAGTGTCTTCAGCTTTCTTGTTGAGTGGGCAGTCCTTTGCAAGGTGCCCGACTTTATGGCATCGTCTGCAATGGAAGGGGACACCTTCATAATCCAGCAACTACACTCTGATACACCTCCCCCACTGAAGCGTGATCTGCTCCTCAAGTCCTTCACGGGTGTCCTGAAGAACCAAAATCCGCGCAAGTGTTCGATTCCCAGATTCCACATATGTGCGATCGTAATCCAAATATGTCCCCAGGGCATTGCCAACCTTAATGAAAACTTCTTCAGACCAGAAAGGTAACAGAAGGCCTGGGAGGCGAACCCAGATTGGTCCTGCACCGAGCTGCTCCCGCTCAGGGTCGAAAAGGGGGTTCCAGCGCTTGAGGAGGATCGGGGCCATTTCAATATGCCAGTATCGGCCCAATACCAGGTTTGTCTGACTTTCCTTGGAAAATTTAAGGGAGAACCATCCTCTGGGGAGGACATGGACCTCTAGTAGGTCAAAAAGCACTCCGCCCCAGATCTCCTTTACCCATAGATTGAGCCTCTGCCTCGAATATGTTCTACCCCTGACGTGCCCTACCAACACAGTGTTTGCAATGTCCATATAGTCACCGAGCGGCTTCGATTCGTCGAATTTGATGGAGATGTCCCTTGTCGTAGACCTAACACACTTTGCCTTCTTTTCGCCGGAGCGGGGAGCCGACGGATGATCCACCAGTGGATTTGTAATGCCTTCCCGGGATGGGGGATTTGTGGGGTGAATAACGACCGTAGGAGTTTCAAAACATCCAGATGGGCGGATTCTCGAAACTGAGGGGTGTGATGCAGGAGGAGCTGCCGTCGGGGGGAAAGGCACCGAAAGGAGGGGCGGAGCCTGTGGATCGAATGAGGGCGAGGGAGGTGTATGTGAGGCCAAGAACTGCAGAGAACCCGGCGAGAGCGGAGGGACTTCAAATGGCGGAGATTCGATGGGATATGCTCCAGCGGATGATGGAATGGAGTGATAAACTGCGAGCGAGTCGGAGGACCGGGAAGGTATGCGCGCAGGAACAGTTGAAGATGTGGAAGGCGTGAACTGCGAGCGAGGGGCAAAACTAGGGTTCCCAGAAATAGCTTTGTCCGGCGAGGGATCCGCCGAGTAATCCACTGCTTCCATGTCATCCATAACTATCACTTTGTCGGCGACCGAAAATGACAGGTGAAGAATACGATGGGGATGCTGCAGCTGTAAGTTCCTGATCCGTGACCGTAGCGGTTGTGCCTAGACGAGGAGTGCTATCGAACCTTAGCCGCTACGAACCGCAGAAGATGCGCGAGGAGAAACCCTAGCCCAGCCCTTTGCGCGTGCGATCCATCTCCCCCTCTTAGATTGTGTTAATTGTACATTTTTCACAGAAAAATATTAATGGTTTTTAATTATCAGAACTCTTAATAATTGCAATATTATTGAGAGGACGGACGCACGGCAATATTAATGCAAAAATTTTATATAAAATTTGAGTATGATAATTAAGTTGTTGGCTAATTAATTTTTGGTTTTAACTTTGAAAATATCTTAATTTCTAGAGATAATTTTAGGATTGGATATATTTATTTATTTAGTAAAGTCTTGTAGCATTATGATATGTTGATAGATTGATAAATAATTTAGGTTTTTTTTAGGAATATTAGTGTTTTTTAAGAATATTTGCATTTTTAGATTATATGAAATTCATATTTGTTTTTGTAAGCTGTAATATAAATAAAATTTGAATAATTCAAATTTTAATAAAAAATATTAAAATGAAATATTTGTAATAATAAATTTGGCTAATAAAATCAGTAAGTTATTTTAAATTTTTCTTTCCAATCAAAATTATGTGGGACCAATTTCAATATGACTATCCATAACACAATTTTTTTTAATCAAAATTATTGAATTTGTATGGTTTTGGTGGAGTGGTTTAAACGGCCAAACAATTTTCATTCAAATTTTCATTATTAATATTTAAATTTTAATTAAAAAATATTGAAAATAAATATTTATAATAATAAATTTGGCTAATAAAATGTGTAGTAACTTTTTTAATTAGTTTAGAAGAATAATTCAAATTTTAATTATTAAATTATTCCTCCATACTAATATATATAAGTTTTTATATATATATATATATATATATATATATATAAAATCTTTTCGCAATAATAAATATATTACTAATAAGTCACTTCTATCCTTTAATCAAATAAGAGCTGCCATGGCAAGATAGAAAATAAACATGGTCATTATTATTGAGGTTGATATTACTAGTATATTTATTTAAAACATACCTCTAATAATTATACATTTACAATTGTTTAGCATTAAAAAATCGAGTACAGGTTTCGTGACACAAGCATTACTTCGATAAAATAAGCATTTTCCAGTAAACAAAATATCTGACACAAGCATTACTTCGATAAAATAAGCATTTTCCAGTAAACAAAATATCGTGACACAAGCATTACTTCGATAAAATAAGCATTTTCCAATTAAAAAAAATATTTGGAATCTCTTTCTCACTATCTTACTGCATTTTCTTGGAACTCGCTGACCATTCTTTTTCCTTTGGTTTTCCACAGAAACTGAGAACATGGGCACTTCTTTTAAAAAATTAAATATAATTCATTCATCAGGGCTCTCCGGGCTCCTTTACTATTGGTACCAGACAAGTGTGGATAATCAACCTTTTCACATTGCTTCGCTTAAACAGAGCGATGACAATCACTGTATTTGACAGTGACAAATACAGTTTCCACACTGCATACCCATTCAAAGTCTTCTATTGTTCTTTCTTGGGTCTTTCCCTGTTTTCAGTGTCAGGAACGACCGGTACCCATTATGAATTATTATATGGGCAACATTCAGCGCTTAAATCCAACGCCAGTGCGCAACAAATCGAAGCAAGCAACAATTGCTCACCACGGAAGAAGACTCATCTACCCCACTGTAAGGATAAGCTTGGGATTTTGTTTTCCATAATTTCTTATGAGGATATGGTTGTCTTCTTTACATTTTGATAAATCAGCTGGAAACTTTTTGGTATATGAAGATTGGTATTTTGTTTTCCATAATTTCTTATGAGGATATGGTTGTCTTCTTTACATTTTGATAAATAAATCAGCGGGAAACTTTTTGGTATACGAAGATTGAATTTCTTAAAGAAGTTTAGGGTGACTTTGGGATAAAAAAATGGACTTTTGTGATCTTTAAAATATAAATTTTTTGAGCTTGGTCTCTGTCGTTGGAAATTACCCATCCAATCTGTTGCAGCCTCTAGGTCCATCATTTCCCAGCTAAGCTTTAGGATGGCTTCCCCTTGAACAGTCTGGGAATTAATCTTCCTGAGGTCTAGGCATGGGAGGACAGCTGTAGTATTAGTAATGGGAGTTTGATCCTGTCCACTAATGGCAGATGCAATAATCTGGTTGTTGATCTGCAGTTTTTGGCAAGCTAAGTGGTTTCAGTGTGATAGACACCTCAGTTCTCCTGTTTAGAGGCCTAGTTTGTATGTGTAATTTCATATATTGCTTTTTCATTATAAATTACCCATCCATCTATTGCAGGCTCTAGGTCCATCATTTCCCAGCTAAGCTTTAGGAGGCTTTCCCAATTGAACAGTATGGGTAATAATATGGGTATTAATCTTCCTGAGGTGTAGGCAGGGGAGAACACTTGTGGTATTAGTAATGGGAGTTTGATCTTGTCCAGTAATGGCAGATGCAATAATCTGGTTGTTGATCTGCAGTTTTTGGCAAGCTAAGTTGTTTCAATTTGATAGACAACTCAGTGATCCTGTTTAGAAGCCCAGTTTGTATATGTAATCTTATATAGTGTTCTTTCATTTTAAATTACCTATCCATCTTTTGCAGGCTCTAGGTCCATCATTTACCAGCCAATTTTAGAAGGCTTTCCCCTTGAACAGTACGGGTATTAATCTTCCTGAGATGTAGGCAGGCGAAGATAGCTGTGGTATAGTAATGGGAGTTTGATTCTGTCCAGTAATGACAGATGTAATAATCTGGTTGTTGATCTGTAGTTTTTGGCAAGCTAAGTGATTTCAGTGTGATAGACACCTCAGTTATCCTGTTTAGAAGGTCAGTTATATATTTAATCTTATATAGTGTTTTTTCATTGTAAATTACCCATTCATCAATTGCAGGCTCTAGGTCCATCATTTCCCCGCTAAGCTTTAGGAGGCTTTCCCCTTGAATAGTATGGGTATTAATCTTCCTGAGGTGTAGGCAGGGGAGGACAGCTTTGGTATTAGTATTGTGAGTTAATCCTGTCCAGTAATGGCAGATGCAATAATCTGGTTCTTGATCTGCAGTATTTGGCAAGTTAAGTTGTTTCAGTGTGATAGACACCTCAGTTATCCTGTTGAGAAGTCCGGGTTGTATATGTAATCTTATATAGTGTTTTTCATTGTCACATTTTTTTTATCTTCATCTCAGATAATGAAGGCATTATTTATTCTTGTTGAATCTGGTCATGTCGTCCCTATCTCCTGATTCATAAAAATGTGCAAAATTTTATGTACAGAATTCCAAATTTTGAGGGATCCATACTCGGTTTCCCTTACGGTGCCAATTTACTCATATGTTGTTGCAGGTTCACTGTTGGTCAGGAGACTGCAGCTTTTCTGGCTTCATGCGAAATACTGTTCAATGCTTGGGAGGAGTCAGATCGTGCAAATAATTTAGAGAGTTCTAGTCTCTAAGTGAAGGAGCATGGAGGCGTTGCATATATTGCCTTCCCATCATTTCTCGGAATTGAAAGTTTCATCGATGGAGAGGGGAATATAGAAACAAACAACCAGGTATTCTCGGATTGCCTCAAGGGTTACGATGATAAACCAGCCCAAGTCCATCATGGAGCTCTTAAGTTGTTCCTGGATATTATGGAGAAAACAGATTTCCAAGCAAAGGTAAATTGATTTATCTAAAAACACCTGTCAAAAGTAATATCGATTTCACACCAAGAGGGTTTACTTCTGTTATCATAGATGAAATTATTGAATTTCAAAGGGAAAAGTAACATTGTGTTGATGTATTCCAGATCGATCAGTTACAGGCTTCTACGGACTGCAGACAAAGAAAACTCAAACCCGTTATATTTGTGGGTCATTCCTTGGGAGGGGCAGTTGCAACCTTGGCTACACTGTGGTTCCTGGAAAAGAGGATAAGGCAAATCTCTTCCTTTTGTATCACATTTGGTTGCCCTCTGGTCGGAGATGAAAGACTTGTTGAAGCAGTTGCCCGTGAGAATTGGGGAGGCAACTTTTGCCATGTGGTTTCCAAGCATGACATTGTTCCTCGGATGCTCCTTGCACTGATTGAGGCAATTTCTGCGCCTTTGACTGCTATTGTGCCCTATTGGGATGGCAAAGTCCCATATTCTTCTATTCAAGACGCTTGCAGGATTCTTCTTAGTTATGTCCTGCCGTATACTTCAAGCTATGTGTTTGATTCTCAAAAGTGGTCGGACAGGATCACAAAGAGAAGCCCATACAGACCTGTTGGCACTTACATGTTCTGCTCAAGCCATGGCGCAGCTTGTGTTGACAATTCTGACACCGTTTTGAAGATGCTTCATTTGACAATGCAGAGCCATGAAAATCCTTCGGATATTACAGTAGAGGACTGTTTTTCAGAGCATATAGTGAATGCTTCGGTTTTGAAACATGTCATAGAAAACTCCAAAATGGGAGAAAATTTGCATTTAATCCTGATTCAGAATTTTCTTACGACATGGGAATTTCAGTGCAGTTAGAAGCTACTGGTGTTGGAGCTCAGGTAATACACAATTACATCTCATATAATGTTTATGTTTTTTTAGTTAGTTTTCATGAATCATATTAATAAATATTTTTGAAATGTTTTGAAAGTATGTATAGTGGATTTAATGGTTTGAGGTAGGGTGGATGGAGTATTTTATAAAATATTTTACTTCGTCATATATCAAGATATGTAGAGAAGGAATTGTCATTTTGAATTTTTTAACTCTGTTATTTGTATAATTTAATGGATTTAATAATTAAGAATATGTAATTGCTCTAAAAAAATTCATAAATTCAAATCTGACTGAGTAAAATATGTACATCTTTATTAACTTCAACATTCAAATTCCTACACCAAGATTGAATCCTTTATCTTACATAGTAAAAGAATCTCATACATTATTATTATATAAAATTATAGGATAGTATTTTCTTGTCTGTATTTTTGAATTTAAGTTTCTACATTTCAGCATGCTAATTGCTGCATGAAATTTTGTTGATAACTTTGCCCAGAATGATCAAGCGCAGCTTGCCCTACGCAGAGCTGGGGAAATTGAAAACAAGTATATCACAAATGTTGATAAGTTAGCTGTTCAAGTAAGCCAAAACAAAGTACTATGGCAGAGATTGAGTGGTATAAATGCTGGCAACACATACAGAAGATTTGTAGAGCCTCTGGATATTGCACATTATTATCGCTTTAACGGCAATGGTAACTATCTTTCAGATGGAAGACCTAATCGTCATATAGTTCTTGAGAAATGGATGGAAGAGAAAGAAAAAACTCGCATTTCGAAAGGGCAGAGACGTCGCAGAGAGCGTGCATCCCTCACTTCGGACTCATGCTTTTGGGCGCATGTAGAAGAGGCTTCGGACTCATGCTTTTGGGCGCATGTAGAAGAGGCTTGGAAAGACCTGGAAAATCTGAAACAAGGTCAACACCAACACCAGAGCCTAAAAAATCTTGAAAAGTTTGAAGAGTATGTGGCAAAGATGGAAAATGCTCTGAGCATTTCTTCAGATGTTTTCTCGGCAGGAAGCAGGTTCATGATCTGGTGGGAAGCATGGAAAGGTTATAAGAAAAATCAATCCCCTGACTGGAGCTCTCCTTTATATGAGATAATGGAAAAGTGAAACGGCTGAATTTGCAGGTATCTGAATGGAAAAGCTGTTTTCTAGCAGGATCTTCTTCCAATTAGGTTGTTGGTTTGTCAGAGGATCTTCTTCCAATTAGTTTCTTTGTTTTGTTTATGCGATGCAAATTTTGATCTTAAATTTAAAGGTAAAGGACTTCCTTCAATTTAGTTTCTGGTCTTTCTAGAGAAGGACCTCCTTCCAAGTCAGTTGTTTATTTAAATTAGCATTATGGTTGCAACTTGTTGAACTTGCTGGATTGTTGATTGGGACAATACAAAGAAGTGAGTTAAAAAAATTACAGTTGATTCCAAAATATTCCAAGAAAATGACAATCGACTCAATTAAGGATGGCTGCTGCAGCATTTACTGTTCTGAATGTTTATAGATATGTTTCCCAATGTTTGATAAATGCATTTGACATGTATTGTTCAGAGAAAATAAATTTTGTCCACTGGATGTGATTATACAGCTGCAATATGAAATTCATATGGTTGTACATTTACAGGGTGGTGATTTTATCTTCAGATTTAGATAACTGAGCATTGAAAGTTAGGGTGTAAATAAACTATACTTTATATTTATTAGCATATCCATAGTGTATTCGTATGTATATCTATTAGCAGCAGTGTATTTATATAATTAAATGATCGATAAATATTTATACATATTAATTTATCATAAAATATTTTATTAAAAAAATCATATAAATTGATTAAATGATAATTTTAATTTAATTTAAGTTATCATTAATAATTATAAAAAATTATATATATGTTAAACATATATATTTTAGAAAATATGTGACAAGATTTTTAATTATGGAGATTTTTATTAAGAGAAATAAATTTTCAGATAAATCATATTTCAAATTCTTGAGTCCACATGTTTTGAACCACTAAGTGTGGTTCATCATCAAGACTTTGATGAATGTTATTTAGACAAGTTGATATATACTCTTAGATATATATAGTATATATCAACTTGTCAAATATTCTGATCTAGGCAAGTCTACTAAGTTTGGTTCATCATAAAGACTTTGATGAATGTTATCTAGACAAGTTGATATATACTCTCAGATATATAGTATATATCAACCTCTCAAAATTATATGATATTTAAATTGAACAATAAACAATTAAATTTAATAAATTATGGTTAATAATAAAAGATCTAATAAATTATTGTTAATAAAATGAAGATTCTTGATTTGTAAATAGCTTTTGTTATAATAACATAGGCCAATATCATGAGTTATTAGTATCACATGCCTCAAAAACCATTTTATATATATCTAGTTAAAAAGGAAAAAAGAAATTCAATTTTTAAATATTACTAAGAATATTATGTAAAAATTACTATCCATTTAATAATTATGAATAATTAAATTAATTTTTTTTTTAAAAATTAAAATAATTGAACATTAAAATTTAATTTATGTTTATGAATAAAATAGACTAAATATCAATTAATCATGTATATATACACTTGCACCATCACAATGATGACAATGATGTGAAATTGACATTTTAATTTTAAAAAAAATGATGTGAAAGTAACAATTTTAATTTAAGGAAAAAAAATACCTCATAACTATCCATACACTATTATGGTGAAAAATGGGATTTTGATTTAAAATTAATTGGAAAAAATATCATGTAATTTGTTTTATGCTTTTTTTATATTAAAAAAAAATACCTCATAACTATCAATACACTATTATGGTGAAAAATGGGATTTTAATTTAAATTTAATTGGAAAAAATATCATGTAACTTGTTTTATGCTTTTTTATATGTTAAAAAATGAGGGCGTTGGTTTCTTATCCCTACAAAATAGAATACTCTTCCACTTTGTACTCGGCTTAAAACTAATTGTTTAGCTGAAATTAAATTATTAAAAATGCCTTTTTTCTTCTTACTAATATTTTGGTTATTAATTTGTTTTGTACATTTGAAATTAAGATGGGATTTTTTTTATATCATCAATTTCATTATTTTCTAATTTTTTGGGTTAAAATTTTCTATTAATTTTTTAAAATATTACATTGGATAAATACAAAGATCATTATTTTCTCGCTTTCACAACCATCACATTTGTTGGCTAGGAGAGCGATAAAAAACTAAGGATAAATCATCAATCTTTACATAATAACAAAAAACAGAAAGACCAAATAGCCCAGAAAACATAGAGAATAAGAAGACAATTGACCGTCGTCATAGATCATGGGGGAAATGTGGTGCATGACCGGCACAAGGAGCAACAAGAGGTCCAGGATCCTGATGGGAATATAATTCCACATGAGTTAGGTGCACCTCCATATCATCTAGGCGGTCATGGGTGTGCCTCTGGCTCCTTCACATAGATGCCAAGTGGTTAAGAATATCACACTTGTTTTGTTGCAATTTGTTCATGAATGCGATGACTTCGTTATGGTCATCGTGTCTCTATTGTCTTATTTCCTCTAGAACAACCATTATGTTCTACATCTGGGTGTCTAGGGATTCCATGGATGGTGGCTAGTTTACACGACTTGACAATGGAATCTAGTCTTGGGCCAATTCCACCACCAAATCAATGCTCACAACCCCGTCATCCTTTACTTCTCTTGCATGTCCATCTTTGCTCCCTCGCTGGCCACAAGGCCCCATCCCTCTATGGGCTTGACCTCACTGCCTCAACATCTCTGTGTTTACAGCAAAGCACTAGAAAAGGAACCCAACTACAGATCGAGTGATAGGACTACTCTAATAAACCCCGTGGTCACAACACACATTCAGAGGAATTATAAAACCAACCAACCCATACTTCCAAGCTACATGCTCAAAATCCCAACTTGGTTCCCACCCTTCTAGGGCACCGATGATGCTAACAACCAGAGGGGGTTTTACCCAGAGAAAAACACTACGACCAACTGAAAGCCAATTTCCTACCTCCTAGCACCCACAAAACCAGTGCCCATGTTGCCCTGGCTTAATTTTTATCAATAGAGAAACGCTCCTCTGGTTAAGAATAAAGAAAAGACACATGTAACACACTACCAGAACTAGAATACACTTCCAAACAAAGGTCCTCAAGAAGAAACTTACCAAAACCTTGTTGGGCTTTCTAAGGGCTAGCCATTGACAAGTCCCTACAAACTTGACCAGTAAGGCATCACCCCCTGGCAACATGAACCAAAAGCACTGCAGACACCCACAAAACCATTCCCTAGGATCCTACACCGTGCGCATGGGCTTCCAAACAAGCACACTATGCAATTCGCACCAACCAACAACAACGACAAAGGTCAAGTTTACCAAACAAATGAGCATGCACAGGTTGGCATACTCTATGTTAGTTTCACCACCTACACTATCGCACATACACTAAGATGATAGACAAACAAACGAAACTTCCATCCAAAGTTTATACAGTGCTTGTACCTTCTCTAGGTTTCTAAACCTTTGACGTCAGTTGTCCTGCCTCCCTTTCTATATCCCACTCGTGTCATTCGCATGTGTCCATCCACACCTGACTATGCCACTTATACCGTGATTATCCGCCCCATCGAAGTATAATTTTGAAATATTTCATATAATTTTTTTTTAATTAATTATGATATTATAAATATCATATTAGTAATAATTAAAAAAAATACAAAAATAAAATGAATAACAAAACATAAAATTATTTAATAAAATAGATTTAGCAATCACAAAATCATAATAACTTAATATGTTATACTTTTCCAAATAAGTGCTAAGGGAGGTAAAAATGTATATGCAATAATTTTTATTTTGTAATATAAGAAATTATTATATTGTGATTTGCTTTTATTGTTAAATTTAAAATTGCAATAATAATGCTATATAAAATAAAGATTATGAAATAACTAAATAATTAGTCACCAATATTTTTTATAACATGATTTAATAAAATTATGAAATAACTAAATAATTAGTCACCAATATTTTTTATAACATGATTTAATAATTAAATTGATTTATTAAACAATATTTATTCATAATTAATTTTTTTTATATGAATTTCTATAATTACAATTACAAATCAATAATAAATTAAAATAATAAAAGAATAGAGTTGACTTGAGAGTACAATAATGTAATTGTTTATAGTATATTTTAAAATAAAGAACATTATTAAATAAAATAGAGTAATTGTTCCTAATATATTTTGAAGCAAAGAACATTATTAAATAAAACAGAGTAATTGTTCCTAATATATTTTAAAGTAAAGAACACTATTGATTATTCATTACATAAAAAAAATTCTTTACAAAATTAGGTTTATTATAAATTTTTAAATTAAAAATGATTTACAGTTTTTAAATTATATATATATATATATATATATATATATATATATATATAAATTGTTTTTAATTTATTTTATTAACTTAAATAAGAAGTTTGACCTAAAAGTAGGTAGACAATTAAACCCATAACTTTTTAATAAAAAAACCAATTAAACTAATTCACAAAATTTATAAATATTTTAATTTAATATATATTATATCATATAATAATAATTTTTGCCCTTTTCTTAATCCCAATTTAATTATATAATCATATACTTAGGTTACACAGCCACAACCAAACTCAAATGCTATAATTGATTTTGTTTTTTTCCAAATTTTATATTATGAAAAAATAATATAAAAAATATCATTAATAATGTTGGTGTGATACTTAGCATTTTGAGCTTGCTTTTAAAAAAATTTAGAACATTTTTTCAATTTTAATATACAATATTATTATGAAAAATAGTATAATAAAAATTAAACAAAGTCTTTTAGTAAAAATCTGAAACTTGAATACAAAGAAAATAATAAAATTATTAATTATAAATTATAACTATTTAAAAAAACTATTTCTCCATATGTTTATTTTATATAAATTAATGATAGTAATTTAATTTTAATGTTAAAATTAAGTTAGATACTATTTTGTTAAGGGAGTTGTCTTTAGTGCCAACAGGATTTGTTATATAAAATTATTTTATTTGTTTGTGGAATAATTTGCCATGTAAAACTATCTTATTTTGTTTGTGGAACATTATTTTATTCATTACAAAAGTCTAAAAAAATATGCATATTGTACCATTTAAATTCAAAATTAAAATTTAGTAAAAGTAAAAATTAAATGATGATGGTGATGGTGATGGTAGTGGTTAACGCCCATTGAGACCAAATTAGTCTACCAGACCTATAATTTTCTTAGTTTTGAATTGTCTGGCTCTTAGTCTTTCTTGGCAAGATTGGTGCTATAGCTTCCTTTTTCCTTTTTTTTTTTACTCTACGGTCTTCCAACTTCTTTTATCTTGCATCTCCTTCATCTTTTCTAGTTGTTGGGACATTGGTGTCTTAGTTTCACATTCTATTGTGTTCGTCCTTTTGAAGATAGTTGGAGAAGAAGTTTGGTCTAGGAGATCTACTTTGCTGTTAAATGAAAATTTATTTTGTGTAGATTCGAATCCTCATAATTGCTTGCGGGGTTGTCGAGTTCACTTTTTTGTTGTTGGGGGAGGCTTTCCCTCTGCTTGTCTTGAGAATTGTTTCTTTCTTGACTAATTTCTTGTGATTCAGAGTTTTCTCTAGAGTATTCTTCTTTGATGATAGTGTAGTGTTCTTTTTGTGCTCCTTTCCACCATGTAGATCTGTGGTGGATTTATCTAACAGAATTTTTTGGGAGGCTTTTGGGCAATTTTTGGCTAGATGGCCTGTCTAAAGCAGGATTGACATCTGAAGAGGACACTTTCATAATCGAGTTTCTGGTTCCACACATAGTCTTTACTTGTTAGGTTTATTTCAGGTGAAAATCTGATGCTGAAGTCCATTTCCACATAGATGCGTGCATAGGTGGTTCTGGCATATTCCTCTGTTTCTGGCCCCTGCAGTAAAATTTACCAATTGCATTTCCAATGGCTTTTAGCGAGGAGAGATCCCAGAGATGCAAGGGTAGGCTTGGCAATCTCACCCAAACTGGTGCTGAGGTTATGACTACTGTTGAGGGATCAAATGATGGGTTCCATGGCTTCATGAATAGGCCTGAGTTTTCCCAAAACCAAGGGCCAAAATCTAGAATACATTGTTTGCTTTCAGAATTTTCAAAATCTACTATAAAGAAACCCCTAGCACAGAGGTAGATATTAATTTCATTAGAAATGATAGGCTTCCATACCTCTGAGATCCAATTGTGGAGAGCTGTCAGCCGCGGCCAAAAACCATTGAACCGACAGATTATGGCACTTTCAGAAAACTTCAAAGCCTCATTGAGTGAGGCCTGGACCACCTGGACAATGGGAGTTGGGGCTTCACTGACGATATGAGTAGGAGCTTGCCCTCCAGAGGTGGACGGAACTGAGCCAACAACTATTTTGGTGAAGTTGGGAGCCATATTTAACTTGCCCATCAAACCCAGCCGTAGAGAAAATAAGGCAGAAGATTAAATCTAGATTTAGCCGCAGAAGATTGAACAGGTGGTTCGTCTATGCAATTGGTTGTTGCCTTTGATAACCCCGCAGTGTGAGATGGCAGAGAGTGCCGACAGCAGAGAGTGCCGAAACACAGCGTGGGAGCCGAGACCTGGCCGCAGAGAAATAAGGAAGAAGATTAGATTTAGATCTAGCTCCAGACAACATGAGATAGGAACTATTTGGCCCACCTTCCTTGACTAAGTGTTTCGAGCTGAACGAACGTGTAGGGTCTTTTTCTACTGGACTGTACATTGTATATGCCTGAGATCGCGAGGCGGTGAGGTATTATACGTTCAATATATGTTGTTCAGAAAGTCTTGAATCAAAAATATTCTCATTATAATATTATTATTTTATTTTGTTATTGTTATAAATAAATATATTTTTGAATTGGATCAGAGATTCTAGATTGAATAGTAAGAATCCGTTGAATTTAATTATAGTATTTTTTTAATCTGGATTGTCCAACCTTAAACTTATAAGATAATTAATATAAAATGCATCATTAAAAAAATGTAAGCTCCTATCTGTCCGGGGCTTACGAAGTCATTGACTCCTAACTCTGATGGACAGATCATACAATCATTCCCAATGATCGAGCATTCATTCTCCTGAGTATCCTTAAATTGACAACTAATAACCATCCGGGAATCTTCTACAACATTTATTTTCTTTATTCCTAGTGTTATAGCAAGATCCAATCATTTTCACCAAAAAAAAAAATAATTCTGCCTTATTATTGGCGGCCACTCTTAAACCCATGCATATTTTGTCTCGGTTAGTTTGTCCGAGAAACATGGTACCTCTCTCGTTCTTGCCTCCCCTATTATGCTAAATTTCTTATTAATATTAAATTTTGATAGAATTTGATATCATTAGGATTTTGTTGATTTTTTAATTATATTTTAAAATCAATTTTAAAATATTAATAATTTATTGATTATATATTCTTTTTCAATTTTGTTTTTGTGCGAGAGACACTTTAGAGTTCAATGCTCCAGTGATGTAATGAGTTTAAGATGATTCAGTCAAAATTGAAAATAATAAAAATAAAATTTGATCATTATGTAATGTAGCATGCATTATGTTGATTTGGTCAATTTTTTTTTTTTTTTTTTTTAATTGGATAATTTTCATTATATTAGTCTACATACTATATATGTGTCTAAGATGTTAGAGTGGTTTTGGTAAGTTTGACTTAGTTTTAGTTGGTTTTCTATGTCCAAGATGTTAGAATGGTTTTGGTAAACTTGGCTTAGTTATAGTTGGTTTTCTATATCTAAATTTATGAGAACCCATAATTTTACCTATAATATTTATGTGAAATATAACTTATTTAAAAACATAAAAATTTACATTTAAACAAAATTTCATAATTTTATTATTGGTAATTATATAATATCACACAACCAAAACTCAACTAATTTGGAAAAAAATGATACAAATAAATTTAAAGTAATTACTTATTTTAGTATCAAATTTATCGTTTTTAATTGTTTTAAATTTTGGTAATTATATAATATCACACCACCAAGACTCAACTAACTTGGAAAAAAATAATACAAATAAATTTAAAGTAATTACTTATTTTAGTATCAAATTTATCGTATTTAATTGTTTTAAATTTATACAAATTACGAATTGATATATTGCCAAGTTAATCTTTGAAGTTCCAAGTTGCTATGAGAATGTGTACATTCATTTTTCACGGAAGAATATTAATGGTTTTTAATTAACAGAACTCTTAATAACTGCAACATTATTGAGAGGACGTAGGCACGACAATATTAATGCAAAAAATTCTATATAAAATTTGAGTATGATAATTAAGTTGTTGGTGAATTAATTTTTGGTTTTAACTTTGGTAATATCTTAATTTCTAGAAATAATTTTAGGATTGGAGTCTTGTAGTATTATGATATGTTGATAGATTGAGAAATAATTTAGTGTTTTTTTTGAATACTTGCATTTTTAGATAATATTGTATTTATATTTGTTTTGTAAAATAGAATATAAATAGAATTTGAATAATTCAAATTTTAATAAAAAAAATATTAAAATGAAATATTTGTAATTACGCTGATAGGCTTTCTTTTGAATGAGTTTAGTCGTCTACTTTTTGATTCTCTGATTGACATCTGGCGTCCAACTGGCATCTGGTTTAATTGACATCTGGCGTCCAACTGGAATTTGGTTTAATTGACATTTGGCATATGTTCTCGGACTATTCCTCCCTCGACAAAACTGCTTTTCGATTTCTGCTCCTCCTGCTTTCCACTTTCTGCTCTTCCACTGCTCTTCCACGACCTGCTGCAATAATGTTTCCGGTTTCTGCTGTGCACTCTGCTGTGCACGACCTGCCTTGCTGCCTAACAATGAATTTAGCTCTCGGTTATTCAGTGGTGATTCACTATTTTTCTTTACAGCTCGATCCTGCTATACGCTATTTACAGCTCGATTATGTTATACCCTGTTTACAACCCACGCAGAGAGATCAATAGACAGTGATGGTGCGTAGGTTGGCCCTGGGAACATCTAGGTTTTTCAAAATATGCTATTGGCCACTTGAGTTTTGGTATGGAGGGAAGCTTATTACTCATGGATATATCAGTTTCCATGACTTTTTACTAAACCACTTTGTTTTCGCAAGAATGGGTCGAATGATAGCGGATGCAGGGAGTATGACTACTAACCTGGTGAAGGGATTTGATGCTGTTACATCTGTCTTTGAAATTTTGGACAGAGATACTCATATAAACCCAGATGACCCTGAAAAAACTAAGCCTGATAATATCCAAGGCACTGTAGAGGTCAGGGATGTCGATTTTGTTTATCCAGCTCGCCCAAACGCCATGATCTTGAGAGATTTCTGTCTCAGGATCGATGCAGAGAGCAGCATAGCATTAGTGGGAAAGAGCGGATGTGGCAAGTCAACCATCATTGGACTGATAGAAAGATTCTACGATCCCCTGAAAGGGGTTTTACTAATTGATGGGCAAGACATCAGGAGCTTTAATTTGAGGTCTCTGAGACAGCACATAGCCCTCGTAGGGTAGGAGCCAACTCTATTTGCAGGCAGCATCAGAGAGAACATTGCTTACGGTAAAGAGAACGCAACAGAAACTGAGATAGTAGAGGTTGCAAAGGCTGCCAATGCCCACGATTTCATTTCGTAAGTAGACTGAAATAAATCCCTGACCATTGTTCAATTTGTTTTTCAGCCATTGCAAAATTTGTTTTCCAACCACGATTTTTTATTTTTGCATGATGTATAAGTTGTTTCACAAACTTCTCTGAACTTACAAAACATAATTTCCATGGGACACTTCATGAATCCTATCTTAAACTTCATGTTTTATTAACCAAGTTTCTTAAACCTAAAAATTAGTGGTTATTATAAATATTCTTACTGAATTCAATGCAGGTTATATTTTTCTTTTAACTTATAAATAAATAAGCCCTATATGAACAACTTGCCAGACTTCTTGTTAAATTCCATGCATTGTTAATGCTTCAGTGGCATGAGGGATGGATATGAGACCTACTCTGGCAACAGGGGAACTCAGTTGTCTGGGGGGTAGAAACAGAGAATAGCAATAGCAAGGGAAATTATAAAGAACCCAAGCATCTTGCTGTTGGACGAGGCAACGAGTGCTTTGGATGGTCATTCGGAGAAAGTTGTTCAAGAAGCACTAGATGGAGTCATGGTAGGAAGAACCAGCGTGGTTGTAGCTCATCGTTTGAGCACAATTCAGAATGCTGACAGTATAGCAGTCATTGAGAATGGAAAGGTTGTTGAACAAGGAAATCACGCTTCTCTACTGAGCAAAGGCGAAGGAGGTGCATATTTTGGTTTGATTAAACTGCAACAACCACATTAACCAATTATTCAACCTGTAAGCTAAACTGCAATAACCCTCATACTCCTCATCACAAATGTGGCCAGTTATAAAGAGTGCAGGGCAGTCAGCGCAAAATTGATATTTGAGTTGTTTCGCTAAATGGTGATGATTAGAAGCAGAAAGGATAATAATTAGGCTGTATGTTGTAAAAAAGTTAATTAAATATCTCGGGTGATTATGAAGATTAATCATAAACCTTATTATTACTGCTTTCAGAAGTAGAAAGGTTAATAATTAGGCCGTCTGTTGTAAAAAAGTGAATTAAATATCTCGGTTGATTATAAAGAATAATCATAAACCTTATTATTATTGCTTTTAATGTGAAAATTATCTTATCCGAAGTAAATTTCCTTGTTTCATGGATGTTTTTAGAATTGAATGGCATTGCAAATCTTCTTCTGTTCTACTTGAGGATGGGCTACAATGGAAATATGCACATGTAACAAACTTACATTTTCATGAACATCCCAGTAAAGTATGTATTTTAAATTTTCATATATTGTATGTAAAATTTAATATTTGATGCAACTTTCATGATTTACAAATTTCATTGAATTTAACATTCGACGTAGCTTTCGTGATTTACAGAACAACCTAAAAAAAAAACTGAGGTTGGGATTACACAGAAAAATATATTACATTTTTTCTTTCGTGATTTACAATTGCAAGAATGATATGATAGACTGGAGTTTTCTGAGTGGAATGGGGACTTACGAGAACATAAAAGAAGAAGCCTTTCAGTTTCCAAGATTTTGAGGATGCCATTCCTCCCCAGTTTTCCATTCAACTGCTATGTGAATTAATTGATGGTAATGCTATAAACAGTACTGGAGTGGGCCAACACCATATGTGGGCAGCCCAATGGTTCCAATATGAGAGACCTTGACTGTGGCTGACATCAGGGGGTCTCGGGGCTATGGGATTTGGTTTGCCTGCAACACTTGGGAGATGCCGTGGCCAATCCAGGGGCTACTATTGTTGATATAGATGGAGATGTCAGTTTTCTGATGGATGTGCAAGAATTGGCCACCATCAAGGTAGAAAACCTGCCTGTTAAGATGATGGTATTGAACAATCAGCACTTGGGCATGGTGGTTCAATGGGAAGATCGCTTTTACAAAGCAAACAGAGCACATACTTACCTCGGGGATCCATCTGCTAAATCTGAGATTTTCCTCAATCTTTTGAAGATGGCAGATGCATGCAATATACCAGCAGTTAGGGTAACAAAGAAAGCAGATGTCAGGGAGGCCATTTCACAAATGCTCGATACCCCGAGCCATATTTATTGGATGCCATTGTGCCACACCAGGAGCATGTCTTGCCTATGATACCCAGTGGTGGAGCTTTTAAAGATATTATAACCGAAGGTGATGGGAGAAGAGCATACTAAAAAGAAGAGGCTAAGCCATTTCTCATTGTATAAGATTATTCTAGGTTCTAAAAGTGCATTTTCATTGTTTTCCTTTTGAAGGTATGGAGAAATCTTTATTTTCTCTCCTCTGCAATTTTATTGGTAGGACACATTTTATTTCTCTAACTTATACGGTACATAAATCAAGGCAAGTTTGGACACCTTAGATTGTTCACAAAGTCTTGATTTTATGTTTATATGTTTTGATTGCTAAGAACGAATGCAACAAACTTTCATCTCTGTTTCTACTGATATTGGGTGGCCCATGAGGCAAGGGCATAAATTGTGGTGCATTGTATCTCTACTTCTACTTCTTATTTTTCTGTATTTGCCTATTTGTTATAGCAAATGTGCATTCATTTCATTGCATAGAGAATTTTGCAAAGTAAGATTCACATAAGATATCCAAGGATGAATTGAAAATAACCTATACGAGGAGGATAAATGTGGTAGTGTCATGGATTGCATAATAAAATATGGCATAGAGGTTTGATGGTAACTCACTATTTCTACCTTTGACAATGGACTTTGAAAAGATGCCCATCGTATATGTAAGAAATTTGTGTTTTAAATATTTTTTGAATTGCTAACTCGGGATCTTGAAGTCAAGACTTTTTACTAAATGTCTTTGCTAGATACCTTAGAGATGTAACTGTTGTTGTACTTAGTTATTGTCTAACAATTATAATAGTTAGTGAATTCCATATTGTAGGACATATGTTGGAAAGTCAATTTTTCGTTGTTTCTATAATTTTAGAGTTGACCTTTCCTGTATTATTATAAAACCCTGATCATTGGCAACAATTTCTAAATTATAGTTTTGCAAATGGACATCACTCCTGGAGTAAAAAAATTCAATGTTCAGGAAGAAAGAGTACCGGGTGTTGTGGGGTGAAGTTTGGGGGTGGGTCTTCAGATCAAAACATCTCTTCTTGTACATCGCATGGTAAATCATGCTCAACTTCTCTATGGTGAACCATTTTGTGGGAACATGTTCCATTCTGATTTAATTGGAGCTCTTCTTCATTCGAAGACTCTTCTTCCCAGACAGTTGTAGGTTATGCAACTAGCTATTTGAGATAGTCGACATAAATTTAGATTGTTGCACCTAGATATGAATCCATTCATCTCATCAATTAAGCGAATTGATTTTGTGAAAATGTGTTTCCTTATTAGTTTGGGATATTTGAATTTTTCCATTTTCCCTGAGAGAAGTGAGGTGCACTCTACAACCAGGGGTGTAGGGGACATTGAATGTGTGTCACGTCACTTGTATAAGGTTAATAAAATAAAATGAGAGAAAAGACAATGTCATATGTGTAGAAATTCCACGAAAATTCTGATCTGCTTGAATGAACAAATCTAAACCTAACTTGTAACTCAAGATGTAGAATATAAAAACACTTGTTTTTCTAGGGAACCCAACTAGGAAAACCCTCTGCTTGACTGAGAATTCTATTGATAGAAGAATGAGCAATAGATATCTTACAAAAACAATCTTGTTTCAATAGGAACCAATCTGGTTTTCTATTCTTGTACTAAGCTGAAGCACTCCTTGCAAGACTTTGATCTCTGCTTTCTTATTTCCTTGCGCAATTCCCAAGGAAATTCTCCTATAAATCTGCGCACAAGCCTCTCTTTGTATGCTGATCCTCTCATAAGTTCACACACACAAACACAAATATGTGTTCTCTACTGCCTTGTGTCACCAACTCGTGCTCACAAGACAATTGAATAAAAATGTGCCTTGATCCTTGAGGGATTGCTCAGACATCAAGGCTCGAAGCCATTACAAGAAATACTTATTATGAACTCAATACATGACATTCAGGGACTGAACCTGTTTGGGGGCGATAACAAGTTAACAACATTTATGAAAACCACCTGAGCTAAATCCGATTGATGTGTGTATGTGTATAAGTTACCAGATTTCAGATTTAAATTTGGATATGGATCCACTAGTATTTTAAACATTAATAATTTGTTATTACATTACATTAAGTCATTTTATGAACCATGTCACTCTTAACATGTTACTTTTAAGATTACTTACTAATAACATGTATGTGGTTTATAAAGTTTACATTTAATTCAATTATGTACAATGGCAGTGGTTTATAAAAATTACTTTAATATATTTAAGAGCCTAATTTAGAATTCCACAAAAACAATTGTTGAACCTCAGACTCTCTCAATCCCCTCTTAAGGTCATATGTGAGGAGATGCCAACCCGAAGGAAATATGCTACATGTCACTACCGGAATTGAAAAATGAAAAATTAGAAATGGAGTTTCTTCAAGAGTTTCATGATTTGATTTTCTCAATCAGTGGTGTAGGCTTCTCTAAATCTATGGATCCCATTTTTGGTGCAGTCAATTTTATGGAAAGACCATGCAAAGTTCACAACATTTGCTTAAGAAGTATTGCCCAGCTGTATGAATTATATAGTTTGTCAGAGCTTCATAATGACAATGGTCTGCATTGTCCATTGTGAACAAATAATGAGTAGACATATTAAAAAGCTTTATGAATAATTATGTAAAGGGAATATAAAAATTGTATCTTACTTGGGACAAGCACAGTAGATTTGATACAAACTGCTCATTTTTAAATAAATTCAAAAAATATTACAAATATATATTTATATATAAAGAAATATTTCTCAACCTTTCTTTAAAATATTTCTTATTACACTGCACTAGTGTGGCAGGTTTCACAAAGAATATGAATCAATGTTGGAGAAGAGTTACAATTGTGGAAGCATATGTTTGTGTAAAAGTTAACCAATACCCAAATTGACAATACACTTGAGATTTTAATATATATATATATATATATATATATATATATATATATATATATATATATATATATATATTAAATAATAAAATAATTTAGACTCTAGATGTTATTTGTTTTCCAATATTCATTATTTTCATTTTTTAATATTTTTTTGAAAAATACTAGTACTTTTTAATCTTTTATAGAAATTCAACAATTCCAACTTCATAAGTCTATCAGACTCTCTTTGTACCTTTTGGGACAATTGCTAGTAATAAATTTGGTTAAAAAAATCGGTAAGTTATTTTAAATTTTTCCCTCTACCAAAATTCTGTGAGACCAATTTCAATATGACCATCCATAACACAATTTTTTTTATCAAAATTATTAAATTTGTATGGTTTTGGTGGAGTGGTTTAGATGGCCAAACAATTTACATTCAAATTTTCATTAATGATATTTAAATTTTAATTAAAAATATTGAAACTAAATATTTATAATAATAAATTTGGCTAATAGAATGTGTAGTAATTTAAAAAAAAAAAAAATTAGTTTAGAGGAATAATTCAAATTTTAATTAAAAATTTATTAAAATGAAACATTTGTAATAATAAATTTGGCTAATAAAATGCATGGTAATATCTTTTTTTATTCTTTTCCTTTCAATCTCAATGGTGACGACCTCTTTTGAACATGGGCATCCCTAGCACAAAGTTTTATCAAAACCATTGAATTTGTGTGCCTTTGGTGCAATGGCTGGGATGAATAAACAATTTATTTTTTCTTTAATGATTATCTTGTGGAATTTGAATAATTCAAATTTTAATTAAAAAATATTAAATTGAAACATTAGTAATAATACATTTGGCTAATAAGATGTGTAGTAAGTAATTTTGTGTTTTTCCTCCCATCATGACGGTGTTAACCCAATTTCAACATGAGCATCTCTAGCACAATTTTTTTATCAAAATTATTAAATTTGTATGGCTTTGGTGGGAAAACAATTTATATTTAAATTTTCATTAATGATGGAGAGGTACAAATGAATAATTCAAATTTTAATTAAAAAATATTAAAATGAAACCTTTGTAATAATAAGTTTGGCTAATAATATGCATGATATTTTTGTTTAAGTTTTCCATCTAATCACAACAAACACATATTCTCCATATCTTGAATTTGGAAGAAATGTAATTGGATAGAGATGCTTATTTTAGCTTATCTGCACTAATTCATTTTGAGAGATAAGGCCATTAAGGCCTTCATAACGTCTTGGACATTAAAGTAGCTAGTGAAAAAATAATGTTCTTAAAGATTTGAATGGTTAGATGATTGCCAACAAATGATTAAATAGAAATTTCCAACTTATTATTCAATATGTTTTCGATCTTAAGCCTGGCCATGCAATGTTCCTTCAATGTTGTCCTAGTTAATATTATAGATAATAAAAGCATGCATGTTATCATATCTTATTTGTGGATGACCTTATTACAACCTTGTATAAGATGTATGATGATAAAGTGCCCAGGCTTAATGGCTTCCCATGTGATTTTTACAAAGTCAAATGACATTTTTTTAGGTATGTATTACTTTGGTATAAAACATCTCTTATAAAAAAATCTTTTTGGGTAAACACTAATCAATAATTCTGCAAGTTTACTCTCAAGGTAGAGTGGCCTTAAGTTGATTACCAAGTAGAGGCGAACTATGTTGTTCAATAATTTCTACATGATTTTGATAAAAGCCTTATCTCTTCATCTAAATACATTTTATCAAAGACTACCATGGTAGAATAAACAAATTTTATCCATGATTGGCATAATTTAGACAATGTTATTTATTAGGGAAATTTTGAGGTCTCTAATGAACCTCATAAGGAAAATAATAAAATAATAGTTAAAACAATAAAATAATAATTATGAATTTTTAAAGAAAAATAAAGGAAACTACTATTTTTTTGTATTTTCAGCTTATCTCCTTCTAGGTTTACTCAAATGTCAAGCGTAGGCGCTCATTGGATGATGAATTAAATTCCACGTCCAACGAGTACCCACTCTCCATAATTTTGATGAGGCACACATAGAAAAAGATTGAAAACATGAAAAAAACACGTTGAACACATTTTTCATGTATTTTCATTTATTTTTCCCTATGTGAGTCTACTCAAAAGTACACAGAGTGGGCACTTATTGGATGTAGAATTTAATTCCGCATTCAATGGGTGTCTACACTTGATATTTGAGTAATTTTACGATTAAATAAGCTAAAAATACAATTAAAAAAATGTAGTTCTTCTTTTCCCTCCAAAATAATATCCTCTTAGGATAACATCATCATGCTGAATTTTATTAGTTCTTTTAAAGTTAATTTTTTATTACATTTTTTTTTAGACTCATTTTTTAATTGTTTGGGAGGGCATGATATGGGAGTACACCATATACATTAATGTTATTTTTATTAAGATTAACTTCAAGAATTCCTTTCACTAGGTTGAGAGGCCATTGATCATTGTAATTCTTAATCCTTGAGTTTTACTTCATCCTTCCTTGAGTTTGTAGAGACCCTTTTTGCGAACACCATTGCTCACTTATTTATTAATATCGGCAAGAATAAGGATATACTTTATTTAAATCCATCATGCAAGGTTATTCATTATATCAAGCCATGTATGTGTTGTCATTTGAAATTGCATTCTATTTGATCGAACATCATAATTTTATGTTATAAAAATAGAGAGAGCGCAGAGAGAGTGACTAAACACACAATGCCAAACATACACTCTATTCATTGATCACATAAAGCAATTACATATATAAGAATTAGATCACCAACTTCTAGATGATAAGATTCGAAGAAGGTGGATTTATGACTCATAGACAACTCACACACATAGGGAAATAACTATTTCTAGAATCACACATAGAGACTCACAATGACAACTCATAACAACTTGGAAGTCATGGAAGCATTACTTCCAATACCCTCCCTTAATTCTTACATGACAAAACTAGAAAGTAGACATTACAAAAATGAATGAATATCTGTAAAATTTGTCTGGTATGGTCATCACTAGCACTCATATCCACTTTGAAATCTCATGGTTTCCGCTCTTTTCTTCACCACACTTTCGAGCTTCCCACTTGATCCATTTAAGACATAACCGCTTCAGACCATCGTTGATGTGCTTTTCAAAATTTATGCTTCTCAACCTCCCAGAGCGCAACGGGTCAATCTTGATACTGAACCATCCTATGAAAGTGCCACCATCTATTGAATCCACGTCCCTCCACAACCTTCATAAGTTATCTAGAATATCATTCTGGGTACAAAATGTCTTCAATAGAAAATTCTATAACTTGACCTTGTATAAATAATGTATACTAACGCTCCTAGAGCACGAAGGGTCACACCAACTTGACCTTATTAAGAACTAGCTGTGACTAATGCTCCCAGACCAAAAAGAGTCACATTAATTTGTTGAACAGTTAACCTATTATTTTTTATTCTTACTCCCAAACCAAAAGAGTCACATTAATCTGTTGAATAGTTGACCTATTATTTTTGGTTCGTTTATATAAATGATCATCTCACAACTGTAAATATATAAGACACCATCCTTCATAGATCCATTAAAAAATTTACCCATAACATATTGATAATATATATTTTATAAAAAAAACCATAATAACTTTGGATACCACTAAACAATTATCAAACCCACTCTACACAAGAAATTTGAATATTGGTGTTTGTCATCCAATCTGTTTCCTTTTGGGTGCTGATCTATGCTTGTATCCGTCGGCTGATGAGGGGTCCCCTACGTATTCATCCATTCAACGGTGGAGACGGTGGAACAATGGATGAATGGCCACTCGGATAATTCTGAGTCGACTGAATATTTGACAGCCGTAATTCTTTTCCTATGGATACGATGCTTGATTTGTTTATGACGTCAAGAACGACGCTCAACCCCTTTGTAATAGTCCATACATATTCACTAATTTTCATCCCCATGTTCTGAGCCTCTGAGAGGAGAAGGGTGCCCAAGTCATAAATCAGGTGAACAACGAAACCGATGGTTTGCATTTCCTTCAGTTCAGAGTTCTTCCATTTTATAACACTTCTATTTCCATTGGCTGGAATGGGTGATCTGTAAGTGATTTGGCATCCCACATTACTGAGAGAATCGGTAAAGAAGGGAAGAATACCGGTTTTATAGTAGACAGTCACGAATTTTCTGAAGCCATGGTATTCAACCAGTACTGTAATGGCATTGGTATGGACAACGTGGCTATGATGAAAAAAATTAAAATATGTGTAATTGTAGACCAACAACAAAGGATTTGTTACGGAGTATGATATAATTGGCACATTTGTAGTACATAGATCTATCATGAAGCCGACTTCTTCTTCCCACACCAAATCACATCAAGAAATCGCAGCCTGAAATGGCTGGAGGTAAGGCGTCAATATTGCATTAATGCAAGCCACCGTTTTAGATTTGCTGCAGTTTTCATTGTTTGATCTCAAACGATGAGGTTGGTCTCGTATTTGAATTTTCGATGGCCCAACATGGCCACACGGGGGTTGAAATATATACATCCGTTGGAAACTGGTTGTCCATGCCCTTTCTTTCCCACATCCAAAAGGTTGTTCCATATTATGAGCAACTCAAAAATCTACCAATATTCAATCACAAAACCCTCAACACCACGAAACTATTCAAATCTACACACATGAAAGTCACACACTAAATTAAACTAAATTCAGTCTATGTATAAAGAATCAATCCTCAAGGCTTCCTCACATCTTCCTGATCTTCCCACAAGGGAATTAAGTTAGAGTAGGCTTTGATACCATGTTAGAAAAATAGAGAGAAAGCAAAGAGATTAAACACATAACACCAAAAATACATTGTATTCATTGATCACATAAAGAAACTACATATATAAGAATTATATCACCAACTTCTAGATGATAATATCCACAGAAGGTAGATCTATGACTCATAGAAAACTCACATACATAGGGAAATAACTATTTCTAGAACCACACCTAGAGACTCACAATGACAACTTGGAAGTCATCGAAGCATTGCTTCCAAAATTTTAGAGCATTGTTGTTAAAGACATCTTGTTACTTGAACCTGATGTTGTCCAAATGGTGAATGACCACTTCACCAATGTGATCCAGATTTATAAAGGGAACAAAATAAAAATCCATAGTTATATCCAATTCACATAGATATAGTGAAACTTGAATTTCATTAATAAATGGAATGTGTCGAAACAGAAAAATGCAGAATGAAATAAACTAGCTTTAAATGGTGGTAGCTTATCTCTAAGAAGAGATGTGACAACTACATGCCTTTGCCTAAGTGAGTTACAATGAGGTTGAATGATCATTTTTAACATCAAAGAAAAGAGGAAACCCGAAACATAAAAAATCATAACCGTAAGATATGAAACACAAAAGGATTTTGGGCCCACTAGGGTTAGTTGGTACTTCATCTTCATAAGGTCATAACTTTTTCATACATAATTTGTTTGGTGTGCTTGGTATTTCATTCAAAAGTTCTAGCCAATAATTAAATATTTCGAATGAAACTAGGCTTTGCCTATAACCACAACATTGGTCCTTGACCATGTAAAAAAATCATCATTTAGGGCCTCAAAACGGCCCTAGAAGTTTAGGACCCAAAAAACTGTAGAAAAATTGCTAAGATGGAGAACTATGGTTTGAGTCAGTGGAGTAGGTGGATAGCCACCTATATACACCTAGATCAGTCCCCACACCCCCCTTAAGAAACAATGGTATCCATTATGTTGAATGCACCCAACAGATGGGAAATTTCTACTGAATTTGGCTCTTGGTGAGACACTTTCTTTAGTGAAGAAGTTGCCTAATTTTCATGATCCAATAGAGTGGGATGTGGTGTTGGAGGGTATTATTTGTCATGGTGTCAATGATATGATCCACTTCAGCCTCTTCAATGCAATCAATATTGAGCTCCTTGGGGCCAATTGCTCAGTTTCTTCTGGGGTGTTTAATAAAGGTGGATAATATGGTCAAAATAGCTCCACAATGACTAGTGGGTACAAGCCAAGGAATGGAGGAATGCTCAATTCAAAAAAATTTTCACCCACCACCTTTGTGATTGTGTACAACCCATATTAGAGTGGTTTGAGCTTCCTAACAGGGCTTGTGAGGCGCTCTTTCTATAAGTGTAACTACACCTTATCACCAACTTGAAACTTGCGTGGAACTCGGTGCTGGTCATGCCACTTCTTGTATTTAGGGTTGGATTTTTGTAAGATATCATAGAATTATTTTTAGAGATGTTGGATCTTCGAAAAAAATAAATTGTTTTCCATGTTTGCCTCGATATGAGCATGGGAGGAATGAACGAGTGAATATGTAATGTGCATAACTACATCAATTGGGGCCAATGCCTAGAACCCCAAGCACACCTAAAAAGGACTATGGAAAATAGAGCAATGGAGGGATCTTTTATAGTGGCTATGTTGAACATATGGAAGGTTTTCATCCCATGTATGTGGGTGCTTGGATTTGTTCATGCACAAGATATGCACAATCATCCCATTGACCACTTTTATTTGTCTATATAATTGGCGATGAAAGGTAGTTGATTTGGTCAACTTGGTATCCATGAGACATCATAGGCTTAACCAAGAGGTGTTGAGGAACCTACTACCCCTATCTAAAATAATGGTTCAATTTGGTAGCCTGAAATGAACCTAAACATGCTCAAAGAAGAGTTTAGCAGTGGCTTCACCTGTGATACTCTTCTTGCATGGTGCGAGAATGGTTATCTTAGAGAACCAATCCACCACCACAAATACACAATCATTGCCATGCTTGGAGGATGGAAAACCTGATATGTAATCCATGGAGAATGGCTCCTAAGGCTTGTCTAGGGTAGGTAGAGGAGTGTACAACCCCTACTTTTTGATGGTTGGTTTAGTAATGTCACAAGTGGTGCATGATTTTATATACCACTATACAACGTAACAAATATTTAGCCAATAGAAGTACTATTGAAGTACTGCTACCGTCTTCTCCACACCAAATTTCCCTGGCAATAGACTATAATATGCCTCCTAGATCAGCTTGGTATGATTTATTGAAGGAACAAAAAGGTGGCATAAGTAGCACAACAATGTATCCTAGGGGTGGAAGTATAGAACTTGCTTTCCTGGCATCAACATATGGTATGTGGTAGTGAATTCCAAATCACTATTTTATAATTGTAGCCACTGAGTCATACGTCTCATGCCCATAAGAGATAAGAATTGTGGTTAGTGTCACAATTGGGGTCCGGTTGAGGTAATATGTGACATGATTTGTGCTACCCTTCTTGTATTTGATGTTCAAATGAAATTTTGCTAGGTATGTGGATCATTTTTTTTGCGTTCATTTTGTAACTTTCCTTGTGTCTACATAAATTATAGAGGCTTGTGATCAGTGTGGATGATTGTCTCTTTCCCTGGAATGTAATGCTTCAATTGTTAGCAGGTCTACACGATGGAGTGCATCTCCTTATCATAAGCATGGTATCTTCAGACAATATTGGAGAGTGTTTCACTGTGATAGGGAACCAAATGTCTTTGTTAAGTGAGGACTACACCAATAACATAGTTAGAGACATCAATCTAAATTTAAAATGGATGTTACGAGTTTGGAAGGGTAAGGACTGTTGTAAAACAAAGACTATGTTTCAAATCATTAAATTTCTTATGTTGTGACTTAGAATAAAAGAAATTCACTTTTCTCCTCCCTTGGTCACTGAACTTAAGGGTGATGAATTATAAGAGAACCCCAACATGAATCTTTAGTAGAAGTTAGCAAGGCCCAAGAGGCTACGAAGCTTTGGTTAGAATATTCATGGCTAGCTAATTCTAAATGACCCAAATCTTGGATGGATCTACATGAACACCTTGCTCATCAATTATGTAGCCTAGGTATTGGACCTTGTTCATGCCAAAGGAGAATTTTTACAATTTAGCACATAACTTGTGTTGTCATAAAGTGTGAAGGACCTACTCAATATTATGCAAGTGTTCTTCCCACTTTTTGTTGAATATGAGGATATAATTCATATATACAACCACAAAATAATTGGTGAAAATATGCAAGATATCAATCATTAGCCTCATGAAATTTTTTGGGGAATTCATCAAACCAAAGGGCACGACCAACCATCAAAAATACCCTCTTGGATTTGAAAGAAGTCTTCCATAGATTAGTTGGTTCTATTGGGACTTGGTGATAGCCAAACTTCAAATCAATATTACTGAAGTACTTAGCTCCCCTGAGCTAGTCAAGAAGGTCAACAATATGGGGAATACAGTGTTAGTTCATAAATTTTATTTATTTTAGGGCCCAATAATCAATGAAAATTAGCAAGGACCTACATTTCTTCTGCATGAGTACAATTGGGCTTCCAAAGGATGAGGAACTCAGTCAAATGTGTCCTTTTTGGAGCACCTCTTAGATTTGGTGATTGCTTCCCTCATTTTCCAAAAGGGAGTGGTGGTATATTGGCCCATTGGGTAGAGGTGCACCAGGGGTTAGATCAATTGAATGCATGACCGGGCAGTGTAAAGGTGCCCCAATAGGTGAGAAGAAGATGTCTTTGTATTCTTCCACGATCTTTTCCACTTGCTTCTATTGTGTGGAGGGGCCTTTTGTGGAGGCCATGGATGTGGCCACAATCTTCTCTTTACTTTTAGAGTGAATCAAGAATAACACAAACTTCCAAATCTAAGAGAAGACCTTGCTACATTTCTTAGCAGAGATCAAAGAAATGGCAGTAGGTGGAGCTACCTCTGGTATCCTTCATAGTTGTTTTCCCAAAGTAATAAAACACTACAAGGTTTAGGCTCATATACAACATGCTGATTTGACATGGTTAGTCTAAAAGAACATCACAAACTTTAAGGGGAGAAATATCACACATTAACCTTGAAGGGATTGATGCCATAGGGTAGGCGACATTGTTGGTTGACGCGGAGATCTCGCCCTTGGGGGAGCCACCCAATGGTGTGTGGTTGTGGGTGTGTTGTTTTTGGTAGGTCAAACTACTTGATGACCTCTGTTAAGATTAGGTTCTTTTGACTTTCGCTATCAACAGTGAAATGCAATGGATCACCCTTCACCCACATATATCAGTGAAAGAGGAACTCATCTTCCTCAATTTCTTTAAGCTCACTTTGCTAGACCTTCGTGGTGGTAATATTGGCACTAGGTTCTACATCAATGATCTGGTTTTTCTTGTTTAGGTCTTATTCAGAGTCAAGCCTACATATGAATTCGATTCTTTCAGCTCGGCCAGTAGTGATTTTCTTGTGCGACACTCATCAGTGTTATGAGAAGGGCCCTTGTGGAACTCATACCACTTTCTCTTGTCCTTCTTTGTCTCCCCCATTATCATTCTTTGTTTGTGTATTAGATGGGTTGTCTTGGGGTGGTTCAACCTAACTTTGTCCTTTGTTTTGTGATTTGGATATTCACTTGCCCCAATCTGCTATGAGGGATTCACAAATCCAAAGTCTCACTTCTCCTATTTAAATTTTTGTTTGATTGGAAACATATCAATATGTATGGCAAAGTGAGGAGATGTATAGAAACTCCATTTCCATTTGGATGTATTTGTGTAGATACCCATGGTACTCAGCGCTAGATGTCGCTCAGAGTCTTTGATACCTGGTTTGGTGTGCGATGCATGAAAGGTATTTGTGAACTCTGGCATTGTTTGGTCGCTCTCTTGCTATAATGTGGTCCATATCATGTATTGGTCTTTGTAGCTTCTAATAGGTAACATTGTTCCTTAATAACATCCCTAAAAGAGTCCCAAGTGGGTGTGGCCATAAACAATGTGGATTCCTTCATAGCCCTTTGCTCACGGTAAATCTCCCACCAATCCTTGACATGGGTGGAAGCCTTAAGTGTTGAAATTCCTTGTAGATTCAAACTGCAGATTGTAATATGCTAAAACAATTGACTTGAATCTACTCTACTCATCAGCAAAAACAATAAACGGTTGATGAAATCATGAATCATAAAAGTGAAAGAATTCAATCACACATAACACAATAATTTTCCGGGGAAAGCCACAACTAAAAAACCCTACTATATGTATATTGCATTAATTAGAAAATATGATAATATTACAATTATTTTCTCAAGCCCGAGCAACCTTTGCACTATCTCTATCTATCTCACTGCTTCCCAGACAAGTTCAAGCCAATACTTAGCCAATTTTGCTGCCTGCCAAGCTCCTATTTCCTTGTGGAGATTTCTAGGGAATTATCTCATATTTAATTAGGAAATTCCACAAATATGAATTATGCAATCCTCATAGGCCTTCCTCTGATTTCATGCACCACCTATAGAATTCAAATGATTATACAACTGATAGTACACTATCCTTGAACTCCAATCTCAACTGGGGCTTTCTTTGACCTGATATGCATGAGTTAATTATGAGTGAATATTCAGTTTACTAGTTGATCAATGTTGATTACACCCCACTACTGCAGGTTACATCCCACTACTAGATCTCCCACTAATTCCTCCATTAGTTGGATCTAGTTTAACTAAATTTAACTCAATTAAACTAAATTAAATAATTACAACTCAAAATAAACTCAATCAGGTGTTACACTAAAATATGTCACCATGACTATTTGCAGTCAGTATGGCTCCATCAATTGTCATATTGTCCTCCTTGGCAAGTCTTATACCTCTGCTCCTCATGTCAAACTCCAAAAAAGAGAGAAAGTCTTTAAAAGTCAATATAACTCTGGTTACACAGTTTCTCTTACTCTTGCGTGTACGCACCTCAAGTATATAATACCTGCGTACTTGTACGCTCTGTCTATAAATGGGTGGGTGCGTACCCTTGTAAAAGTCAAAAGGCGCGAGTTTTACTTCAAAAAACTTACTTGTGGTCAATTCTAGAGCATTCTAGAAGATGGTTTGACGTGGATTGAGCGCCTCCAGATGGTTCATGCATCCCAAAGAAAGAGGAACTTATCCCATGAAGAGGGGAGCTATCCCTTTGAAAGAGGGGCTTATCCCATTCATGGTGGACCTAATTAACTTCCTCCAAAGCATTATAAATACAGGCATTGGGCCAGAGGGAGGGGAGGTTGAAAGCTGAACATTCCTAAGGGTAGATGCTGCTGAAATTAGGACTCCCTTATAGAGCTTGAGAGGAGAGATTCCAATCCTTTCTTAGCTTCATTTGGAAGTGGGTGAGCTGATCAAAGTAGAGGAGAACTCTTGCTGGACCCTGGGAGGGACCTGCACAACACCAAGGCACTGGTTGTAAGGTTTCTTTTGTTTCCAATTAATACAATTAAGTTCATTTTTCTCAACAAGTTGTTATATATAATTTGTTTCATAAACTCCTTGGTCTTTATGATGAATATGTTTTATTATATGAGTTATTCAGGTGCTATGTAATCGTTTGCTTGTTAGTGAATGCAAGCTTCAAGGAGAAGGAGCTCATCTGGATCGAAGAGGCTTGGCTGCTACAAACAGCATTGGACTAAAGGTATGCTTTAAACACCTGGTTGCTTTTATTTTAAATGCATATTTAGGGAAAGATAGTGCTTGATTGTTTTGTTTGTCACTAGAAAGCCTTAGCTTCTAGGGAGGTCGGTTTTGTCCGCAAAATTGACTCTTTCCGCATGACAAAATGGCGACCATACTGGGGAATCCATGGATTTCATTGATTTCTCTTTTGATTGATACTTTGATTTGAGAAAAGTTGATTTCTTTCTGGTTTTTGACTGTTTGACTATGAATTTGGGTGGAATAGCTTAGGATTGATTTAGTTTTTTATTTTTCTTGTTTTTGAGAGCAGTACGCACCCTCTGCGTTAAGCACAGTGCGTACCTGTACGCACTTCTGCTTTGTACACAGAGCGTGGCCGCACCTGTGCAAACAGGCTGCCTGCGTACCCTGTCAAAAGCTTAGAAAATTTCATTTTTTCCTTTTTTTTTACTTATTAGATCTTGTTTATAGTTTGTTTATTGCTGCCCAGATCCACTGGTTACCTGTCAGAAGTTTTCATCTAAGCTTGTTTCATTAGCATCAAGGATTTTAGTGAAGTTCATAGAAATTCTAGCCCTAGGTTTGATTTTTGCATTGGTCTTGTAGTGACTCTGGCTTTAGAAGTCGTAAAAACCTTGGATATCCCTGGTCTTTTCAGTCTTCTTAGGAGTTAGACCATTCGTATAATCCACCTTTGTGAGAAACCTACCGTTGTGTTGTCTCTTTGCGGAATTTCGAGAAGGCTTGTTGATTAAGCTGTGAATTTCATTCTTAAGAAAAAGAACAAAAGCTTTTTATTTTTGTTTTTGACTGATTTATGATTCTGCATGAATTAGTCATTGGTTGAATTGTAACTGAGTAAAACAACCTGGAATTATATTTTGTAGGCTTTTTCCTCATTAGATTTGCTTTTAGGTAAATTTCTCTTAGATTTTCATAGATCTTAAAATTGATTTTTGTTAAGTAGTTTTACATGCTTTGTTAAAATAAAAAAAATACAAAAAACTCTTTTGAAGAAAGTTTGTTTTAGTAGCGTTTGAAGGCTTCGAAAAGAGAAAGGAAGTTTCGTGAAATAATTAGTGGTCATGTGTTGTGTGCTTTGGAAAAGATAAAGAGATTGTTTCTTTGATTTTCATTGTTAAGAAAGTTGTCTTTATAAATTTTGCATTCTCCAACTCTCTTAGCTAGGGAATTCATTGAAAAGGAAAGATAGTTTAAATCATCTTAGGTGCATCTTTTTAGTGGATTTGAGTCGAGTCTACACATCATCAGTTTCATCTCCGCTACCTATTGTCCTAAAGAAAATCCATAAAAATTAACGCTTAAAGTAAAATTAACTTAGTAACTTTTTATTTACTAGGGCTCTGATACACCAACATAGCTTAGGCTAGTGTCTTGGAGTAGGAGAGTAATTAACTCTCCAAGACAGTAAAAACAAACAAGTAGCTCATCTTGTGGTAGGGTAAATCCAACTGTTACATTTATGCTCTGGGAAATCTCCTCTTAAAGGAGAAGCACGAGATCGTGTCCGAACCAGTGAGGGGATCAATCCTCCTTCATTGGGAACGACGCCAGATATGCACGTACTACAAACGGTAAACCTCGGATTAACCATTGTCGAGGAGCCTGGGGTCACTTGTCGGTAAACCTTGGATTGTTGTCAAGGAGCCGGCAAGGGGATTGATCTTGTTACTCTGCCCTTGCATGCTATCGGATCGTAGACTGTTCCCCCAGGTATATTTGTTGCTGTTGGTGACCTTAGTGACTATTATCTTTAGGGTTCTACCCAAGGTGACGGTGGAGGGAAGATCCCACTGTACCTGGAGCAGACATCGGCTAGACTCACTTGGATTTTCTGGGGGGTTCACTTCACTCGAGACGGTTAAAGTGGAGGAACTTGGTCCAGTCTATTCATTAAGCAGGTTGCCGGGGTAACTGTTCCACCCGCCACTTCTGTACTGAATTCTGCGATGTTGGGCTTCATCACCAACTAGTGTTTTCGGTCCGGAAGGTTACTGTTTGTGTGTGGTTTGATGCCCTATATTCTTTAGGCGCGTGATTCGAATTTGTTTGGTTCTTTAGAGACTTTAGGCGGTTTGCTTTGAGATTTTACTTTGTTTGCGTGTGCAGTAGTTAAAAGTTTTTAGCTGTGGCTGAATTACGAAGACAGTCCCGTAGACTTCGGGGCCAGTCTCCTAAGGTTGTAACCGTGGCTGATTTGTTGAGGAAGTCCTGTAGACTTCAGGGCCAACCTCCTGAAGAAGTTCCGGGTCATTACGAAGGTTTGAAAGTCCTCGTAACTCCTAGTGGCAGTAAAGTAGGATCACCTGAAGAAGGAGAGTCTTCGTTGGTTGTTCATCCTGATTACCAAACTCTAGAAACAGGTTATAATCCTGAAGCTGTTTCGGTTTCCGAGCTTGCTGGTAGCTTTTCATCTACTAGTGATATAGGCGAAGAACCTGAGATATCTGAACCTGTTACTCCAACATCGGGGTTAGTCTCTCCAACTTCTAGTGCTCCTAATTCACCTAGGGTAGAAAGAGTCATCACCGAAAATCTTCCTTCTGGTTTGATAGCTATTGAAGAACTTGCTCCAGAAGAAGAAATAGGCATCCCTATCCCTGAAAATCAACCTGTTATTGATCTAAGGGAGCGTGAATCCATTTTTTACAGTCCACCTAGAAGTACTACTTGGTATCTTTCTTTAACTAATTATTTGGACAACTCAGGGTTAAGTTTTTCTCCACCTCGTGCTCCTTATCCACCTAGAGGTTTTTATACTCCTGTAAATATGTCTGGTCAGTCATCCATGTTTACTCAATCGCCTGAATCCTTTTTGTACGGCGGTCCTTCTGTTCCCTCTGGGTATCAGTCACTTTCTGGTACTTTTGCGGGGGCATCTCCTCAACCCATTGAACATGGGTTATTAACTGGAAACAATGGTAATAAACCGTTGAGCGTAGAAGACATTCTTATGATGTCAGGTTCTGTTCCCATTTCTCAACCTCAAGGTGGCCAGTTACCGCCTGGGGGGCAGCCTCAGCTAACGCCTGGGGGGCAACCTCAAGGTACACAAATTGCGTCTGGGGGGCAACCTTAAGGATAGTATGTACCCATGGTACAGTACATTCCTCAAGGTCAACCCCAGCCTCAATATGTACCCCAAGGTCAACCTCAGTATCAATTTATACCTCAAGGTCAACCCCAGTATCAGTACATGCCTCAAGGGTATCTACCCCAAGGTCAGTACTCGAACCAAGGTTTCCGACCACCTCAAGGACAATCTTATGTTCAAGGAACGGGAAATGTACCTTTCAACTATCAATCCTACCCTCAACCTGGTTATGGATCTCAATATTCTCAACCTGTTACGGGTCAATACCCCGGAATGAACATAGTGTGGGATCCATCGCAAATTCAACAGGTGTTGCAGCCAAGTGTATAGTTGTCATCTCAAACTAGACAACCCTTAGTTTCTGGTTCACCCCAGCAACCAGTCCAGTCTAATATTCAAACTTCTGTACCTTCGGTAGTTTCTCAGTCTGGGCCTATTGCACCTAGTACTCCATCTCAAACGACTGCTGCAACTGCCGCAACATCTGTTCAATCTACCCCACCTACTTCTGGAGTATCGACAGCTCCGGTTTCTACTGTCTCTGTATCTACTCCTCAGACATCTTTACCATCGTCTAGATCCACGATTCAAACTACGGTTCAGATGCCTGTAGGAAAACCTGGTTTAAGTACGGTTGTCACAAGTCAACCACAATTCACTTATCAACCGTACCAGGGACAGTACCAATTCGGTCCTGCTGTCCAGCAGCCAGTTTACCAGTATCAACCGTATCCTGGGTACACTTATCAACAACCTCAACAACCCCAGTACGGTCCGGTTAATCCTGGTTTTCTAGGAGGATACAATATCCCGAACGCGATTCCTATTCCAAGTTATCCCGGATATCCTCCTCCTGGGGCTGGTCTTGTGACCCAGAGTTTTAGGGATCCTAATCGGCAGTTACCGTTTATTGCAACTTTGGACTTACCTGATTTGTCGCGCCTAATGAACGATTCAATTGATTATCTTCTGTTTTGGCCGCCAATGCCGAACAAGTTGCCCAGTGACATTCCCAAGTTCGAAGGTAAATCTGGAGAGGACTCGTCGAATCATGTGATGACTTACCACCTCTGGTGTGCCTCTAATTCCATCTCGGATGATTCGATCCGCTTACGTCTTTTCCAGTGCACTCTCATTGGTCTCGCGGCCAAGTGGTATATTGAGTTGCCACGGGCCTCTTTTTATAATTTTAGTCAGTTAGCTACCTCGTTTTTAACTCATTTCCAGTTGCCAGTCCGATATGACAATGGCACGGAATTATTAACTTCGCTAAAACAATCGACATCCACGTACATTTCAGATCATATTCATGAGTGGAGACGTCGACGACGTTTAGTGAAGGTATTTATTCCGGATCAAATCTTGGCTGAGTGGTTTGTAAAATCTTTGTTGCCAAGGATCACTGAAGATGTTGCTAAAGCCGGAGTAGTTACTGAGGATCAAGTGATTGCTCAAGCACAGTACCTTGACTTAGTTTATACTCAGTTAGGTACGTTACACGAAAAGATCCCAGATCTTCCCAAGTCAAATCAAATCGCTGCAGCTCCTTCGGGATCTCATGCTGCTGATGGCATGATTGGTACGGTGAACACTAAAAGTAAGAAGAAGTCTTCCAAGAATTCTTCTCCTATCATAACCTTGCCTGATTCCCCGACAGGAGATTCTTCTGCCGAAGCAACTGCTGATGTTCACGTTGTAGAGTCATCTACAACTAAATCAAAATCCGGTGGAAAGAAGAAAGGAAAGAAGAAGAATAAAGCAGGCAAAGCTCCAAAGGAGAAAACTGAAAAATTGGAAACCAATGACGAAAAACGCAAACCTCGTTATCCTTGTCTTATTTGTGAAGAAGATCACTTTACAAGAGACTGTCCACATCACGCAGAGGTTGCGAAGATTGTCAAAGGTTCCCAAACTCCTGCTGTTTTGAGGAATCCATTTCCAAATCAAGATAGCAAGATGATAGGTTCTTCCTCGAATGCCAATGAAGAACCCATATTGATGATGTCCCATGTAAGGATTGCGACTCGATCGCAAGATTATGGTAGTAAAAGTCCTGTTGATGGCAAAGAAGCAGAATCTTCTCATTCTAATCCATCAACCTCAGCTCCCGGTTCCAATCCACTACAGATCGAGAAGCCTAACCCGGACTTAGTAATCAAACCGCCCGCCAAGGGTATACTTCGAAAGTCTGCTTTCAATCCACATGTGAGAGCGGCCCAGAATTATAACATTGTCAAGGACTTAGCTGTTTCACCCTTAGCAATGTCGGCTTTGGAAGTGCTGCAATCATGCCCAGAACAATGTAAATTACTTTTGTCGGCTATCGGAGCTGTTGATGTTCAGGACCCGAACCTAATAATCTTTGATATAGAAAATAGTACACCGCATTTGCCTCATCAGATGGCTTTCCAGATCCCAGTGATAGTCAAAAACAGGCCTATTCATCGGACTGTAATTGATGAGGGAGCTTCCACGTGTATTATGTCGATACAGTGTTGGAGATCGCTTGGTTCTCCTTCACTAAATCAATCCCCGACAATTCTTAAGGCCTTTGATGGCCATGGGTTTCATCCTTTTGGCATTCTACAGGATTTGCCTATAGGGGTTGAAGGAAAAACCATTAGTCTAGATGTGGAGGTGGTTGATGCCCCTCTAGACTACAACCTTCTCTTGGGTTGAAGTTGGTCTTACGCTATGACAGCGGTTGTTTCATCGGTCTTCCGAGTAATAAAGTTTCCACATAATGGAAAGATCATAACAATAGATCAGCTGGCTTACTTTTCATCTGACCCAGCCTCTGAGAGTATTCACCATGTCGGTAAAACGACTATCCCATATAAGGATGTTGGAGTAGGATTAGTTAAAGATGCCGGTTTACTGGGAACTTTTACTTTTCCTCCTATCAACGCATTGTCTTCGTTTGCATCCATTCATATGATTACATCAGACACCATTGTTTATGATGATCCTTGGATCATCCCTTCTGAATCTGAGATAGACTCATTTGGTGATGCTATCCTTTGAGTCCATATGAAATTGCCTATGAAGCTGTGCAGTATTTTATCGACCCGCGTTCAACCAAAATAGACTTAATGAATGTGGTCTGTGAGGAATCACTTTTCACATCAACCTCGGAGTTAATAACGTTTCCCGAAGTTGTTTCATCTGACGAGCAACTTCGTGAAATCCTATGTGTAGATGATTTACCATGGGAAGATCTTCATCACAGATCTTCGTTTTTACTTGAGGATGATCGTTTTGAAAATGATTTCTCATCAATCTTTATAGCTGAATATGTCAAGGAAGCTCAGAATCCAATGAAACATCCTAATTCAGAGCTGAATTTGGGAAACATCTCCCGAACTATTCCCATTGACATTTCGGTTAAACCTGGAATTGTTGAGAACATTCATATAGGTGCCTCGTGTACAGATGACGAAATTCAGACATACAAGGCCCTATTTCAAGAATTCCGTGACGTGTTTGCTTGGTCCTATGAGGAAATGCCAGGAATTGATCCCGCGATTGTTGTCCATGAGATCAAGACTTACCCGGACGCTAAACCCGTCCGGCAACGTTTGCGTCAGATTCACCCACGAAAAGCGGCTGCAATTAAAGAAGAAATTAAAAAAACTGTTGAAAGCAGGTTTCATTTATCCGATCTCGTTAACGGATTGGGTATCGAATATTGTTCCGGTTAACAAAAAACAGGGAACAATAAGAATATGCATCGACTATAGGGACATTAATCAAGCTTGTCCAAAAGACAACTACCCAACACCCTATATCGATCAAATAATTGATGATTGTGCCGGCAGTGAAATATTTTCCTTTATGGACGGTTTTTCCGGTTACAATCAAATCAATATTCTACCTGCCGATCAACCGAAAACGGCCTTCATTTGTCCATGGGGGACATTTGCTTATTGCAAATTACCTTTTGGGCTTAAGAATGCCGGAGCAACTTTTCAAAGGGCGATGTCTTACGCGTTTCATGACATCAAACACATTGTGCAACCGTATCTTGATGATTTGCCTGCTCATTCATTACATCAAGCTGATCACCTCGTCCATTTACGAGCAATCTTTATGAGGTGTCGGCATTATCGTATTCGGTTGAACCCACACAAATGTGTCTTCTGTATAGAAGTGGGACGATTGCTAGGATTTGTAGTTTCGAAAGCCGGTATTCGCGTCGATCCCTCAAAGGTAGAAGCTATCATCAAATTGCCTCCTCCTTTGAGTCTTCGCCAACTCCAAAGTTTGCAGGGGAAAGCAAACTTTTTATGACGATTCATTCCTAACTACGCCGAGGTTACAAAGGGTTTTACACGGTTGTTGAAACAGAATGCTCAATTCTCTTGGGATGAGATAGCTCAGAAATATTTTGATGCACTCAAGCACGCATTGACCCATGCACCATTGCTGCATCCTCCCAACTACAACCAGGATTACTTTTTGTATCTCGCCGCCTCCCATTCCACCATTGGAATGGTCTTAGTTCAGGAAGATGAATTCGGAACGGAACATGTGATATATTACCTTAGTCGGACGTTAAATCCGACTGAGCTAAAATACTCACATGTGGAGAAATTGGCATTGGCAGCCGTTCAAGCTGTCCAACGTTTTCGTCACTACATTTTACTCCGTAAAACTACAGTCATTTTGGATTGCAACCCTATGATCTACATTTTGACTAAAAAATTGCTAGGGGGCAAGTACTCCAAATGGATAGTTATCCTGCAGGAGTTCGACTTGGATTTTGAGAAATCTAAGTCTAAGAAATCTTTATTTTTTGCAGAGTTAATGTGTGACTTCCCGCGTGCTGACACGGAAACTGTGGTAGAGGAGCCCATTGCGGACGAATCTTTGTTTCTAATCAGCACTTTAGATCCGTGGTATGGAGATATCATCGTCTATCTCCAGACCCAATCCTTTCGGCCCGAAGTTTCAAAGTCGGAACGTCGGAAAATTCGATTCCAGTCCCAACAATACAAAATTATCGGAGATACTCTTTATCGTCGTGGGGTGGACTCTATTTTTCGACGTTGTTTAACTCACGAAGAGGCTGAAAGGGTTCTAAATGACTGTCACTCTGGAGCGTGTGGCGGTCATATGTCTGGGTATGCCACATCTCAAAAGATATTGCGCGCTGGCTACTTTTGGCCGTCCTTGTTTAAAGATTGTATTACTGCGGTCCGAAAATGCCACAACTGTCAAGTGTTTGATCGAAAGATGTGCGCTCCACCTGCTCCTCTCCACCCTATAATTGCCGTTGGTCCTTTCGCCAAATGGGGTATCGATTTTATTACATGTAACCCTCACTCGGCTGGGGGGCATGCGTATATCATCCTTGCGGTTGATTATTTTACTAAGTGGGCCGAGGCGATGCCTACATTCGAGGCAGACGGCAAGACAGCTGCAATTTTCGTGTTCAATCAAATAATTGCTAGGTTTGGTGTCCCACAAGCGATAATCACTGACCATGGGCACCATTTTCGAAACGTTATGCTGACAGAACTTACAGGCCAGCTTGGTTTGCGTCATGATAGCTCAACTCCTTATTATCCACAAGCGAATGGTCTGGTTGAGTCCATCAACAAAGTTTTAGTTATCATGATCCGACGAATCATTGGTATTCATCGGTCGAATTGGCACAACATGTTATTTTCAGCGCTTTGGGCGTACCGAACCTCAGTGAAAACATCAACAGGGTTCACTCCTTTCCAACTAGTTTATGGTTTGGAAGCTGTGCTACCCATTGAATGCGAAATCCCGTCACTGCAAATGGCCATCGAGTTACTTCGAGCTACTTCCGAAGAGGAAAAGCGTTTATTATACTTAGCTCAATTAGATGAGAATCGACGTGATGCTGCATTGGCGATCGAGACTCACGCAAAACGTATGAAAGCTCAGTATGATCGAAATGTGACCCCTCGAAATTTTTCGGAAGGAGACCTAGTGTTATTATATGATCAAGCTAATGATAAATTAGGTGCTGGAAAATTCGTTCCTATGTGGCATGGGCCCTATATTGTCAAGCGAAAGCTAGCAAAAGGGGCCTATGAGTTGGTAGACTTTGACGGGGACTCTTTGGGTAAACCCAGAAATGGACTTTACCTAAAGAGGTATTATGCTTAAATGATGGGTATGGAGAATTTTTAGTTAGGTTAGTTTTTCTTTCTAGCTGGTGTGTTTGTTAGTTTAGACAGTGTACTTAGCTTATAGAGTGTGTTTTTCGTCATTATTCTGGCTTATATTGGTTTTACTCTTGATATTGCAGATGTCGATGCCTCTCCAAACATACATTGGTTTCGCTGATGGTGCTTGTCGTAGTACACGGAATATCTCTTCCGCAGCTTGGGTTATCTATTCGCCCTCTGACGAGTTAGTTTCTATGCATGGGGTAAGCCTCGGTCAAACAATGAACAACATTGCCGAATACAGTGCAGTGATTGAGTTATTGTCTGAATCTATTTCATTTGGGATTCGGAGTTTGATAGTGAGGTTAGATTCTGAACTCGTTGTATTAAAGCTTAATAGAGTGTATGCCATTAGAAATCCAGTGTTATTAAGGTTATTTTTGAGAGTGCGTCTCTTGGAACGTGAATTTGATTACATTGAATATCAGCATATTCCAAGGTCTTTAAATACATTAGCAGATGCAATTGCTTCTCGAATGTTAAATAGACATTTGCAATAATCATACATGTAAATTTAAAAACATTTCATGACACATGTTTAACAAGATAAGATGGTAATAATGATATATATAGATAGGAGTGTGTCAAAAAATACATCGTCTTCGATCATAGGTTGAAAAAGACCTTATGATCGGCAAAAATGATAAGTACAAAAAACCAAAATGTCACATGTGTCTACAAAACGACCATCCAATCATTGGTGATGATCTCTATATGACACCACTGCATGGGCCACCCTACATAAGAACCTCCTAAAAGGTCCTGGGACCCCGACTACATAGCGCTGAAGCCTGATAGGAATATCATCTATGGTAGTCTCTGGTATATCTGCTGTAAGATGCTCTAGATCATGTTCCAACTCAGCTAAAGTCTCTGTGGCCTCGTCCTGTGGGGCCGGTGCCGCTGCAACTGGTAGTCTCCTCTCGAAAGGCCGGAGATTGGCTGGACAACGTGGACCTACATCTGCATTTTGAAAATTATTACTATCAGTTTTGAGACGATATAAAAACAAACAAAAAAAAATTAGATAGTTTAAAAAAACTTGTGAAAATGATGTTACCTGTATCATCCCATTGTTCTCCCGGTGGAAGAACCATGTCCGGATCTCCACGAAAATCAACTCCGACATAAGGAAAATCCTGTATAGAAAAGACTCGGTCTTCTAACCAGTGAAAGTACTCCGGAGTAAATCGGACAACCTCCGTTCCCTCATCAGGATGACGGGCCATAACCGCAACCCATCGCATCAATTTGGGCTCTCGAGGAAGCCCAACCTCAACAGTGAGTTGCTGTGGGATCAGCATCAGAACCCTCTCTAAGCCAAAACTCACAACTAAAGGCCCATAACCAAAAGTCTTCAATTGTCCGTTTTTGGCTCTAGTCAGTTGGCCTTTTACATTGGCCAACACAGAATCACACCAGTTGAAAATGGTACCTCGATAGCAATCAATCGCCATCCGCATCTGGGATCCAGTGGCAATGTGTAAAGCGGCAGCCCCGCAAAGTCTGGTAACCGTAAAGGCAATCACCATAAGTTCAGGACGGGATATAGTTTTGATCTCTATCCCCTTCTCCTGAGTCTGAGTGTTACACCACTCTAGTCGGAGACTAGCGATAGACTGGCCACTTGGCCTAGTCCCGAACAGAGTTAAGTGTTCGCCTCTCTTGGGCAAACCAGTGAGAAAGTAGATATCTGCGGGCTCCATCTCGAGCTGGTGCCCTCCAATATAAAAACACTGGTCCTGAACGTTCCATCTTTCTACCAGCCACTCCAGAAATCTCACTTGGGCCCTCATGCCAGGTATGGCCCAGTATTTATAAAGACCGCATGCCTTCAAAGCATCAATTGACGGTTGATGATTAATGGTGGCCAAATCAACATCTTCATGCTCTCTCTCGCGCCAATCAAGCATGGTGAGCAATCTACACACCATAAAACATCTGTTAGAGTCCATAAAATAAAAAAAATTTGGTCCAATTTGGAGAATTTGGGGTTTGAAAACACGTTTCGCGGGGTACGCACCCCGCCTTTAGGAACAGAGCATGGGTACGCAGGTTCCCTTAAGGCAAGGTGCGCACTCCCGACATTTTCCCAACTGAGAAAATGTCGGGGTACGCGGGTCCCTAGTGTGGCACCTGCGTACCCCGAGAGGCGGTTATTCAAACCACAAAACCTCCAAAACATAAAATCTAGGGCCTAAAAACGAATTCTAAACGGATGAAATTGAAGAGGAGGATGTTGTAGAATACCTGAAAGAGACGACGTTCGATTTTGACGGTCGGATTCTCCGCAATGTCCACGGGAAGTTTCTTGCCAAAAGCCCTTTTTCTCTCCTCAACAGTAAAATGGTAAAAATGAATTGGTAAAAGCCCTTTTTATAGGTTTCTTGGGTAAATGAATGGTAAATTTGTTTATTTTTCACCATGAAAAGGTATTTTTCAAAGTATTTTTATCTATCTTCAACAGGTATGAGTAATGTGTTGGTTTTTGTGCAGGATAAAGGATTTTCAGGGAAAATTGTCATTTTTTACAAACAAAAACATCAGAGTCATCTTTAAGCCCTTTTCTGACTCCTAAAACATGAAAAGATTGCCGAGCATTTCTTTTACACTCGTTAAAACGGAATTAAAAGATGGTCCTCTTATAGCCCTTTTCTGACCGTAAAAACATGAAAAGATTGTCGGATTTTTGTCGTTTCAAATTTGATATTGGAAATAAAACGACATGTCCTTGATCGCTTTTTACTTTTCAGGTCAAAGACACTAATCATGAAAGTGCTCCTTGGTCGTAAAGATCAAGCGGTTCTCTCAAGTACTATTTTATACTTTTTCGGGCTTGGGAGACACAAATTTACGAAAAAGGTCAACCCTGGAGTCTTCTTAAGTTTTTTCAGACTCTCTAAAATTGAAAAACGCCGAGTTTCTCCGATACTGGACTCGTTAAAATTTCACAGTAAAGGACCTGTTCGATTACAAACAGGAACGGACCACTCCTTCTTAGGGTTCGAATCTAAACTAAGTTGGACTCATTCGAAGGATGAGCTTATAATCAAGCAAATGTTATCCTCCTCAAGCTTGTCAAAAATAAAGAGGTACTTGCCAGAAATGGTGGGGGAAAAGAGAGAAAAATGAGCCTATTTGTTATCCTTTGTCTCAGAAAAACCTTATCACCACTCTTGAACACGACACTTTTCATTCACCTGGGTTGGGAAATCCTTTGCCTAACAGTTGATCAAACCACATTGAAAGTCTTCAGCCGGTTTCTGGGTATCAACTTTGGGTCAATTGTCACCAAGCCATCTTTTGTGTCGTTATGTGTTCAAGAGGTCACTTCAAATAAACTATTCATCTGCAAAATATCTGTCATCCATCTTGACCATCCCCGAGTCAGTCCTTAGAGCTACATTTCTTCAACTTGATCTATGATTTCGTGTTGTGGGCTTGCCTGCAACGGGTCGCTTTCTATCGACGTTAGCACATTATCTAGAAAGATGATCTAGAAATCGTCAGTACCTTGAGATTTGCATGCCTCAATGGCAGGTTTCTCGCCTTTGACGACAGTTTACATCATTGACTTTCGATCAAAGGATTCCGTGACATGTTCGACATCAACACATTCATTCACATCTCATGGATTGTACTGGGTACTTTGAGAACCATTGACATCACTGGTGGTCTCTCTCACACTTGTTAACAGTTTACATCATTGACTGGTAATCAAGTGGTTTCTACCATGTTCGACATCAACTCATTTATTCGCATGGATAGAATCGTACTATTTCGGGAAGTAGGAATGAAGACCCTGGATCTAGTTTCCACCATCCAGGCTGCGAGGAGTTTTGTATTCATTATACAGTAGACTAATCATAAACAGATGGCTGCGTCCATACTGTGTCTACATGTGTCTATGATTATGATGTATTACAAAATCATTCCTATATCAGAGCAGTAGTTAGTTTGTTAGTTAAGTTTTTGATCTGAGTATGGGAATGCCTACCTCAGCGATGATATGATCTCATATATGTATTTTGTGTTGAATATTTGCAGGTTCCGACTGGGCTCTCCACAAGATAATCCTCGAAATGATAAAGTGCTTCACCCTTCCTAGATGATATAAAACCCTAATCTACTACAGGCTTCGCACTTTAGGGGGCAATCTGTTACACTAAAATTTGTCACCATGACTATTTGCAGTCAGTATGGCTCCATCAAGTGTCATACTGTCCTCCTTGGCAAGTCTTATACCTCTGCTCCTCATGTCAAACTCCAAAAAAGAGAGAAAGTCTTTAAAAGTCAATATAACTCTGGTTACGCAGTTTCTCTTACTATTACCTGCGTGTACGCACCTCAAGTATATAACACCTGCGTACTTGTACGCTCTGTCTGTAAAGGGGTGGGTGCGTACCCCTGTAAAAGTCAAAAGGCGCGAGTTTTACTTCAAAAAACTTACTTGTGGTCGATTCTAGAGCATTCTAGAAGATGGTTTGACATGGATTGAGCGCCTCCAGATGGTTCATGCATCCCAAAGAAAGAGGAACTTATCCCATGAAGAGGGGAGCTATCCCTTTGAAAGAGGGGCTTATCCCATTCATGGTGGACCTGATTAACTTCCTCCAAAGCATTATAAATACAGGCATTGGGCCAGAGGGAGGGGAGGTTGAAAGCTGAACATTCCTAAGGGTAGATGCTGCTGAAATTAGGACTCCCTTATAGAGCTTGAGAGGAGAGATTCCAATCCTTTCTTAGCTTCATTTGGAAGTGGGTGAGCTGATAAAAGTAGAGGAGAACTCTTGCTGGACCCTAGGAGGGACCTGCACAACACCAAGGCACTGGTTGTAAGGTTTCTTTTGTTTCCAATTAATACAATTAAGTTCATTTTTCTCAACAAGTTGTTATATATAATTTGTTTCATAAACTCCTTGGTCTTTATGATGAATATGTTTTATTATATGAGTTATTCAGGTGTTATGTAATCGTTTGCTTGTTAGTGAATGCAAGCTTCAAGGAGAAGGAGCTCATCTGGATCGAAGAGGCTTGGCTGCTACAAACAGCGTTGGACTAAAGGTATGCTTTAAACACCTGGTTGCTTTTATTTTAAATGCATATTTAGGGAAAGATAGTGCTTGATTGTTTTGTTTGTCACTAGAAAGCCTTAGCTTCTAGGGAGGTCGGTTTTGTCCGCAAAATTGACTCTTTCCGCATGACACCAGGGCTCCTAAAAAGTAGCAGACACTCTACATGAATCTAGTTGACCCTCAACTTGAATTAATTGAGCCAACTAAGTCAAATTAATTTAGTTAACTATTACAAGTTTTTATGAGATGTGGAACTAAAATTTAATTCCTAATTTAATTCAAGGACAAAATTAAATTAGGATTTTCTTGTTGCATTTTCAACACTCTCTCTCAACAAGAAAGGGATTATCTTCTACCTCGATCTTGCCTCTCTAAAACTCGAATTTTCATCTTGACAATGCCTTTGTCAAAATATCTGCATCCTACTCCTCTGTAGGAATGTAATCCAACGACATGATTCTCCTTTGCACGTAATCTTGTAGATGGTGATACTAAATATCTATATGCTTGGATCGATCATGAAAAACTGGATTCTTAGAGACTTTGATACAACTCTGATTGTCACAATAAATCAATGTAGGATCCATCTGCTGAACAAATAACCCAACAAGTATCTTCCTCATCCAGATAGCCCACAAGCTTCTTGATTATCAGCCATGAACTATCATTCTGCTGAACTGAGTGCAACTGATCTTTGCTTCCTATTGTACCAAGAAACTATTGCTGACCCAATACTGAAGATTCCCCCTGATGTGCTCTTCCTATCGGATGGACTCCCTGCCCAATCTGCATCTGTGAAGCCTTGAAGCTTCACTCCCTCTATCTGTCTTTACCAAAGACAAAACTGAGTGGTCCCTCTAAGGTATCTCAACACATGTTTAGCTGCCTTCCAATAAAGTTTGGTTGACTTAACCATGGCTTGACTAAGTTGGTTAACTTCAAAACACATGTCCGGTTGTGTGTTCACCAAATACATAATTGAACCCACAAGCTATCTATAGATATTAGCCTCCACTACTTCACCTGAAGTAGCATCTTCCTTCCTCCAATTACCTGCTAAAGGAGTCTCTATGGGTATGTTGCTCTCCATGTAGAACTTCTTCAGTATCTCGTTGACATACTTTCCCTAAGAGACAAATAGTTCCCTATATCCTTGCCATACTTCCATACCAAGAAAGTAATGCATGAGCCCCAGATCCTTCATCTCTAATTCTCTTGCAAGATCCTCTTTACAAAATTTTATCATCTTCTCATCACTTGTTAGAATTAAATCATCGACATATAATATTATGATCAACAATTTACCTTCAACCACAATATGGTAAAGGTTCACATTTTCTTCACTTTTGGTGAAGCCCAACCCCGTGAAATAGCTGTCAATTCTAGTGTACCAAGCATGGGGTTCTTATTTTAATCCATACGGTGCTCGCTTGAGTCTTCACACATGTGAATCTCTGTTGTAGGTATCAAATCCTTCTGGTTGATCAATATACAGCTCCTCCTCGATCATACCATTGAGCAATGCTATCATCACATCCATCTGATTTATCTTCCATCCCATTTGCACTAACAATGCTAGAATAGATTTGATAGAAGAGTACCTTTCTACTGGAGCAAAGGTCTCATCATAATCAATTCTCTCCACCTAAGAGAACCCTATAGCAACAAATCTAGCCTTGTGTTTCTCAACGCTCCCATATGTTGTTTGTTGTACCTTGTGGAAATCATCACTGACTTGTGTGCTGGTCTTAGGACCAATTCCCAAACACTGTTTCTGATAATGGAGTCATACTTCTCAACCATGGCATCAAACCATACTCGTTGTTGCATTGCTTCCTTGAATGAGGATGGCTCAACCTATACACTCTCGCTCACCAGAGCCATGTAGCTAGTGTACCGATATGGTGACCTCCTCTACCTGCATTCTGAGGTGGGTGCCCCCACATTATCTTGAGCATCATGCATCAATATGTCAGTCTCTTTGGTGCGCTTCCTTCCATCTCTGGAAGTCCCTGCATGAGTGGGTGCTTCCACTCTCTGCTCCTCTGCATGTGGCTGCTCCACATCATCTTGAGGTTCCTCCTTTGGAGCTAAACTCTACTCATCTGCATGCATCTGAAGTTCCCTCTGAAGGGAATATCTCATGGCTTTCTCTTCATGAGAATTCACATCTCTACAAATCACTATCATCTTTTTGGATGGTAGGTACACCAGATAGTTTTGAGGTGTATCAGTGTACCCCACAAATATTCCCATCTCAATTGTTGGCTCTATATTTTTTCGTGCATCCTTGGTAATATGACAGTGGACTGATGAAACAAAGATCCTAAAGTGTGCCACATTTGGTTTCTTACTTGAAAAATATTCTTCTAGTGTACTCATCCTGATAATTCGATCAAGGCTTCTGTTCTACAAATAAACAATAGTGTTGCATACTTCAGCCCAAAAGTGCAATGGTAGGCCCTGATCATGTAACATTTCCCATGCATATCCCACAATACTTTTGTTCTTCCTTTTAGCCACCCCATTCTGCTATGGGTTATAAGGTGTTATTAAATCCTGTCGAATTCCTTTTGATGCACAAAATATCTAGAAATCATTTGACACATATTCTCTATCGTTATCACTTCTAAGAGCTTTAACTTTCCTGCCAGTATCTTTCTCGACAAGTGCTTTAAATTCAAAAACTTTAGTGAATGCTTGATCTTTCTTCTGCATGAAGAAAATCCAGCACTTACAAGAAAAACCATCAACAAACATTACATAATACGTGTTCTTGGTCATGGATGCTGTCAAGAACAATCCACACACATATGAGTGAACTCTATCAAGGATCGCTTGCACTCGATTGTATATATTCTGAAAGGAAGCTTCGGTGTACTTCCCCAATGTACACCCTTTGCATGCATTTCTCTGCTGTAGTGTACCCTTGGGAAGTCTTGTAGAAATTTGTTGCATGATCTTCAAAACTCTGTGGTGCAAGTGACCCAATCTTCTATGCCACAACTCACTAATGTCTTAGCTTTGTGCCTTCTCTTCTTTTGTGCTCAAAGCAGTGAAATCTTCTACATCAAATTTGTAGAGGTTCTTCATCCGAACCCCAATCCACTTCACCTGTCCTAATGCTATGTGACGAATGAAATGCTTTCCCTTGCTAAATATCACATCATAGCTACGGTCCTCCAACATGGCAACTGAAAAACAAATTCTTTTTAAAACCTGGAACATACATGAAATCTTTTAATGTGAAAGGAGTACCAAACTCCCTCTTAAAGGCAACACTACCGATGTCGGTCGTGGTATACCTCCCATCATCTCCCATCTCGATGTGCATCTAGAGGTCCTTCTGCTCGAATTCACTGAAGAACTCTTTGCTGTTGGTCATATGGAATGAGGCTCCACTATCTAGGTACCACACACTACCCATTATCGATGTCACCATGCAAGCGATGAGGGTGAAATACAGTTCGAGTTGTGAAGCAAGAGCTTCACCTTCCGCTCCTACTGAGAGCTTCTTACCAGCCTTATTGTGAAAACACTTTGTAGCATAGTGTCCCATCTCATGACAGTGAAAAAATTTAATCTTCAACATGTCCTTATTCTTTCTGCCCTACCTGGAATTCGATTTGGAATGGGATGACTTCCCCTTCCCTTCCTTCACTTGTCTAGCTAAGGCATAGTTCTCCTCATCATCATGCTTGGATGAGGATCCATCCCTGGTGTTCCACCTAATCTCTTCTTGTACCAAGTTAGACCACAATCACTCCCAATCTGTTAGTTTCTCCCTCCCATTAACTAAGTCTTGGTAGCTGTGCCAGCTCTTGGGATGTCCTAGAAGTGCTAGGCTTACCAGATCATCTTCAGGAAATATAACACCAAAACTTCCAAGCTCATCCCGACATTCGGTGAAGTTGGTCAAGTAATTTGGTATTGAGTCGCCCTTCTCCATCTTGATCTTTCTGAGCTTGTCCTTCAGTGCTAGCTTTCGATGGTCAATGTTGTTTTGAAACAGGTCTGTCAAGTCCTTCCACATTACAAATGGAGCTTCCTTACCATGGGGGCTCAAGACAATATGATCTTGAACTCATTCTAGGATAATCTTTCTTGTCTTTGCCACAAACTTTCTCCACTCAGCTAGATCCTGAGCATCAACTGGCTTAGGAATATCTTTTTCTATGAATTCCTTAATCCCATTGTGTTCCAACACTGCCTTCATCCTATCCTTCCAAGCAATATAGTTTTAACTACCCTCAAGGGCATATTCGAGTCTCAATCCATAGAATGACATCCTGTTGGCTCTGAAGTATGATACTGCAAGTTTGATTTCTCTTGCAAAAGACAAATTCATATTCTCCTATTTTATAGTGATTTATGCTCCGATACCATGTAGAAATTCCTTGTAGATTCAAATTGAAGATTGTAATATGCTAAAACAGTTGGCTTAAATCTACTCTACTCATCAGCGAAAACACTAAACGATCGATGAAATCATGAAGCATAAAATAGAAATAATTTAATCACACATAACACAATAATTTTCTAGGAAATCCACAGCCAAAAACCCATACTATATATATTGCATTAATAAGAAAATATGAGAATATCACAATGCTTTTCTCAAGCCCGAGAAACCTCTGCACTATCTCTATCTATCTCACTATTTCCCAGACAAGCTCAAGCCAATACTTAGCCAATTCTGTTGCCCGATAAGCTCCTATTTTGTTTTGCAGTTTCCTAGGGAATTAACCCATAATTAATTGGGAAATTCCACAAATATGAATTGCGCAATCCTCAGAGGCCTTGCTCAGATTGCATGCACCACTTGTACAATTCAGATGATTATACAACTGATAGTACACTGTCCCTAAACTCCAATCTCAACTAAGTCTTTCTTTGATCTGAAATGCAAGAGTTAATTATGAGTGAATCTTTAGTTTATTGGTTGATCAGTGCTGGTTACACCCCACTACTGCAGGTTACACCCCACTACTGGATCTCCCACTAATTCCTCCATCAACTGGAACTAGTTTAACTAAATTAAATAATTACAACTTAAAATAAACTTAACAAGGGATAAAGTAGGAGACTCTCTACATGACAGTAGTTAGACCCTCAACTCGAATTAATTGAGCCAGCTAAGTCAAATCAACATAGTTAACTATTACAAGTGGTTATGAGATGTGGAATTACAATTTAATTACTAATTTAATTCAAGGACAAAATTAAATTAGGATTTTCTTGTTGCATTTTCAACATTAAGGAGTGCAAAGGTAATCTTTTCTATATTAGGAAAATTACGGATAGAAAAACTCCCTTCTAGTAGATTTAACCATTTTTCTAGAGCATTTGTATATATCTAACTTTCAAATATATGAATATCAAAATTAACTTGTACCTTGAAAGGGGCGGTTCCTCGAAAGTAGCCACTTAATGAATATGTCTTTCCCATTGGCATCCGACAAAGGACTTTGGAAAAATTATCCATTATCTCGTTCCTTCGTTGCATGCAGGCTTCCTTTAGTAATAGTTTAATAGAATCTCCTGCTCCCTCATGTTTCTTTTCTTCCACCATGGGAGGTCGTTAGGGTAAGTTAGGATAGTTTTGTAAGAGCTCAAGTAGTTTGAGTCCCAAATCTTAATACCATGACCTTGTCGGGGACATGCACAAAAAATTAGATAAAGAGAAGACCACTCTGATACCACTGATCTAGATTTATGAAAGGAAGGAAATGAAAATACAAATTTACAAAAGAAAAGAAAAGAGATAGAGTGAAACTTGACTTGTATTAATAAATGGAAGGTGTTGAAACTGTAAAATTATAGAATGAAACAAACTAGCTCGAATGGTGGTAGCTTATCTTTGAAAAGAGATGTGATGGCTACAAACTTTTACTTGAGTGAGTTATAATGAATCTAAAAGACCCTTTTTACCATTAGAAGCAACGAGGAAACACTACAAAAACCTAACCCTAGGAGATGAACACCAAAAGGATTTTTGGTCTCACTGTGGTTAGTTGGTACATCAACTTCCCAAGGTCATAACGTTTGCATACAATATTCATTTGGCATGCTCAGTAGCCCATTGGAAAGGTCTAGCTGAGAATTGCATATTTTGAATGGACCTAGACTATACTTATGGCTATAGGTCCTTGGCCACGTAAAAAAAACATCATTTAGGGCCTAAAAGCGACCCCAAATTTTCTATGGCCCAAAAAAATATAGAAAAACTGCTAAGATGGAGAATTGTGCTTTAAGCCAGTGAAGTAGGTGGATGGCCGCTAATATCCACCTAGATCACAATGACCCCTTTTTACAATTCTAGCAATTAAGTTTCTTAGGACAACATGATGAAGTGTTTATCAGCTTTTTGTTTAGCCCTGAGGTGGAACATTTCATGGCAATTTTTTTTATGTTAAGAGTCATAATTAATTCCCAACTCTAGACTGGTAGGTTACTTAGAATTGGTCTTGGCTTCAATAAGGATAGACATCTAAATTCCTTTGCATTCCCTTTGTTTTCTGGGATTCCCTTGAGGACTTAAAGGAAATGGTGGTTTAGAGGGTTGAAAAGAAAATTGATAAGTTGGTCATAAAGCCTTTGCTAATAGTGGTCAAGCCTTTTATTTGCAAAAAGATTGACCATGACTTATGTCTAGTATTCTTTGTGTTGGGTATCTTCTAATATAATTTATTAACACCTAGAAAACGTTTTCATGAATTTACTTTGGTCCAACAATACTAATGGAAAGGGTTTCATACTATTAGCTAGGATCTCTACTACACTTTTAGTCATCATGCTGGCTTAAGCATCACACTACTTGGATTCAAAACCAAGCTCTTTTATCCAAATGGATGGTGAGGGACATGTGTGGGAATGAGGCCTAGAAAGCGTTGGTCATATATTTTATTAGTCCAAGATTTTCATTGGGAAAGAACACCTAATGTATTTTTTAGCAAACCATGGTCAGCATTACAGCATATGCTAATATAATTGGTATCTTTGTGGTTCAACATATTTGGAAGCCATGAGAGGACAATAATTCAATCATGACATGGAGGAATCTCTTCTTACAAACTAACTTCTCCTTTTAATGAACATTTTTTGTGGCGTTCTCCCATTTATTAGCTTAATGGAAATCTATTGGATGTGTCTACATGGTTTTCAACTTTGAATCTATTAAAAAGGGGCATTTATATAGTTAAGGACTTGGTCAATAACCGAATAAAGGAATCAATCCTCTATCTAAAAATTAAGATCAACACTAGATTAGGAAATACAAATAAGTTTATTTTGGAGCATGTTGTATTTTTATCTCAAATGAGCTTCTTCCTAAGTTGTTGATTGACGACATAAAAAATTATAAGTGGCAGTATTAAATACATGACAAACCACCATCATCATTTGTGGTATTTTTTAGATTTTTGCCACCATAAAATGTACTACAAACATGGATAAACACAAATGGGGATATTAAGTGATCAATTGGTCTCAAGTTGTTGTATCATTAATGATTCCTCATAATAATATTTTCTCACATTTAATATTAATAGAGGATTTTCTACATTGGTTGTTTTTTCTTTAGCTTTTTTGAGCCAAGTTTATATGATTGGGAATAATCCTTACACCCTTGTCTAGAGATGTATTTTAATTATATTAAATACACTAAACTAATTCATTATGCTTCACATGTATATATGAAAATGTAATACAATGTAAAATATTAGATAATGTGATGGTTTGTGAATTGGTATATGGACCAAAGTAGTTTGATTTGATGAGGTAATAATTAGCTATTTATACAAAAGTGGCATAAGGTTGTAAACCAATTGGGTGAGACATCTTTATCTATTTCATTGAATTATTGTATATGAAGTTATACTTTCCTTTTCTTGACATGGCCTCCATCTTTAGAAAAATATTAGCCATCATGCTTCTACCACAAAATTTGAAGACATAAATCACACATTTTATTGTTACAAAGATATATCATGTAATCTGCCTTATACTTATTTCTCAAACCCTTGGCGTAATTATCAAAGACATGATATAAATCGTAATATGTAGATGGCATTATACAAATTATTATATATGTTGATGCAACATTCTAAACCATAACGTTTTATAATGGGTTGCAAAGGGTGGGTTATATCTTTGTGTTTGCATCTAGAGCTTTTGGAAGGGGAGGTTTTATAGTTTTAGATGCTATTTGAAAACACCCAAGATAGGTATATTTGATTGTTGTTTCATACACACCAATGCACATAATAAACCCCACTTGAAAGGGGTGGAGGGAAAGAAACTTTGATAATTCTCAAGCCTATGCCTACATTATTTAATGTAATGGTTAAAAGGAGATGCATAAACCACCATTCTCATCCGTATAACATATTCATACTCATTGCTTCCTTCGCCCATGAGGCCATCAACACTAGATTTGGTACTAAAACACCATCTCGCATAGAGACTCCATCCCAATAAGTCATGACATAGAGAGCCAAGGCTTACTTCCTAGCTTCAATGTTAAAATATCTTTTAATTTTCAAATCATACACAATGATAGTCATTATAGTTTTGTTGATTCCAATTATACATCCATCGTTGATAGTAGAAATGACGAGCCTTTGCTTTCACACATGGACCAGCTCTGATATAATATGAGCTAATCAATAGATCACTCTAATGTTTTTCTCAATGTTTCTAATTACAATCCTAACAATATTTAGTACCTTGTCTTATGTTACCAGCAATATAGAGTTGGTTGATTTTCATATCCCATGATTATCCCATATGTCTTGATAGTTCAAAATAATGCTATTAAAATTGGCCACCAAATTTGCATTCAACATGTACATGGGTTGTTGTAATGTACCTAGGGGAATAATAATCAATGTAATATAGTCATATTCATTAAATAAAGCCTAATACATAGTTGGTCCATAATGGTTTATGGAACGTAATAATGTGGTCTAAATAGACCCCTAGGAATACTTTCTCTCTTAAATAAAAACATGTGAACATAAAAAATAATTAATGATACCATCTTACATGAAAGACTATTTTTACGATATAAAGTTTACTATTTGTGTTGATTCAATAATTATTTTAAAATAAAACTTATAAGTACGCAAGTTAAAACGATTTTAATAACTACTTTGACCATTAAACAAAAAAAAACAATTTTTATTTTCATCATAAAATACAATAACTCGAAGCATAATGAAATAATTCAATAATGACGCGAAAAAATATACGAAAACAAACTTGACGAAATATGTATCGTATCACAATAAAAATACCTAGGTCACTACTATCCTTTACTATTCATGTTTAGATGGAACAGAAACATGGTCATTATTACTCAGGTTGCTATTACTAATATATTTATTTTAAATGAACATCTAATAGTTAGAGATTTAGAATTGTTTCACTTAAAAAAAACCAACAACAACTCGAGTACAGGTTTCGTGGAGCACGCATTACTTATTTTTGGTGAAATAAGCATTTTCCATTAACAAAATATCTGGAACCTCTTTCAATCACAATTTGACCGCATTTTCTTGGCACTCGCTGACCGTTCTTTCTTCCTTTGGTTTTCCGCAGAATCTGAGAACGTGGGCACTTCTTTAAAATACACTTAAAATATTAAATATAATCAATTTGTCAGCGCTCAGCTATTGGTGTGATTTTAGCTTCTCACTAAATCGTTATCATTATTTACGTTCCAGACAAGGGTGGATAATCGGCCTTTTCACGTTCCTTCACTTAAACAGAGCGATGACCATCACTGTATATCTGACAGTGACAGATACACTTTCCTTCTATTGTTCTTTCTAGGTTCCTTCCCTTTGTTCCAGGTACCTGGAACAACAGTTAGTATGAATTATTATACGCGGAGTAAAAATTATTATATTGCTGTGTAGGTATATCATAAGAATTTGGTATATTTGGTTGGCAGGTTGTTGAATATATGTTATTATATTGCTGTGTAGGTATATCATAAGAATTTGGTATATTTGGTTGGCAGGTTGTTGAATATATGTTATTATATTGCTGTGTAGGTATATCATAAGAATTTGGTATATTTGGTTGGTAGATTGTTGAATATATGCCTGGTGGTATAGTGGCAGCAACCAAGGTTGATATTAGGTCTCGCTTAGATTAATCCAAACAGTTACCTATTTACTGTATGGTAAAAAATAAAAATAAAAATTATTATACAGACAATCCGCAATGGGGTGTTTGGATGATGGTAAATAATTGCCGAGATGGTGAAGGCGGTTTTCTGGCGAATGATGTTTTGTTGGCCAGGGTGGGGGCGACCTTGGGGAGTGTGATAAGCCACCTACTTGGCACAAAACCCCCGATCCGTGGAGGAGGCAAACAACGTTTAGAATGAGTGTCGTATGTTATCTCATGTGGGGCATTTACTTCATCACCCCCGATCCGTGGAGGAGGCAAACAACGTTTAGAATGAGTGTCGTATGTTATCTCATGTGGGGCATTTACTTCATCACATTAGTGGAGTGGTGGACTCTGCAAAACACCTTCTAACTGAGAGTTGAGGTTTTCGAAGCTGCTATGGAGGAACCGACTTGTGGGAGACTGGAGATAGGTAGGATTCACCATCACACGAGATCGATCGGGATTAATGATACATGAATTCTGGGTGGTTCCGGACCAGCGAAACATAGGATGGAGTTAAACACATGGTGCGTGAGGAAGGAGTGTCAAAGTTTATGTTCTGTTTCATGCCTCAACATCGCTCCTTTGGCTTTGTTATATACATACCCTCTTGCGCACGTAGGGTGGCGGAGAGCACTAGCGTCTACAGTGTGGTGACAAACACTCCTAACTCTTATGGGGTATGCGAATGAACCTGTCTACGGACCAAGATTTCTGATGAGTTTCCAGTATGCCTCTCTTGTCGTCGTGGTTCAATCATATATAGTTTTAATTGTTGCCGAGGGATTGCGAAGAGTACCACTGTAGGTAGGGTGGTGATATTCTGTCTCCATTCCTTTCGGAAGTGTGCGAGCGGACGATGTTTTCTATGGTCAAGGATTTAACAGAGTTGCATGCTCTCAAGCTGTAACACATCCGTTTAAAAATAAAATAAAAAAATAACCTTATTATAAGTTACCCCAAACGATACACATTTATGTCAAAAGAAAACATTATCATTATTAAAATGCTATGAATGATTTATAAGCACCAAAGACAATCTCTATCATCATAATCATTCGAAGACTTTATGTACTTTGAAGAATTTATACGAAGATTGGTGGGATTTGGTTGTCCACAGCAATTGATTTTAATATTAATACAATCATGTGTATTAAGTGTGGTTGGTACATCGCTGCCCTGTTACTAAATGAAACAAGCCATAGGAGCACATGCCTATTTACTACTTTGGCTGTTCGGGTCTTGGTGGCTGCCTATAGGTCACCCATCTGTCCTTATCCAGACTTTAACCTCGGGATCAGGCTCCTCTATCGATAGTTCACCAGGGCTGGCTAGATCGAACCGTCCACGGGATGTCTATCATTCTTTTCACGGCGGTGTGGATTCATTCGGTTATTGTTTTGTTCCAGAGTGTTTTTGAGCGGTTATGGCTCTGCTCTGTTCTTTAATGTTTGTTCCCACCTGCAGTTCTGGTTCACTGGGCTAGTTTCTTCTCGTCCCGGCATCTTGGTAATACACTAATGGCCTCGAAGCCGCTTCAATGCCCTGGGACACAATCTGTGGAGGCTGGGTTTTCACGCATCCTTTCCAAAGGTAAGAGTTTAAGTTTTGTTTTCCACATAATCGTCTTTGTTTAACAGAGTTAGCATTATTTTTATAGTCTTTGATTCCTTTGCATATTCTAACACAACTTCTCTGTTATGGTGTAAGGCTTGATTCTCGAAGCAGGAGTTTCGACTTGGCGCTGTGGAAAAACCCTCCCACCGGCTTCATTGTTCATGACTAGCTCCGGGTATTATGACTTACTTCAGATCTTTCTAGGGCAGGGCTCTATGACCAGGTTGCCAAGTCTAAAAGATTGTGTTAAGTGTTCTAGATAGGATTTTTCAAAGCCGTTGGAGCCAGGCTCCACTATTAGATTTTTGTTTGTTTCAGAATTTTGTTTGAGGCTTTAAAATCGGCCGAATGTGGAAGGTTTTGGCATTGAGTTCAGGCCGTCATTCTTAGTAATGTACAGAGATTTGGGAACAATTTTATTTGCATGAATGGAGCTTATTGATGGGGTATTTCTTATTGAGATGAGGGTTTTCACATTTTAAATGCAAAGTTCAGATTGTTTTGCAAGTTTATTCAAACGCTAAGTTTGGAAACTGTGAGTTATCTTTTCTCAATTCATTTAGAGTATTTGGCTTACACTATCGTTCTATACAGAACTTTATTGCGACTCATAATTTTACTCCTCAATTTGTTTTGCACTATTTTAGTTATGACTTAATAAATTCTCTCTGCTTGTTATGGTTAAAAGGAAAACGTCTTGACAGTTCCTTTAGAAGCTCGAGATAATAGAATTTTGCTATCTGGTTAAGACTGTAAACTTCTTATTGATTCGTGAATCGTGAGCTTAGATTTTCTCTGTTATTCTTTGTTTGTATAGGTGGAGCCTTTTTTAGTTAGACAGTGTATTTGCTATGCATCGGCTAGGGTTTAATGCATGTAAATGATTTCAGTACCAAATTCGTGAACCATTTTGAACGTGTTGGTCTTTAACCATACTTGTTCTTTTTTTGGTTGAAAGAAGTTCCTTCTGTTGAAAGATTAATTTAGCTACTTTTCCTTATTTAAATAGAAGATAATATAGAGAATTTACCCGATCTGGTATTGCGATAACAATGTTTACAGGAATTTTATCATTTTCCAATTTTACTTCTCCATCTAAGTTCTTCGCTAATTTTACCAATATTCCTTTGATAGTTCTTTTTTGTAATTATAATGAGGGTTTTTCCTTAGTTTTCTATTATTACGCTACTTATACTCTTTGATGAAATACTTCAAATAAAGAATAAGAAAGCCTTATGTCATACTTCAAGAAATAAGAAAACTTGTCTATAATTCTTTCAACAATCATTTACAGATATTATCTCTTAACACCAACCAATCTGTCAAGCTATTGTTCTTAAATTTAGAGAATGGATTATACAAGAAATCCTTCACTTATCTATTTACGCTGTTCATGACTGAAGCTAGAACAAAATTTACACTTTAATGTCCTCCCCGCCGTGAGATTATCTAATAAGGTAAATCTCACCCCGCGCTACTACTCACTTTAGGAGTTGTATTACAAGTATGTTCTCTAGTGATACAGATTTATCTTTAGAGTCAACATACCCTACTTGTATAACATAAACTTGACAACCTTTTTTGATGCATTTGGCTAATTGGGAGGGTGTTATTGGCCTTAATTGCAGAGGTTTCTAAACACCTTGAATGTCCTGTCTCTCTCCTACTTCATCTCGATAGCTAATAGCTTTTGTTTTACAATTTATTAAGGACCAATGCTTTTCTAACTAGTCCATACCTATCAGAATGTCGTATGACCCTAGGGGTAACACATTTAAAACAGTTATGATAGGTTCACCATTTAATTTCAAGGGGCAGTTACTTAACAAAACTCTTCTTTTTCCCCTTGTGGCTAGCTGTACTAATCATGGGTTTTTAAATTTAACAACTTCTAATTTACATCGTTCCACTACCTTGAGACTAATGTAGCTTAATGTAGCCCGAAGATATATTAAAAATAGAGCAGGTTTGGTAAAAAATAGTACCTTAAAATTCAACCATAGTTGGTTGAAACTCCGCCTGATGATCTTCAAGAGCTGCGTTGATCTTAGGGATGCTTCTTGCCACTTCTCCCACAGTGGATGCCTCCTGAATTTGTGAGATCTGATCTGCTCCCTTGCATTGAGGGCAATTTTTGACATAATGCGGGCCTCCGCATCCCCAACACTGTACAGGTGGTCTGTTAATTAATTATGCTTTATTTTTGCCGGTTTTTTCATTTTTCCTAGCTTCTCCGGGTACCTTAAATATGGGCTTATTCACATTCCAATTACCTTGACCTTTATATAATCCCTTGTTGCTGGTGCTCTTATTTCCCTTATGGCTAGGAATGAATTTATTTCCCTTCTTGTCTACCCACCTTTTACTCGTATCTCCCTTTGGTTTATTTTGCTGATAACAAATTTGTGCTTTTCGAATGACTTCATCCATTTTTTTTGGGTTGTTAAATTCCAACCGTTCTTTCATGAACAATGGAAGACTGCTGACAAATCATTGTACCTTGGCTTTTTCTTCACGAATATAAGGAACGTATCGCAATAATGATATAAATTTTGTTATAAATTTATCCATGGTCATTTGGCCCAGACAGAGGTCATGGAACTCTTTTTATTTTTCATCATAAAATCTCTCGGTTAAATATTTTTCCTTGAATAATTTCTGAAATTTCTCCTAGGTTATGTTTTGCTCATTGACCCCATGGACTTTTTTTACTTCCTCCCACAATAATGTATCTTTCCCTTGAAGTTGGAAAATGGCCAAACGAGCCTTCAAATTGTAATCATACTCGTACAACTGGAAATACTTGTTCATTAATTAACCATGCTTTTGCAGCCTCTTCTTGCTCCCCATTAAAGAGAGGAGACTTGATTTTACGAAACTCCCTTTAGAGTTCAATTTTCTATTTTTTCTCCGTCTTGTGATCGGACAGGTTTCCTGATTCTTCCTCTTGGTTTTCTCTTCCTCCTTATGTTTCCATATTTTCAGTTCGGAACTCTTGTTCCCCAATCGTGTGGTCGTGCTCACTGGGGGATAGTGGCCAATGATTCTGTCTATCCGACAGGATTTTTAGAATCTTTTCTTGTTCCTGCATCAATCTTTTGTTGTCTTCCCGGAGTCGGGCCATCTCACCTTTCAGTTCTTGGATAGTTATCCAGAGGTCTGCGTTGGGATTTTGCGTATCATCGCCCAACTGCACCAAACCTCAGGATTGCCTTCCTGAAATGATGTTGGCCCTGTTCCTAATATGGAACCATGTGGTAGATTCCTAGCTCACCTCATGCTGACTGTCTGTAGTCTCCTACATGCACAACATTGATTTTGTTATTCCTTATTCCAGAGGCCTCAGTTTTGGAACTTGAGTGCTCTGATACCATATGTAACACATCCATCTATTAAACATTATATATAAATAAAAAAAATATTATAAGTTACCCAAATGATACACATTTATGTCAAAAGAAACATTATCATTATTAAAATGCTATGAATGATTTATAAGCACCAAAGACAAGATCTATCATCATAGTCATTCGAAAATAAAAGATTGGACTTTATGTACTTTGAAGAATTTATAAGAACATTGGTGGAATCTGGTTGTACACGGCAATTGATTTTAATATTAATACAATCATGTGTATTAAATGTGTTGGGTGCATTGTTGGCCCTGTTACTATATGAAACAAGCCATAGGAGCGCATGCGTATTTATTACTATGGCTGTCCCAGTCTTGGTGGCTGCCTCTAGGTCACCCATCTGTCATTATCCAAACTTTAACCTCGGGATCAAGCTCCTCCATCGATAGTTCACCATGGTTGGCTGGATTGAACCGTCCACGGGATGTCTGTCATTATTTTCACGGTGGCGTGGATTCATTTGGTCATTGTTTTGTTCCAGAGTTTTTGAGCGGTTATGGATCTGCTTTGTTCTTCAGTGTTTGTTCCCGCCTGCAGTTCTGGTTCATTGGGCTAGTTTCTCCTCGTCCCGGCATCTTGGTAATACACTGATGGTCTCGAAGTTGCTTGAACACCCCGGGACATAATCTGTGGAGGCTGGGTTTGCATCCATCCTTTCCAAAGGTAAGAGTTTAAGTTTTGTTTTCCGCATAATCGTCTTTGTTTAACATAGTTAGAATTATTGTTATAGTCTTTGATTCCTTTGCATATTCTAACACAACTTCTCTGTTATGGTGTAAGGCTTGATTCTCGAAGCAGGAGTTTCGGCTTGGCACTGTGGAATAAACCCTCTTACCAGCTTCATCATTTGTGACCAACTCTCAGTATTATGACTTACTTCAGATCTTTCTAGGGCAGGGTTTTATGACCAGGCTGCCAAGTCTAAAAGACTATGTTAATTGTTCTAGATATAATTTTTCGAGGCCGCTGGAGCCGAGGCTCCACTATTAGGTTTTTTCTTGTTTCAGAATTTTGTTTGAGGCTTTAAAATAAATCTTACGGCTTCTGCCAAATGTGGAAGGTTTTGGCACTGAGTTCAGGTCGCCATTATTAGTAATGCACAAACATTTTGGAACAATTTAATTTGCATGAATGGAGCTTATTGATGGGGTATTTCTTATTGAGATGAGGGTTTTCACATTTTAATTGCAAAGTTCAGATTGTTTTCCATGTTTATTCAAACGCTGAGTTTGGAAACTAAGAGTTATCCTTTCTCAATTTATTTAGAGTATTTGGTTTACACTTTCATTCTATACAGAGCTTTATTGCAGCTCAGAATTTTATGCCTCAATTTGTTCTGCACTATTTTAGTTATGACTTAATAAATTCTCTCTGCTTGTTATGGTTAAAAGGAAAACGTGTTGACGGTTCCTTTAGAAGCTCAAGATGCTAGAATTTTTCTATCTGGTTAAGACTGTAAACTTCTTATTGATTCGTGAGCTTAGATTTTCTCTGTTATTCTCTGTTTGTAGCCATGGAGCTTTTCTTAATTAGATAGTGTATTTGCTATGCATCGACTAGGGTTTAATGCATGTAAATGATTTTGGTACCAAGTTCATGAACCATTTTGAACATGTTGGTCTTTAAGCATACTTTTTCTTTTTTTGGTTGAAAGAAGTTCCTTCGGTTGAAAGACTAATTTAACTACTTTTCCTGATTTAAATAAAAGACAATATAGAGGATTTACCCTATCTGGTATTGCGATAGTAATGTTTACAGGAATCTTATCATTTTCCAATTTTTCTTCTCCATCTAAGTTCTTCGCTAATTTTACTGATATTCCTTTGATAGTTCTTTTTGTAATTATAATGAGGGTTTTTCCTTAGTTTTCTATTATTACTCTACTTTTACTCTTTGATGAAATACTTCAAATAAAGAATAAGAAAACCCTATGTCATACTACAAGAAATAGGAAAAGTTGTCTATAATTCTTTCAATAGTAATTTACAGATATTATCTCTTAACACCAACCAATCTGTCAAGCTATTGTTCTTAAATTCAGAGAATGACTTATACAAGAAAATCTTCACTTATCTATTTGCGTTGTTGATGAATGACTCTAGAACAAAATCTGCACTTTAATTTACTCTTTGCATTGAGATTACCTGATACGATAAATCTCCTCTCATGCTACTCCTGACTTCAGGAGTTCTCTCTCTCTCTCCTCAAAGGCTTTAATATTTACCAGCTATCTGGTCTTTACCAGATATAGCCATCATAGACGGCCTGACCCTTCAGCACAATCTCCTTTCTTTCTTCTGATCTCAGATACCCCTATCCTCTTGATCACACTACTACATGTAGGGGGGTTTTAAGACAATATTTGAGTCAATTGTCTTAACTTAAGACAAAAAGAAACTTGTGTATTGTCTTAAATATTGTCTTTAAGCGGGTGTCTCAAAATTTAATGTCTCAAAATATAATGTCTCAAAAATTTGTCTCTATAAAGACAATATAGAACACACACTATTATTGTCTCTATAAAGACAAGAATTATTGTCTATTAAGAGACAATTTCATTTGTCTTTGTAGAGACACTTTAGTTTTTGTCTCTTTAGAGACAATTACATTTTTGTCTTCTTAGAGACAATAGCTGAGATTACAAACATATTGTCTCTATAGAGACTATATGTCCATAATTCAAACTGTTGTCTCTGTAGAGACAATATACAAAAATATTTAAAATAAATAAATAAAATCACTTTGAATGTTCTTTCAAAGTAGTTTCAACATTCAAAGTTCCCAAATAGTAAATTTAAATAAATAAATCCATTATTTTTAACGCTAGAAGCAAAGTAATTTTAAATCTAAATGAAAAAACAATTCTTGAAAGCAACATTGAAAATAATAAGGCAACACACTTATATTTTTTGAAAATGCATTCACGTCATTTGAACATGCACGATCCTCAGTTGGAACTTCATTTTAAGACATATTATGAGTCAAAAAAGAAATGTTCTAGATTTCTCCATCATACAAGAGGGTTTACTCTCTAACATAGAAATTCAAAGCTTCAATCACATTAAATGGTGGAAATTAAATTCATATCTAGTTGTTAAACCACAATTTCAATACCCTTGTATAATTGGAATTGGCTTCCTTGATAACAAAGAATTGTAATAATGTATATGCATTTGAATTTACAATTGATTGGAAATTCTGTCTTCATGAAGGTTTTACAAAAGATGGAAATTTGACACAGATCCTAGAAACATGATATAGGCCAATTCTCAATCTATTGGTGTCCCACATAGTTATTTTCTCCACTATTTGCTTTCACAATTCGAGTTGGCTCCATCTCCTGTTTGTAGCCCGAGAATTGTTGCAATTGGTATCCAAATTGGTGGTGATATAGTTCCTGAGGAAGCTTCATATCCAATGAATCTAATTTGGGTAATGAACTATTATGATCAACTTCATAGCAAGCTGAAGTTGCAGAGAAGTATCTATCACTAGCTTTTTTCTGGGCAGCTAATCGTGTCTTGGAGGCACACCAAACTACCCATCCTTCTTCTTGTTAAGAATTAAATAATAAATTCCTGTCAAGCAAGTTTTATACCATTGCTCAACCATTTCCAAGATACCTACTTACTGAAATAAAATAAAATAAATGTAGTGCGTACCTGAAATAGAAATGTGTGCACTCTTAGTATTTCTTCATTATCACTTGCCTTGCCTTGCCTGATTCCCCAGAGCACCTGCAAATGCAATAGTAGAGTCATTTTAATTTTTTATAATAAAAACCCCTACCATATTTATAATAATTAATAATTGAAATAAAATTAAAATTATGCAAACTTATTAAACTCTCAATATAAAAATGGCTCAAAAACAAAATCAATATACTCTTTAATATAAACATAAATTTTAATGATGATACCATCTCTATTTTTGGTTGGTAGCACTGTTTGTTCCCAATCAAAGCCCAAAAATGTCATGAATACTAGTGAAAATACAAGGTAAGTTTCAGTCCCTTTTAAAATGAAAGTACATCACCTATTTTTATTTGTAGTGGGATAGAAAGTATTTGAAAACCCTTATTAGAAGAGTGAACAGAATCTCTGACTAAAACTTGCAGAATCTCAATCAACATTAATACTCAACAAGCATATGGGATTTTCCCTAAATGAGGAGATAGGGGAGAGAGAAGTGAAGTCTTCCACCTAGCTAGATGACGTGAGATCAAGTGGTGATGGAACTGGAAAACATCAAACAGAGAAGGATCTCCTTTGCAGGGTATGAATTTGTCTTCAAATCCGACATCAAATTCCTTGCTTTTGAATTTTCTACGAATACCAATCCCAACGCTTGGTATGAGGCCAAATGAAACCTTGCATCTTGACAATTACACTAAATTTCTAATACAAGTCGAACTCTTCAAGCCACAAAACCTGCCAGTGCCAACCATATAGGTTCAAATTACAGCTGGTTCAGCCATTCGTCTTCACACACGGTCTACAACACATTTAATTGCACTTCACATGGACTTTTCTCGACCAGTCTTCTCTCAACTATCGGAACACTTCAATGTGTTTTCAACGAAATGAAGATTAAAATAAATGTCGCATTTACATACATTGCAAATATGGCACAAACAGGCTTACTAAGAAACACACAGTCTTCACGTTGAGGCACCAATGGTCACGTCCAATACAAAATTGAAACCTTCAGCAGCTACCGATGCGAACAATCCTTGTTCCAGCACCAAAATTACTCAACAACCCCAAAATAAGAAATCATATACACAATCTATTCATCATTTCGCTCTGGCAGCGACATTCATCCAAAAATAGAGATCTATAATCACACACAGAGATAATACATACCTGATGGATCGTCTCTGATTTCTTGGTGCCCTTCTCCTCTGCTCTTAAATTAAGGATATCGTTGACATCAACCTCAAAGGTAACCTCAATCTATGGCACACCACAAGGAGTTGGAGGGATTCAAGACAGATCAAATTTGCCTAATTCTCGGCAGTCCTTTATTAGACTCCGCTCCCCTTCATAAAACTTGATTGAAATAGTGGTTTGTTGATCTTGATAAGTTGTGAACACTTGTGACTTCTTTCTGGGAAGTTAATCGTTTCTTGGAGGCACACCAAACCACCCATCCTTTTTCTTGTTAAGAATAAAATAATAAATTCCTGTAAGGCAAGTTTTATACCATTGGCCAACCATTTCCAACAAAGCTACTTATTGAAATAAAATAAAATAAATGTAGTGCATACCTGAAATAGAAATGTGTGCACTCTTAGTATTTATTCATTATCACTTACCTTGCCTTCCCTGATTCCCTGGAGCACCTGCAAATGCAATAGTAGAGTCATTTTATTTTTTTATAATAAAAACCCCTACCATCTTTATAATAGTTAATAATTGAAATAAATTAAAATTCTGCAAACTTATTAAACTTTGAATATAAAAATGGCTCTAAAACAAAATCAGTATACTCTTTAATATAAACATAAATTTTAATGATGATACCATCTCTATTTTTGGTTGGTAGCACTGTTTGTTCCCAATCAAAGCCCAAAAATATCATGAATACTAGTGAAAATACAAGGTAAGTTTCAAACCCTTTTAAAATGAAAGTACATCACCTATTTTTCTCTGTAGTGGGATGGAAAGTATTTGAAAACTCTTATTAGAAGAGTGAATAGAATCTCAGACTAAAACTTGTAGAATCTCAATCAACATTAATACTCAACAAGCATATGGGATTTTCCCTAAATGAGGAGATAGGGGAGAGAGAAGTGAAGTCTTCCACCTAGCCAGATGATGTGAGATCAAGTGGTGATGGAACTGGAAAACATCAAACAGAGAAGAGGCAAGTTGGTTCAAAACATAATAAATGTCCTCCTTCCTAGCGAACTACTCAATTAGATGGTACTCTGGCTATTGCAGTAAATCACAGAGAGAAATCTCCCACAAATTCCATTACTTATTACAATAATGAGTCGGGAAGCATGAGAAAACAAGTTCAATGAAGAGAGGTTGAGAAGAATGAATCTTCATTCAAAAGGGTTGGTGGTTTGCATTCCCCTGGAGTGTTGGTAGTGTTGAGTATCACCAATCTGGTATATTATGTTAAACACCATGGATTACAACATTACCAAAGCTGGTAGCTTGGTTCACAAAGCCCCAAACATGAGGATTAGACTGTATAGTGGCTAGCTGAGGATTAGACTGTATGGCTTTAATGTCGCTACATTCATATATCTATTATGTTAAACACCATGGATTACAACATTACCAAAGCTGGTAGCCTAGTTCACAAAGCCCCAAACATGAGGATTAGACTGTATAGTGGCTAGCTGAGGATTAGACTGTATGGCTTTAATGTCGCTACATTCATATATTTAGTTGACCATGGAGGGGAGAATAGAGTTGGAGTTATTGGTCTAACAATGCTAGTACAAGGAATTATTGAGGCAGGGGAGTCTGGATTTTCTTCTGGCTGAAAGCCTCTTTAGGTGGATTACTCTAGTTGTTATCACTTAGAAATTTCCTGGCTATGAAAGAAAATTACCAAGGTAACATGAAACTAATATTTCAGATTAGAAGCTAGCCCTTCCAACCTAGAGAGGCACTACAACAACTAGTTTTTAATAAATACAAGGGCTAGATCTTCTAGTTTAAAAAGATGGTGGTAGGGGAGCATGTGAATCCATTGGGAATGGAATCAATATTTAAGGATATCAATTAAAATTTTCAAAGACTCGTTGATATGAACAAGTGTTTTCAAAGGCAGGATAGTTAGCGATCTATCGAACATTAAATTGTTATAGTATGATGGTGGGAAGAGAAATACAACTCAATTATAACAAAACATCTAACACAGGACGAATTTTGTCATAATATCATAAACACTGGTGCAAATATTTGAATCCAAAAATATAGAGCATCGACTATTGAGTTCCATATATGTAACTGTGCATTCAAATATAGAAGATCAACACATCATGATTAATAGAGAAAGGAATCATTCACTAAGAAACAGACTGAAGATGGCCAAAACGAAAATCTTTTAAACAAATATTCAAGTAATTTTGCTTGAAAATATCCAGAAAAAATAATTTACAAAGTATTAAAATATATATAGCTAGCTAGCTGGTAGCCTGGTTCACAAAGCCCCAAACATGAGGATTCATTATCACCTATTTTTCTCTGCAGTGGGATGGAAAGTCTTTGAAAACTCTTCTTAGAAGAGTGAACAGAATCTCTGACTAAAACTTGTAGAATCTCAATCAACATTAATACTCAACAAGCATATGGGATTTTCCCTAAATGAGGAGATAGGGGAGAGAGAAGTGAATTCTTCCACCTAGCTAGAAGACGTGAGATCAAGTGGTGATGGAACTGGAAAACATCAAACATACAAGAGGCAAGTTTGTTCAAAACATAATAAATGTCCTCCTTCTGCAGTAAATAAAAATACTCTAGTTCTTTTAACTCGATAATTTTGCAGCAGAAATACTCTGAAAAAAATCAAGCAAACAACAAAGGTTTTACCCTCCAAAAATCAATACAATGAATACCTCTGCCAGATGCAACACTCTAGACGTGTGACCTGTAAAGCTCTCTTATCTTAACCATATATGGATATTTCCATAAGGTCAGCTGGTTCTGGCTAAATCAATGTGAGCAGATAATACCCCTGTGCTCATTCATGAAGGAGGACATATGCTTAACGGAGATGCATGAGATACATGTTAAAAGCACCAGCCGCATATTTACACTTTGTCCTCTTTAAGGTATCAGGAGCTCCAAAGACTTGCTGAAACCTAAGAGTCCCATCTCCTGCAGCCAATGCAACAGTGTACCCATCTGGAGTCTGAAAATACAAAACAAAAGAAAGACTGTTAACAAAAAGGTTAAGACTATCAGCACAAACCCATTTAGCGATAGATTAATAGAATGAATACCTCTACCTATTTGAATTGCAAGGAATGTAACAATTTATTCCTACAAAAAAATCATTATGGTACAAAGTATATTCACTACTCTTACCTGAGAAGATTACCCTTTCCATGTTAGACTTGTACATGTCCAAAACGACATCTCCATGTACAAATCACAAACCTCTTGATACACTAAAAATGAATTCATGAATGGTTAGAGAAATGGTATAAAGAAGGAAAAATAGTTATGTTAAACAAGAGAGGCTTATAGTGTCTTCTTTATTTATAATATTTTGAATGCAAGAAATTATTCTTATACCACAGAGAATACCCGTGTGCTCATACCTAAAGCGGAAAATTTGCTTAACGAATCTGCTTGAAATACATGTTTAAAGCACCATCCACATCTTTACTCTTGGTACTCATTAAGGTATAAAGAACTCCAAAGACTTACCAAATACAAAGGAAAGGCTGTCATTGTGTCAACACAAAAACAAAGGAAGGACTGTCAGCACAAAAACAAAGACTTTCAACACAAAATCCATTTAGCGTTAGATCAATACAATGAATACCTCTACCAGATGCAACACTCTAGACGTGTGACCTGTAAAGCTATCTTATCTTAACCATATATGGATATTTCCATAAGGTCAGCTGGTTCTAGCTAAATCAATGTGAGCAGATAATACCCCTATGCTCATTCCTGAAGGAGGACAATCTTCTTAACGGATATGCATGAGATACATGTTAAAAGCACCAGCCGCATCTTTACGCTTTGTCCTCTTTAAGGTATCAGGAGCTCCAAAGACTTGCCAAAACCTAAGAGTCTCATCTCCTACAACCAATGCAATAATGTACCCATCTGGACTCTGAAAATACAAAACAAAAGAAAGACTGTCAACAAAAAGGCTAAGACTGTCAGCACAAACCCATTTAGCGATAGATCAATAGAATGAATACCTCTTCCTATTTGAATTGCAAGGAATGTAATAATTTATTCCTACAGAAAAATAATTATTGTACAGAGTATATTCGCCACTCTTACCTGATAAGATTACCCTTTCCATGTCAGACTTGTACATGTCCAAAACGACATCTCCATATACAAATCACAAACCTCTTGATACACTAAAAATGAATTCATGAATGGTTAGAGAAATGGTATAAAAAAGGAAAAATAGTTATGTTAAACAAGAGAGGCTTACATTGTCTTCTTTATTTATAATATTTTGAATGCAAGAAATTATTCTTATAGCACAGATAATACCCATGTTCTCATACCTGAAACGGAAAATCTGATTAACGAATCTGCTTGAAATACATGTTTAAAGCACCATCCGCATCTTTACTCTTGGTACTATTTAAGGTATCAAGAGCTCCAAAGACTTACCAAATACAAAGGAAATGTTGTCATTGTGTCAACAGAAAAACAAAGGAAAGACTCTCGGCACAAAAAAAATAAGACTTTCAACACAAAATCCATTTAGCGTTAGATCAATACAATGAATACCTCTGCTAGATGCAACACTCTAGATGTGTGACCTGTAAAGCTCTCGTATCTTAACCATATATGGATATTTCCATAAGGTCAGCTGGTTCTGGCTAAATCAATGTGAGCAGATAATACCCCTATGCTCATTCCTGAAGGAGGACAATCTTTTTAACGGATATGCGTGAGATACAGGTTAAAAGCACCAGCCGCATCTTTACTCTTTGTCCTCTTTAAGGTATCAGGAGCTCCAAAGACTTGCCAAAAACTAAGAGTCTCATCTCCTGTAGTCAGTGCAACAGTGTACCCATCTGGACTTTGAAAATAAAAAAGAAAGGAAAGACTATCAGCAAAAAGGCTAAGACTGTCATCACAAGCCCAATTAGAGATAGATCAATAGAATGAATACTTCTGCCTATTTGAATTGCAAGGAATGTAACAATTTATTTCTACAACAAAATCACTATGGTACAGAGTATATTCGATACTCTTACCTGAGAAGATTACCCTTTCCATGTCAGACTTGTACATGTCTAGAACAACATCTCCATGTATAAAATGAATTCATGAAAGGTTAGAGAAAATGGTATAAAGAAGGAAAAACAGTTATTTTAAACAAGAGAGGCTTACAATATCGTCTTTATTTATAATATTTTGAATGCAAGAAAATATTCTTATACCGCAGATAATACCCATGTGCTCATTCCTGAAGTGGAAAATTTGCTTAACGAATCTGCTTGAAATACATGTTTAAAGCACCAGTTGATATGTAGTATGCTTTCCAACCAGAAAGCAATAAAATAGCTAGAAAGTAGTGAATATCTATGTCCTCTTACATAATTAAACCAATTCCCCAAAATATTCAGATGAAGAAAAGTTGTCTAAAGTCGTCCCTAGTGCATACAAAAGGCTATGAAATATTGACTAGACTTTACCTGAAGCATACAATTTTTGGATGTCTAGAACAATATCTTAAAATTTCACTACATGGAAAACAGACCAGCAAACTTAAGGAACTCTGAAAACTACTTATGTGTGCTAGATCTGAAATCTCAAATGCTAACTGAAAACTGACAGCAAAACAAAACAATTTACAACATTTAAAAAATCATCTCTATTTGTCTTATCTTGGGAAAGGAAAAATAGTTCACACACTCTCTAGTAAACTAAATGGATAGAAAAAACAGTAGGGACACCTTAACTAGTGCATCCTAATCAAACCCTAATTCTACTCTAGGGAAGTGTACCTAGGCTACATGCACCAAATGCTTATAATATATCACCTCAACTATGGAATAGTGTGCCCTAGCTAAGCGTGATCTACATGGAATTCTAATTTAAGAACTTTGGTAAACTAAATGAATAACAAAAGCAGCAGGGACACCTTAACTAGTACATCCTAATCAAACCATCATTCTACTCTAGGGCAGTGTACACAGGGTACATGCAGTAGATTCTTATAATAGATCACCTCACCTATGGAATAGTGTGCCCTAGCTAAGTCTGATCCAAATGGCATTCTAATTTTTGAACTGAATTGGACAGAAAAACACATCTAAGGCTAGCACATGCATTTTTCAGCAGATTTGCGGCAACCTTAGCTCAACCATATATTAGCAGCCAAGATGGACACTAAATTGGTGTCTGATCCCCCCTTGTTTGTGAGACAAGGGATCTCATCCACACAACAATTTGATTGCTAAAGTCTACTAGACATGTTACTACCTTTTGTACACTAACGAATCAACCAAATCTGAATCCGAATCTACTGAAAACTTCAAAATATGTATCATAAAAGTAGCCTAGGGTTTATTGTCCATTATCCAAAACTTCTTCAGAATCTCAATTTCTTACTTACCCCTGTTCGAGGACCAGCTCACCTCAACTCAGCCAAACCTCCAAGACCAAGAAATAATGCATGAGGTTGATGTCCTTCATGTCAACTTCACTTGCCATTTTCTTCTTGCACCATGGGACATAGTTTTTTAAACTAACTTTTAGGACCAGGTAATCTACATACAACACAAATATAAGCATATCAAATTTATCATAATCAAAAAAATAATAAAATTTAGGACCTGCAATGATCTTAGTGATGCCCATAATTTGTAAGTACTCATAAATCCATGAGTACCAAGCACATGGAGGCTACTTTAGCCCAGAAAGGAACTTCTTCAACTTGCACACATGGGCATCCCATCCTAACAAAGATATTATATCTGAACCCAAGTTGAAACAAAACCATGAATCACTCTTCCTACCACTTGCATCTCTGGCCCTGTAAAAATCCACTAAAGCATGCAGCGACTCAAAGCACTGTGCCAGTGTGCCCTTTAAGTACATCACATACCTTAGACCATGGAGCATATTTGCAGCAACCTCACCTCAACCATATTTTAGCAGCCAAGCTGGACACTAAATTGGTTTCTGAGCCCCCCTTGTTTGTGAGACAAGGGATCTCATCCACACAACAATTTGACCACTAAATTCTAAGAGACATGTTAAGGAACCTATATACTTTTTTTACACTGACGAATCAACCAAATATGAATCTGAATCTACTGATAACTTCAAAATATGTATCATAAAAGTAGCCTAGGGTTTATTATTCATTATCTGAAACTTCTTCAGAATCTCAATTGTTTACTTACCCCTATTCGAGGACTAACTCACCTCAACTCAGCCAAACCTCCAAGACCAAGAAATAATGCATGAGTTGTTTGTCCTTCATGTCAACTTCACTTGCCAGTTTCTTCTTGCACCATGGGATAGAGTTTTTTAAACTAACTATTAGGACCGGGTCATCTACATACAACACAAATATAAGCATATCAAATTGATCATAATCAAACAAATAATACAAGTTAGGACCTGCAACAGTCTTAGTGATGCCCATAATCTGTAAGTACTCATAAAAAAAACAAAGTATGTTCAAAATTTGTTTTGTTGCACACATAATTAATTTATGTTTGGACCCTCACAACCTAGTGCACTCCTTAGAAGCTAGAGCGATGCACGTTCAAGTTATTAAAATTTAACACATATCAATCTTTTTTGTCATCTTTTGGGAGGCGCTACGTTAATTGTGGGTGTGGAATTCTCATCACATTGAACACCCTCCTCATTATTTCTGTCTCCCATTCGCTGAAATTCAACAATGGTTTCCCGCCAAAGTTCAGGAATGACAATTGAATGATTTTGCGCAACAAACAAATCATCATGTGTTTGTATCTCCTCCCCATGCTCACTCCCAGATGTTTCACTTGATTCCTATACACAACACAATTTAACTTGTTATAATAACATTATCCCTCCAATTGATTTATTGAATTATTCATATAATATTATAAACAACTAACCTCAGATCCATAACTAGTAATTAAATTTTCCCCTCAATTTATCATGTGTTGGCGAAGACATTGGGAACCATGTAATAAAGCATATTTTAAGTCTTCCTCTGAAGCTTCCTTTTGAAACTAGTGAACCTACATTAACAAAGATAATCATATTTATAAGTTAAAATAACTAATAAGATACAATTAACTCAACATGACCATGGTTACTTTGCCTAAAATAGAAAATATAATAGATGGAAATGTCACTTACCATACCACCACGAATACTATTATATCCACTAGAGCCTAATTTGTGAGATCCAATTTTTGACACCCTAGCTTGGGTTGCTTTACTTGTATCTCGTAGGCGTCTCTTAGCTCCTCCTTGTGCAGATGGCATATAGTTTGGATTTTTGAGGACTTTCCTCTTAAATTTGGCATATTTCATAAGTTCATCCCACTTCACTTGGTCTGTGATCCAAGCTGGATGTGGATACATCAAGTTTTTTGTCAACTTTGACCTTAAATTGGACCTCTTTGAGTGCATGTATTTTCTTGCAATCTCTAAAATAAGTTCCTTATCAAATCTAGGATTACCAAATGCTATTACTACATCTTTAAATAGTTCCTCTTTTTTGGCATTGGCTTGTTTCCTCTAATCCATTTGGATGGTATTTCCAAATAATTGTTCTGCACGACGAAAAATAAAGTGATAAAATTTCAGCCCCGTTTCATCCTTCAAGACATTTCCTTCTGAAGTGAGCAAGATTATAACTTCTTGCATTCCTTTTGTGGTCACCGATGATATTGTTGTAGTCTTGGGGATTGAGGAAGATGCCCTTATAGATACATTAGGCACTTTGTCACTTACTTCCTGCATTTACAATGAAATTGTGGAATTGTTAAGAACCCAACCAAAATATGAAATTATTTTTCATTTCTAAAATAATTATCCTAAACATAACAAATGAAATTATAAAAAAGTCAAATAATTTTACTTGTTGATCTCTTGCAGTAGCTACACTCTCCAACAATGATATTTCCCATAACTGAATTTGTTCAATTATTTCTTTTCTGATTTGAATAGTTGCAGGAATATCTGGTAGGAGCCTTAGCATTATTGTTTGTGAGTCTATAAGACTCCTCAAAGAAGCTTGTTCCGGTCCTGGTGGGAGAATGCTCATCGGACCCACATTTTATGTAAAGGACATGTTATGGGGTTCTAGTCTAGGTGTAGATGGCATAACATGACCCTCTATACCAACATATTGTATACTTGTTGGAGTCACCCTAGAAACATCCTGCAAGGCATAAATATAAATAATAAGATGGAATAATAGATGAATAATGTTGAAATATGTAACTAGGTTCGATCTTCATAATGACATATGTAATCACAATTCTATGTAATTTATGTAAAAAAAGGAAAAAGAAGATTATTTTTGTTATTCTTGAGGCATGGGTTTGATGAGCACATGAAGAAGCAAGTCCCATTATAGAATGACAATATCTCGGAAGACTCATTAAAAGAAGGTCATGTAGGTGGAAAATGATCAATGAAATGTATAGTACTGTTCTAAAGAATCATGGCAACCAAAATAATAAGCACTACAGATAGGTGTCCATGAGGTATGTATAATAATTTTCTTTTAAAGGGTCCATCATAAGATGTAGTAGGGTTGAATTTATGGGTTTATATTTTAAGAAATACCCTTGTATTTAGAAACCTTAACCTTAAGGTATTTGTTCCCTATGATTTGATTTCTAGGGCATCAGATAAACTCTAGAATGACATAAAGGGAAAAGAGTATGATCTAAGGTTTGAATTTAAGAAACCTTAAAATGACCTCTTGATTACATAAAAACCCTAGAAAAGTAACTTGACATCATGTTTTGGAATAATATATTGCTTAGGTTACTTGCTAAAATAGTATTGTAGGTACAAGAAGAAAAAACGGATGGGGTGATCCATTGAAAGGCATGACGTAGCTCTTCGTAACCTCATAAATCATGGAGTCGTTGTGCAAAAAAATTATTAAATATATGCCCTAGATTTCTCAACAAATAACATAATCAAACTCACACAAATAAATGGTTGAATCTTACATTTTGCATAACATTAGATGTATATGGGGGCATTAATGATCCATGCATGCCACTTTGGGTGTATTGAGGGGCATAAACGAATCCTACATGCCAACAAAATGCACGCTTAGTAAAAACACAAATATTAATAAATAGATATAGTGAAACAAGTTAACTAAATGTACAAAAATATTGATCAAGTTTTACCACCAGCATTACCTTAGATGTATTATAAGGTGTTATAGGGGTTGGAATGACTTTAGCGATTTCCTACATTCCACAAACATAAATTAGCATAATATAATAAGGAAAATAATATAATTGAACCTATAAAAGACAATATTCAAGCTTACCTCTTGCATCATCATAGTAGAATCTTGCCCTCGTGCATTTGTTAACAGTTCCATAAAAGTAGTGAATATCATTGAATCCCCCATAGTAGCATCGGTAACACCCATGGGTACATTCTTAAAAAAACACATAATAACATAAAAATAAGAAAACCTTGATAAAAAAACCGATAAGAAAATAGAATCGGTAACACCAAATATATATGTCTTTCAAGTAAAACCTTAAACATTCAAATTACTTGATGTTCATTACAATTAATAACTCATTACTTTTTTTTTTCTCGGCAAAGACTAATTCTATTAACTGAAAAGTAAAATAATATTACAAGGAGTTGAGGCCTCGGATAACATCACCCGAGAACACTCAACGCAGCAAAACTGCCCCAGTATAGGGAGAACCTGGGAGAACCAGTTATAGAAAGCTAGAGAACAGATGTAGAAACCAGAGATAGACCAGCATAACATAAGAAGAGACCCGAAAGCAAGACAGAAACTTTCCCTAGCTACCCAGAAGATCTTTATACTGCCACTGCCCGAGAGGAATAACAAAACCATCTGGCTGTAGATGCTGAACCAGAACTACAATCAAAACTGCCTGAATTTGACCATATGAGACATCAGCAAAACCAAAAAAGTTTGGGCAGGCCCAGGTGGCCTTATACAGCCACGTCCTCACTCGGAGGCACCTCCACCACCGGACACGCAATGCCAATCCACATATCTTCGTTTCCTGCCTTCTCGCCCTCTGGGTTTGCCATGGGGTGATGAGTGGCAATGGGATTACCTTCCCTGTCCACTAGGACAATGGCTTCAGGAGGCAGAGTAATGCTGGGAGCATTGCCCCTGTCGAGCATCTTTCCCTTTCGATTCTCTGGGCTTCCCTCTTCCATAAACTGCTCACTGCTCCGAGAAGGCTCAGATGCCATGCACACCATAGGATGAAGCTGGTTTTCTTCTCCAGATAGGATAATAGTGATATGAGCGGTGATTATTAGCCTATTGAGATTGCTCTAAAACTTTAAGTGAGTGGTCTGAAACGCGCTGTTCGGAATTGGCCTGCGAGCAGGGCTAAGAGGAGGTGAATCCACCGGAGAGGAGGGGATATTAACAGGAGGCAGGGCAGGATCCATGGAACAGCTAGCCTTCGAAGACTTTCGGCTACCTCGGCGTCCCCCGGAGCGACTCCTCATACGCTGGGGTACCATGTTGAGGTGATGAGGGGGAGGCACAGTAAGACTAGGGGCAATGTCGGGAGGGCAATAAAACAACACAGGGAACCACTTCGATCGCACAAGACAGGCCTGAGAGTACGATGAGGGCGGCACAATTCGAACCTCAGGGGCAATTGAAAGCTTACCGCTGATTGCAGAGACTAACCTGCCATCAAGACCCTTAGCATAACAAGACCACAGATAGGAGGGCGGGGTGCAGACAGGAAGCTTGCCTTTGTTAGCAGAGACCAGCTTTCCACCAAGACTCGCAACAAGCCAGAGCCTGGAGCATGAAGGCTGAACACTAATTGTGGGAAGGAAAACCCAAAGCGCCATGATTATAATAGCCATAGCTTCACCTTGGACGGAGCGAGCCATTAATATAGAAATCCTACCAAATCTGCCTCTCTTAAGGTTATCCATCTTGCGCCGGATGAAAAAACTCATTACTTAACTTGTGAAGAAAAATTGTATTGCAATGAATCCTTACAAGCATCTTAAAGTAAACATAGTGATTGAAAAATGTCATCCTCACAAGTAAAACATTAAACATTCAAATTACTTAATGTTCATTACAATTAAAAACTCAATGCTTAACTTGTAAAGAAAAATTATATTGTAGTGAATCCTTAAAACTATCTTAAAGTATACATAGTGATCAAAAAATCCTCGCATGAAATCTCCTCATCTGATGGCATATATACCCCATCATTACTAGACCCTAAATCCACAAATAAATTAATACCATCATTTTCATAGTCTTCATCACCTTCAACTATAGGTAAATTAAAATCAATGAATTCATCATCTTCATCGATTTGATGCCCATGTGGTTGCTCATGTCCTTCAGAAACTTTAGTAAACTCATCTTGGTCTTCATCTTGGTCATATGCATCATTGAAATTAAATTCTTCGTCATCTCCATCTTGGCCATCTATGTCTTCAGGGGGAACTTCTGCATCTTCAAGTAAATCATGGTCCTCTACATATTGAACAAATGTTACTTTTTGTTCTCTTGGATCATAATCAATCACAAATGACCAACTAGGTTGTTCTAATTTTGGAATGAGAAAATTTTGTTCACATTGACTTGGAAACACATAAGGTTCAGAAGTAGCTTCAAACCTAGATGTATTGATCATATGTAATCCATTATTATGGAGCAAGATAGTTTTTTCTTCTCCCACTTCAATAAGCTTGTACCATTCAACAAGAAAAATAACTTTCTTGAAAGACATAAAATCAAGCTCTATAATGTCCTCCAACTCTCCATAGTAGCGAAGTGTTCTTGTGATTGTTGTCTATCATTTGCATGTGAACGACATTCCACCTCAAATGATGCTGAAACTCCACAATCATAAGTTTTTCTCTTTTCATCAACTTTTCTGTTGTGAAAATGATGGCCAGAATTCCACATTCCTTTGTAATATCTTACCTAAATTCATATAAATATCAACTAATTAGATTCAAGGATATGAAATTCAATTGTTGTTGTGTTACTCTATCATTCCATTTTTTTGCCTCGTGTTCAATATTGGTCTTTAGCCAATTCCACGAGCATATCTCTGGCCACTTTATTTTATGGCTTGCAGGAAATCCTTGAGTAGTGTTTTCACCATGTCTAGTATATATATCGGCCCATGCATTTTCATCTTCTAATTTCTTTTTTTTTTTCAGCATACTTCTCCATCCATTCCAACATAAAGTCAGAATTGTATGTAACATACAAATGTAATTCCTCCCACTCCTTAGCATCTACAATGAAAAATGTATTTGTTCAATGAATTAATAATTATTTAAAGCCATGTAATATAAAACTTAAGATACAAATAACTCCTAACATTTTTTTATACCTTTTATCCTATTTGAAGTCCCTTCACCCTCTATTTTTTCTCCTTCAAATGATTGATATTGGTTGTAATTCCATAATTGTGAAGCTTCAAGATGCAATTGAAGTAAGTACTCACTCAAATGAACCATGGCCTGGAAAACCATGTACCCCTCAACTATGGACCCTTCTGGTCGAGCCTTTTGCCTCAGAAATTGTTCTAAGACCTTCATATATCTATGCACGAGCCACATTGTTCGAATATGAATAGGACCACACTGTTCAATCTCTTCTACTAGGTGTACAAGGTAGTGCTCTTGAGAATTAAATAAGCTTGGAGGGAAGCACATTTGAATATCACACATCAAAAGTGAAACATTCCTCTTCCAATACTTCAAGTCATCCTGATGTATCTCTTTAGATGAGACCCACCTACAAGTATTACAATAAAGACTTGTTATTTCTTGTAAACTAAAAGTAGAAACTCATATAAAGGCATAACCAATGATGCACTTCAAATCATAAGAGTAATGGAAGAGTATGCATGATGGATTGAAAAATACCTCACATATTTAGATAATTTGTAAACAGTCAAAGTGACATTGTGGTCAAAAGTACTTGGTATTGCTGCAGGCAACACATACTGCATGACCATTAACAAATAACCATGTTCAAATATGCATGAACTGATTTTATCACTATACTAGCATGACTATTAACAAATAACCATGTTCAAATATGCATGAACTGATATTATCACTAGGATATACAATTTTCTAATTAAGTTTCCAACAAATATAACATGTGACAATGTTACCTTTATCCAATTGTGCCAATCATGTGTTTTTAGGCCTGAGAACTTTGATCCATCTCTTGTGAATAAGTTTTTTAATGTCGCACCAAAGCCAGAAGGAAATCTTATGCTTTTCATAGTAGAAATGATGTTTTCTTTCTCATTTGATGTAAATGTCCATGGAGCATGAACATATGAGTTGTCTTCGTGCAACCACATGTTCGGCATGATATTGGCAACTCGAAGGTCCTTTCTTAACTTTATTTGTGCTTCAATGTTATATCCATTTAGATGTTTCCACAAGCACTCTTCCACATTTTTCTCGATGTGCATAGTATCAAATAGGTGGGCTATTGGCAAGCTCTCATAATATTCTAATTTGTAGAAAATAGAGACTCTTTTCATTCCTAGGGGAAAACCTGTCCCTTATTTTTTGTCATACATCAATTTCCACCTAACAGGGTTCATCTTTATTGGCTTCCTCATTTCCACTTCCTCTCCATTGAACATATGTTTATCACGCTCTCGATAACGATGATTTTGTGGTAAGAATTGTCGATACTCATCATAGACAGTTTTATTGAGATCCCTTGACTACCTATGCAACAATTTTGGCCCACATGATGGAAAACCATGTTTCCCCTTTGTTTGTAGTCCTAAAATAAGTTTGGAACCCATATTTATAAATGCTAAAATGAACATAATGATTATAAATGTAATTTATATTATATTACCACAACAAATAGAGAGCCCCGGGGCATCATGAATTGTCCAGATAAGAATCACATGAAATATGAAGTTTCTATCATTGATAGGTCTTGCTACATCAAACATATTTACACCATTCCATAATTCATGAAGCTCATCAATGAGGGGCTCCATGTATACATCCATATCCTTTACCTGATATTTCCCTAAGTGAACAAAGAGTTCTTTATTAGGATTAATAGAATTGAAATATTTTTATATAATCTTCAAGAAAGCATTGCATTCACATGTTCTAGTACATAGTATGATAAGAGTTAACATTGCATGTTCCTTTTTCATTTCCATCCAAGGGAGGAGATTGTTGTTTATAATTAACATTGGACAAACAAAATATGTTGTTCTAAGATCTCCAAAAGGATTTACACCATCCATTGTTAGAGAGATTCTTGCATTCCTTGGCTCATTTCTTAAATGTGGCCATTTTTCCTTAATATCTTTCCAATATCTACTATCCACAACCATACACATGACACCATCTTGGCTCCTCCCTTGTGCATGATGATCCATATATTTTGCCAACTCCTTGCATTTGAACATTCTCTCAAACCTTGGCTTTAGTGGAATGTGTCGTAATGCTTTATAAGGAACCTTATTGGATAATTGATCTTGACGATACCTATTTGTGTGACACTTTGGGCATTGTTGTAAATTTGCATTATTTCCATAGTACAATATATGGTCATTTGGACATGCATCATATGTCTTGTACTCCATTCCAATGTCTTTCGTTATTGAAGATACTCCTCTATGAGAATGAGGCAACTTATTTTCCTTTGGAAGTATTTTGTTTGGCAAAAGTCTACGTAGTGCAACAAATGATTTTTATAAGTAACACAATATTCAAAACTTTTAAGACATCTAGAGAATTAATTTATAGGATACCAATCCAACCTTAATATATCAGTAAAGCATGTGTTTGTCAATCCATGTGTAACCTTTAAGTTCAACAACAACATGAGTGTCACCAATATAGAAGATTTAGCATTTGCATAAAGAGGTGTCCTAGCCAAATGTGCTAGGGGCGAATCAACAACTTCTTCAAAAGATGTGTATAAGTCTTGGATAAATTCATTGACACTAGCCTCATCTATCTGCGAAGTGGCTTCTTCCATAAATGTGTCTTGTCCTTCATCTTGAGAGTCGCTATTATCAATATCATCTGTTGGTTCTTCAGGAATATTGGGAACTGGAAGCGTCCTTTCATAAATAAAAAAATCAAATGAAATAATCAATAATAATGTATTAAATAATGTGCATATTTATTTATTATAAGAATAACAATTTATTAATTATAATGTACCTCTTCTATATAAACTCCATGGTCCAATCTATGGATACCAACAAGCCTTCGCTTCTTTAGTTTCCTATTTTGGCACATTTTGCAACTGCAATATATCATTTCATTGAAGTATTCATCTGTACCTGGAGCAGATCTTTTTCCCGCTCATCTGAATATTCAGATGATGATGTGCTATTTCCCTCAATGCACCATGTTTTTTAAACAATAAGACTGCAATTTTTAACTTGGGTATTACTTCTTTTTCAAGAGAACATGACCAATGAATAAACCTAGGGAGTGAATATATGAATATGTAGTTTTTTAGTGTATTTTTTGGCTCTTTGATCACTTGATTGTTTGCACTTTTGTTTTTTTGTTATTTCAAGGTAGTGTTTAGTGCTTCTGTAGGAATTAGATATGAAAAAAATTGAGATCTAGGTTCAAAACCCTAAACAAAACTCTACTAATGTGTTGAGTGAGCATTGAAGATCTGTCCAAAAATTTGAGGCAAGCTTATCCAAGTGTTCCAACAAACATCTAACTAGTCACAAACAAACTTTTGAAGTATCGTTTTAAAGTTATTTCTAAAAATAAATCCAACCTCTAACTAAATCAACAACATAAATACTACAAATACCAAAAGCAACATAAATACCTGGTCTGCCATTTTGTATATAATAATGTAATAGAAATCTACGAAGAAAAATTTGTGGAGACTAGTTAGGATCATTACAAAAATAAATGTTGAAATATATGACAATGTGTAATACCATAAAATGATTCTAAAATATGTTGGTTTAAAATTTTATGCATGTAATACTAATTTCATTGAGGAGTTTTATGATTAAAATGCATGTAGTGAATGTAGACCAATTCAAACTTTACAAGCTACTAAATTCACATGATGTAGTCTTACTAAATTTACTAACATCTCTATAATATTTCTCAAAAACTTATATATATAAATACATTCTTTATTTTATATATATAAGAGCATCATTTGGAGTTGAGTGGTGGAGACCTAGAAAATCCACCATTGCACTTTGAACAAAACATAAGTGTATTTGAAGACTCATTAATTACTATACAAAAATGTACAAAAATGTTATAAGATGAAGGATTGTATGGGGAATGACTTTCCTCCAATATACCACTGAATAAATCTCCTTTTAGATAAGTTTGAGAGTTTTGATCTCTGCCATATTAAAATGGATACCAATTGATTAGAAGATGAATAGGCCAACATTGGAGTTAACTTGGCACAACAAATGATTGTGGAAGACCAAAATAATCTATCTGTATGCCATATCCCATGATTATACCCCTTCAAGGGAGGACTATAGTTGCTTTAGCTGGAGTCATACTTGTGGGATTTTTGGTGTGGCTAGCTGTCTTCTTGAATAGCCCAGGCACATGATTGACTCTGCCTTTTCATCATGGTCTTGAATATTCCTTTGATGGCAAGGGCTATATGCTCCCTAGATCTACAAAAGAAGAGGGCATACTAAAGGCCCGGAAGACAAGGCAACACTTATCCCACAACATTTATGATAGTTGTAACTAGGTAGCCATGGATGTAACATCCATTGAGAAGGGTAGTTGCCACTGTGACAACATATGGATCACTACATCTTCTTGCTATGCTTTAGAAGAAGGGTTTACGTTTATTGTCAGAATCACCCCATCCCACTCAACCCAACCCAACCCAACCCACTATATATTCACACTAGTGAAACCAACGAGGTTCCATATATGGTGCTAAAAAAAAGTAGTGTTCCTAACAAACAAGCATCATTTTGTATATAAATTATTTAAATAAATTATCATCAATTTATATTAAATTTTGAAATCAACATTTGAAAAGCAATGCATATTAAGCATATCAAGCATGCATGGAAACTACTAATCGGAGTCCAAGGAATTATTACGGTAGATGAAGCGATATGGTGTGCTGCCTTAGAAGAGCACCAATATGTAGTAAAGAACCCTCAAATATGTTGGGAGAACAAAAAGAAATAAAATAATGAAGATACTGGTGGGAGAGAGGGTATAAAAACCCATAATTATGTTTGTGCTCGCCAAAAAATTGTTGAAAACCATATTTTTTAGACCTAAGCAACCCTGTAAATACTACCGGCCAGGGGAGGAAGAGTCACACTGATATAATGTTGAGAACACAGATAGAAGATCTATAGTGATCTCTTCATCAAACTATAATACAATCATGTAGAAACCCTTCAGATTTACTATGAAATTTAACAAAACAACAATATTAATTGTAGCAAAATAGCATGAGAGAGAAAAATAGATAATCGTACTTGGGTAAACATGGCACACGATCGAAATAATCAATGAATATGTTGTACAAATGAGTGTGCATGAATTTATTCACATCCTTCTAGGGTTGGGCACTAGTGCCAAGAGGGAGACTAGGCCAACCTAGTCATAAATAATAAAGTGGGTAACTTTCCCATATGTAAGAAAATTAAAGCACTCAATACATCAGGTAGTGGCTCGCCATGTGGTCTTAAGTGGAGATTACCCATACTCTAACAATTAATCAATGCTCAAGCACAGATTTTGTATTAGTGGAAATCTTGAATCATGAAGGCTTTTATGTTACAGAAATAGTGTTATACACATCAACACTGGCTATAGTGACAATCCATATAGATGAATAATGCATAGATCTGGCTAGAAGGTTTTTTCTCTCTGACCTCTGTGTTAGAAAAAAATTCTGACTCAGATCCTCTTTTGGGTAAGAGATGAATTTTCTCTGGATTATATTACAAAGGGCAATGCACTGTCTTAAATTATTGTCGCATCATGCAAAGTAATCTCTCTGTAGAATATTGGGTTTATGTGTTGTCAACCATAGGGTTATAACATTTAAACTGCTTTATATTATTGTGAAAGGTAATTTCCCTTGGTATGTTTTAACAGGTACTTGTTAGATTTGTTTATTATCTAGTACCCTTATTTATCTAATGTGATAAAATTCTGCCATACACTTACTGTGATTTAGTTTTCTGATACCAATCACTTTAACTTTAGAAGATGAATAGGCCAATATTGGAGTTAACTTGGCACAAGGAATGATTGTGGAAGACCAAAATAATATATATGTATGCCATATCCCATGATTGCACCCCTTCAAGGGAGGATAGTCCCAATGAACCTCATTAAGAAGAAATTAAGTTATGACAAACCACATAAAAATGTTTTTAATTCCAAGAAACAGAGTCTCGAGGATCGTCAATTTTGGATGAAGGAGCCCACTAATCAGGAAACTAGATGGAAACACACGAGGAGTATGGAGAGGTATCATGACTGTGGAGTACTAAAAGAGGTATGTTTTTGATGATCATTTCAGTATCTTTTCAGTAGAACTTGCAAACCTTTTTGCATCATGAACTTGGAAAACGATAAAGAATTATAACAAAACATGTGAGATTAATATGCAAGACTAAAACGCTGACAATTGTCATTTCCTCATGCAGGAAGGAGTGAAAACGAGAAGTTGCCATTCCAAAGGAAAGGACAAGGACGAGATAATCGTTGTCCCTTTGACGGGAGACCGAATGCAAACAAGGCAAAGCAAATCAAAGCGAATCGGCCCAGAAAAGGAGGTGGAGATACCAGCTCGGCACAGGAGAGAAAAGAAATGATTAAGGATTAACGGTTCGGTGAATCCCTCAGGATCCTTGATCCTGAGGGATCGCTGTTTTATCTATTTTTATACTTAGACATCTCCGCCGTCACCCTTATAAAAGGGACAACACTGTTAGCTCGGGAGGAGAGTTAGACATGATTATGTTTTTATGTAATTTCTGTTAAGATCAAAACTTTGATCATCGAGTCTCGATAAGAACTGGTTCATTGTAATCTTACTTCATGCATTAATACAAACTTGGTGATTACTTCATCTCTGAGTCTGGATTAACCTCAAGCGGTGTACCCCTGGAGGCTAAGGGCCCGGCCCTGGAGGACACTTGCTCTTGTATTATTACGTTTGCCTTCTGCGTGGTTTGCTTATCGTCGTTATTTGGTAATCTGATGTGTTTTATAAGTTTACTTCACATGCTCTGTTATGTTTAATTCATTAAGGTTTCCACAGACAGAACTATTGTATTGACTCTGCATCATATGATTGTTCTTTTCAGAGTTGATCTAATATCACTGGTCTTGATAGAATACTGTTACTATTCCATTTCAGAGCTTTTGTGCTGTACATTCACGTCACAGAATTCATCTTGGGAGTTATGTTCTTCACGATTGTTAAATTGATGAACAATGCTGTTCTATTTTGAAACGCAGTCGTATTCCTTCTAACTGAGATTGATGCTTAGATCGGATTACTATTTAAGAGTGTTGTGTATATATATGGTTTTCAAGCGTTGTTCCATAACCTATCAGTAATCAGTGTTGTTCCATTGGTGTGTGCTGTTCGACCTGCCTTAAGAGTGAAAGATTGCCATTTGATTATGATTAATGCATTTGATTTGATAGATTAAGTTTGTTACTGCTTGTGAGACTTAGTTGCTGTTCTATTTCTTAGTTGTTGTTCCATTTCAGATTTGCTGTTCCATTGCAGACTTGTTATTCGATTTCTTATTTACTGTTCTATTTTCTTATCTACCATTCCATTTACAGGCATTTGTTATTTTGGTGTGGGAGACGATCTAAGGCTGTAGTGAGCCATGGAATTTACTGTCTGGCTCCCAGATCCACGGTCTGTTCTTTGATTTCCTTTTCCTTCAGTTTCCAAAGGGATGAGTTACTGCTACTGAACCCTTGACTGATAAAGTTGCTTAGTCTTTTGAATGTGTGATTTCCTCTTTTGAAGTAGTTAAGCTGTAGACAAGCATCCGTTTACTCTTGTATTTCTGAACGTTGTACTACTAGCATTACTCTAACAAATGATAGCCTCAGACTGAGACACTCTTTGAAATAACAAAATGCTCCTGGATTGACATATTAATGTGAGGTAATTAGAGGTGAAAGAGACCCTTTTTATAGCTCTACATTTTGGCGCCGTTGCCGGGGAAAGAGTGTAACCATTTGTCCTTTTTTTCAGAGTAGTGTACGAACCTGCTAGGGAAGAGTTGGATTTTAAAAACGGAAGGTAAGAACCTACGTACGGAGCATGTAAAAGCCCTGCTCCCCTGTCCGCTTTCCTAACAGATTTGTTGTTGCTTTGTGTGAATAGAATTTAGTAGTTAATTTGAGTGCATGACTAAGCAGAAAAAACCAGAAAAAAATACCAAACCTCTACCCAAGCCAGAAAAAGCTAAGGGGCCGGTGACCCTTGGCCGAACGACCTTCATAGACGAAATCTACAAGAAAGCAGAATCTCAGCCATCAGTAGGACCCAGGAAAATCATTTCTAAACAGCCTACTAGTTCCCTTCAGGCCACAGGATCACCATCTGTAGCCTTTGCTGAGGTGCATAGTCAAACTGAAGAGCAGGACTTTCAAGAAATTGAAAATTCTACTCCAGAACTATTGCAGGAAGGGAATTTTAGCAATCTTTGTGAAGGAGAAGGAGAAACAGGGGAAACCGAGGAACCAAGATCTCCTATTGGAACAACTCAGCCATTAAACAACCCAGACAAGGGAAGTGCTGCAAAAATCATTGTTGAAGAAACTCAATCTCCTCAGACATTAGGTATTCTCATTATCCCAGATAGAGGAAGTGCTATTAAAACTATTCCTGTCAAAGCCATCCCCTCTCAACCGAGGAATACCCTCCTAGATATCCTAGAAGGTTATTGGCATATATTTGACCCTATGGCTCAAAATCAGCCAAACACTCAAACCTCTACATTACAATACCCTATAGTGGATTCTGCAGCAAATGCGCTTATGAAAACAATCCCTCTTCAACATATCCCTACATTTCACGGTGTTACATCAGAAGATCTGGATGCATTTTTATTTGAATTTGACGTGTTGTGCAGGGGCTATGATTACACCACCGACCCCCAGAAACTGAAACTATTTCCCTCTACATTAAAAGGGGCTGCTTTAAGATGGTTTATGGGATTAGGTGGCGGGGTTATAAATAACTGGGATCAAATGAAAGAATCTTTTCTAAAAAAATATCAGGATTATTGTAGGTCTAGAGAACTAAAGGACGAAATATTCCAGATGACAGCTAGACTGAATGAAACATTAGAGGAGTATGTGGAACGTTTCCAGTATAATCTACAAAGATCTCCTTATGCATCACTACCTTTACCTGATAATGTGTTAAAAACAACATTGATAAGGGGCATGAAGGAACAATGGATCAAAACATTAAACATCATGGGAAAAGGGGATATTTATCAAGAAAATTTTGCTGACATTATTGATTTATGTATCAGGAGCTCGAGAGGCAGCACAAGAGTAAAACTGGCAGAACATGATTGGTTTGTAAGAGATAATAAAATTTCAACAGAAGCAGTAACACGTGTAGAAATTGGAAATTTATTGGAAAATTTTAAAACTGATATTCTAGGGACACTAACTACACAACTTGATATTATGCGTGCTAAACAGAAGCAAATGGAGGCAGAACAGAAATTGGCAATCCTCTGTCCCCGATGCAGGAAAAAGCATAGTCACAAGGAGTGTCCACTGGATACAGTCCAAACATGTGCCATCTGTACAAAAGATCACCTTACGGAGAGCTGCCCCTCACTTCCTGGGTTGAAAGTGGTATATAAGGAAGCGGAAGAAGAGCCAGAATCGGTGTATTTGATCAACCAGTGCCATCAGTGGCAGCCAAGAAAATCTGGTATGTTTTCAGACCCAACTTCCTCTTTTCAGCCTCCACAATATAATGCTCAACAATATAATATGTGGCAAAGTCAATCCCAACCTCCGTTTCCAAACTGGTCACCACAGTCGTTTCCTTCTTCAAACCCGTGGCTGAATCAGGCAAGCCAATCTGGTTGGCCGAATTTCCCTTATACTCCACCATATTGGCAAGGTAGCCCATATCCTCCACAATGGACTCCCCCTACTTCACAAAGTTCGGCCTGGCAGACAAACTGGCAGAGACCGATGCATCAGCCAGTAGGAACTATTCCACTTCCTCAACCTACACTGCCAACCTTACAACAAAATCCCCAGTCTAATATGAGACCGCAACTCCCAGCCCAATCCAACCCCAATCCAAATAACAGACCGGTCCAATCTCTCCAAATTATAGAAACTCCAGAAATAGGAGCTGATCTAAGGGAATGCAATGATCTTCAGTTAAGATTTGGTTGTATTATTGAAACTGAGGGAGAAAAGACAGTTCAGATTGAACATCAGTTACCCAGAGAACCTCTGTCACAACAAGAGGATGGGGATAAACAACAAACTCATAATCAAGCAACCACATCCTCTCCTCCGTTCCAAGAACGATTAGTCATACCTTGACCTATACAATATCCTGATTTTGACATCCTGGGAGAATTACAAAATCTGTACATAAAAATTCCATTCCTCCAAACCATTCAAGACATCCCTATATACGAAAAAACTATTAAAGAATTGTGCATAAAGAGACCAAGGAGGAACATAACAAATAATCCAAGAGTCCAAGTAGTCGGCACTTTATCTGACTTACTATCAGGGAAAGAAACACCCATTAAATATGAAGACCTAGGAAATCCAATTGTAACTGTCCAAATTTATGGTCAGACCCTGTCTAATGCCTTAGTTGATCTAGGAGCTGCAATTAATATCTTAACAACCACTACTTGCCAAAAGCTGGGCATTACATCTATAGAACCCACCTCTACCTTGCTAGAACTGGTTGACCGATCTGTGGTTAGGCCAGAGGGTACTCTACATGATGTCATGGTCTCTGTCGATTCCTGGGAATATCCAACCGATTTCCTGATAATAAATCCTAAAACCCGACTTGATGGACACCCGCTGATTTTAGGTAGACCTTGGCTTGCCACTGCCGATGCTTACATTGGCTGCCGGCAAGGAAATATGACCATAACCAAAGGACCAAATATCAAGAATTTAGTTCTGTATCCTCCAGCGCAGCCAAGTGTCACAATAATGAAAACTAGTAAGCACCCTGTATCATACCTTACTGATAACATTAAATCTCCATTAACTATACAAGAGGCACTTGATTTTAAAGACCAAATGGAAGATGATGCCATTAATAATTTCATTAGTCAAACTGAATCTAGATCCTGCACACAGTGTCACATGATAGAAGCAGCATTTGATAACGAATTAGAAGAAGACCCTCTGAAAGATACGCTTGATCAAACAATACCTGTTACTTCTGTTGCAAATAGTAAAATTGTGGAAATTGACCTGGGAAAAAACTTAAACATTAATGCCAACCTCACATCTAAACAAGAAACGAAGCTCATCCATTTGTTGAGGGAATATAAAGGAGCATTTGCATGGGATTACCCTGATATGAAAGGAATTGACCCCCAATTATGTAGACACCACATTTATATAGAAAAGGATGCCAGACCTGTTTGTCAACCTCAAAGGAGACTTAATCCTCATTTAAAAGATGTGGTCAAAGCTGAAATTCAAAAACTTTTAGATGTCAATTTTATCTATCCTATCTCTGATAGTAAATGGGTCTCTCCGCTTGTGGTGGTACCAAAAAAGAATGGGAAATGGAGAATCTGTGTGGACTACAGGGAGCTAAATAAAGCAACACAAAATGACCACTTTCCTCTCCCGTTCATTGACCAAGTATTAGACACTTTAGCAGGGAAGAAATTCTTTTCTTTCCTAGATGGCTTCAGTGGATACAATCAGATTCAGATTGCCCCTAAAGACCAAGACAAAACTACTTTTACTTGTCCTTGGGGAACATTTGCCTATCGAGTTTTACCTTTTGGCTTATGCAATGCTCCTGCCACATTCCAAAGGGATATCCTTAGCATTTTTTCAGATTTAATAAATGATGGACTTGAAGTATACATGGATGACTTTACACCATATGGAGATGATTTTGATCCAGCATTGGACACCCTAGAGAAAGTCCTACAACGATGCATTACTACCAGGATTTGTTGAAGCCACGAAAAATGTTATATGATGATGACTGAAGGACTTATCCTAGGACACTATATTTCAGCAGTTGGCATTCAGGTAGACCCGACCAAAATCCAAATACTTTTGCTTATTCCCACTCCTACCACTCAAACAGAGGTATGCAGTTTTCTTGGATTTTCTGGTTATTATAGGCGATTTGTAGAACATTATTCGCACATTGCTGCACCTCTATATGCACTAACTGGTAACATTGATTTTCTTTGGACAGAAAAATGTGAACGTGCTTTCAAGGATCTGAAGAAGCTCATATCCACAGCCCCAGTCCTTCGACGACCAAATTGGGATTTGCCATTCCAGATATCATCTGATGCCTCAGATACAACCACTGAAGCAGTCCTTGGGCAAGAAGAGGATAAAAAACCATATGCAATTTACTACATCAGCAAAAATTTATCCCCTGTTGAATTAAATTACACTGTTACTGAAAAAGAATTCCTAGCTGTAATACATGCTGTCAACAAGTTTAGACATTACATCACTGGATATCCTGTTATCTTGTACACAGATCATTCTGCCATAAAATATCTAGCAAATAAGCCTGTCACAAATGGCAGAATAACTAGATGGCTGATTTTATTGCAGGAATTTGATATCACAATCAAGGATCGACCTGGCAAAGAAAATCCTGTAGCCAATTTTCTCTCAAGAATGCCAAAGCCAATCAATGCAGCAACAGTTGAAGATCAATTTCCAGACGAGCATTTGTTTGTTGTTGCTGTTCAAACACCCTGGTATGCTGATGTTGCCAATTACCTCGCAGTAGGTAAATTACCAAAACACCTAACCCCTAATGAGCGGAAGCAAATTGTTCAGAAGAGTGCTCGATTCTCATGGATCGGGGGCTATTTGTTTCACACAGGGGCAGACATGCATATCAGGAGATGCGTTCGAGAAGATGAAATCTTTGACATTTTAAAAGCCTGTCATGATGGACCATGTGGTGGACATTTCGCCGAGCGCAGAACTGGACATAAGGTGCTACAGACAGGATATTATTGGCCCACGATTTTCAAAGATGCAAAGAAATTTGTCCAAGCCTGTGACAGCTGCCAGCAAGCAGGACGCCCTGGTCAGTCTGATGAGATGCCTCTGAAACCACAGTTAGTCATTGAACCATTCGAGCGATGGGCTCTTGATTTCGTTGGACCTATCAACCCATCATCAAACCAGAAAACATATATTTTGGTGGCAACAAAATATGTCACCAAGTGGGTTGAAGCAAAAGCATTGCCTAGAGCTACAGAGGACTCTGTCATACAGTTCCTGTTCCATCTATTTGTATGTTATGGCCTTCCAAGAGAAATAATTACAGATGGTGGACCACAGTTTGCTAGGAACAGTTAGCTGCAACACTCAACAATGATCACGTCCAGCATAAAATCACTACTCCATACCACCCACAGGCGAATGGACAAGTAGAAAGCAGCAATAAAATACTAGAAGAAATTTTAACGAAAACCATTGCATCCCATAGATGTGATTGGGCTGCCAGACTACCTGAAGCACTCTGGGCTTATAGAACAACATGGAGAAGCACCATTGGTTACTCACCTTATCAATTAGTGTTTGGAAAACAACCCATTTTTCCCATAGAATTCGAAATCCAAACATTACGGGCAACACAGGAAGTTGGCTTAGATCTAAGCGAGGCACAGATTAATTGACTGCAGCAGATCAATGAATTGGATGAAATTAGGCTCTCTGCACTTCAAAACACTGCCTTGATCCAACAACAGTGAGCTAAATGGCATGATTCTCTCATTAAAAATAAAGTCTTCCATGAGGGAGACTGGGCTCTGTTGTACGACTCCAGGTTTCAGGACTTCCCGGGGAAACTCCAGACTCGTTGGTTGTGACCATACGAAATCCAGAAGGTACATGGCAATGGGACCCTTACTCTAATCACTATTGACGGTTCTGGATATGCCTTCAAGGCAAATGACCACCAAGTTTGTCTTTATCGCAAACCACTCACTCGGGAGTCCTTCTGCCAGTAGCTACGCCGAGAATCTGATATGGAGATTTTGGGAGAGGAAGAGAAGTCTTCCTCACCTGTAATTCATTAAGGAATTCATTTATTTTTATAATTTGTACATAAGTTCTTTTCCTTTGAATCATTTTTGTACATATTAATATTTTCCTGTCATTTTTTCTGTTCCTTTGTAAAAAAAAAAGAACAACATTTTCTTCCGGCTGTTCCTTTTTCAAAAGAGAAAATCCCTTTGGATCAGCCATCATCTCGTTGTAATTAGGATCTTTTCCTTTATTTTTGTGTGTTCCGCTGTTCCTTTTCCAAAGGAACAACATTTTTGATTTTGAAAAGGAATGGCATTTGTGTGTTTCTGCTGTTCCCTTTCCGAAGGAACAACATTTTTGATTTTGCTGTTCCTTTTTCAAAGGAACGACATATCTGCGTGTTTTGCTATTACTTTTCCAAAGGAACAACATTTTCGACTTCCACTGTTCCTTCTCCAGAGGAACGACATGTTTGCATGTTTTGCTGTTCCTTTTCCAAAGGAACAACATTTTTTATTTTTTTTCTGTTCCTTTTCCAAAGGGACAACATTTTTTGATTTCCGCTGTTCCTTTTCCAAAGGAACGACATTTCTTGTGTCTTTTTGCTGTTCCTTTTTCAAAGGAACAACATTTTTAGTTACTGCTGTTCCTTTTTCAAAAGGAACGGCATTTCCGCGTGTTTGCTGTTCCTTTTTCAAAGGAACGACATTGGAATGTCCTGTTGTTCCTTTTCCAAAGGAACAACATCTGTGTGTTCTGCTGTTCCTTTTCCAAAGGAACGGCATTTGCATTTTTTGCTATTTGAGGTCTCTTGTTGGCCCTTTTTCCAAAAAGAACATCACTTGCATGCTTTTGCTCTCCCTATGAAACAGCTTGTTCCTTTTGCTGATCTAAATTGAGGATGCCTATTGCTCCCGTTCTTTCAAGTCTTTTCGGATACAGCTATGCACTTATGCAATGGATACAGAATCACAACATACTGAAATCAGCCAATCATAAATCGCTATCTTTATAAGGCTCTGCATTGGTAAGAGGACAAAAGGAAGGACACACTTATTTATCATCTTTTGTTGTCATTGTTCTACTAATTCTGCTATGATTGTTCATCTTTATCATGGCAAACCTTTTTTTTTTCCTCCTTGATTATTATTTAGGAATAAGAGCAAAAGGTTTATATCTTCCTATTGAGATGTTAAGACTTCTTCCACCATTCCTACTCTTAAGGAGTGTTGAACCACCCCTTGTGTATAAAAAAGGGAAGGTACTTTGTGAAAAAGAAAGAAAAAGTAAAACATGACTTATAAGTTGTCAAATGCAGGATAGGGGGTCTCATCAAGAGCCAACCTACCATGATCATGAGGATGAAAGCGAAGTGGCATTCCCACTATGGTCACCACACCAGGGATATGGTCCAAAAGGTATATCAAATAAACAACCCTTGGAACAGGAGGTCTCATCACGAGCCGGCCTGCCCACTTTTCGCTCCTTCCCCGTGAATGGAATTATGGTTAACTGGTCACCAAGCCAACATAATGTCCTACATTTTGACATTACATTCCCTAAGTATACACAACAGATCATGGTTCCTTGGGTTAAAACAACTCTGCCAAGGTTATGGACACCTGTCGGCAGCAGAGCACTGTTAATAGTATTGAAGTCACATTATTTACATCAATAGGTGAGTTATTAACACCCTTCTGTTTCTTATACCTTAAATAATTAATCATATATCATTCCCCGAATTATATAACGCATGTAAATTTATTATAACCAATCATGCAAGAACAATTGACAATGACCGCAGGAGATTTAGAAAGTACGACGGATGTCTTATCCTCCCAGCCTCGCATCATATCACAGCAGCCTCTTACGTAATACGCGATCTAACTCTACGCCTCGATTCGGGTAATGATTTGGCAATTTATCCCTCTGGAACAGATCTATATTCTTCTTAATGATAGCTCTCAATCTTTGTTGATCTCTTATAGTAATCACATCTTGATTTGCTATTTTTCTAAACATGGCATATTTTTATACACTGTTCCTTTATGACTCTATTTTAGAACAGGCGTTGCTCCTTTATTTGACGGCTGGGATAGCCTATCAAATTGCGGGGGGGGGAGGTTAACCTCATTATTCCCTAGATTACGTGTCAACTCACTATTCGGGAAAGTTGTGTACTAGGGTATGGCATGGCTTAACGACATGCTATTTTTATTTTTTTTGCACGAATTGCTGTTCATAAGCCATTTCTATGGTATACTCTGTTTTTTGAACAAGTCTTGTGTCCATTAGCCTCTCTGTATTTCAAACAGCACGAACAGCTGCCGTTCCATTGAGAATTCACAGTGAAACCATGGGAGGAAGAGCGATCTGGAGGGAACCATAGGTGTTGACAGTCTCCGTTGCTGCCCGAGAAATCCTGGCAAGAGCAGGGTGGTTGACTTATCTCAACCGCTTACAGGAGTCTAACGAGACGATGGCAATTGAATTCCTGCAGAATTTGCAAGAGGATTACTCCAAAGTGAGGTAGAGACATATAGCAGTCACCGATGACATAATCGCAGAAGTCTCGGGACTACCAGCCACCGGACCTGTATGGATGTTAAAAAAGGAGAGATTACAAAAGATTATAGAAATATTCTAGGACAAAGGTCAGAGCCTGGAAATTAAAGAAAAGGGAGTCCTGCCAGCAATGTTAGGAGAGCCCTGGGTAGAATTGGCAAGGACCGTTCAAAGCTACATCACCTGTGAAGGCAGAAAAGACGTGGTAAGACCACGACATCTTAAACTCTTAGCTGTTCTAAAGCAGAAATGCTCTGTAAATTTACCTGCACTTTTGAATTCGTTACTTCATGACGTTGCACAGAGCTTAAAAAAGGCACAACATGTAGAGTCAGTTGTTAGTCATCATGGGTTGATTCGGTTAATTGTCAGTCATAGCCTCACCCAACAGCAGAGCAGCTGGGAAGAGCTAATTGCAATGATAAATGGGGGGTTGACAGCACCATCCCCAAAATGTAAGCATGCCACTAGTACACCAGAGCGTCCAGAAAAACACAGAGAATTAGCAAAACAGAAACATGTCACCAGTACATCCGAGCGTCCAGAAAAACGCAAGGAATCGGCAAAGCGTAAGCATGCCACCGGTACACCCGAACAGCCAGAAAAACGCAGGAAATCGGTCTGGTTAGCACGAATACGAGGGAGGCTGGAAAAGCTCCAGGAAAACACCAGCCGGCCAGTAGAAATTGAAGATGAGCAACCCTCACGGCCAGAAGAAGAGGCCGAGCAATCTGAAGGAGAAGAGAAAGAAGAGGTCGAGCAATCTGAAGAGGAGGCCGAGCAATCCGAAGAAGAAAATGAGGAAGGAGCCGAGCAGTCTGAAACAGAAGCTGAGCATTCTGAAACAGAAGCCGAGCAATCTGAGCAGGAGGAGGAAATGGAACAGCAGGAAGGTAGCCCATTGCAGGACCCAGTGGGAGAAGACGAATTGGCCGTAGTCTTGGCCAATATGGGCGAATATGGCCAACCTTCCAGCCCATCAAACCTCCATGACGAAACGAAACCCCAGGAGGAAAATGCACCTGAAAAACCACATGCAAAGGAGGCAGAAGAAGAAAATTTGCCTGTTCATGATAAAGAAACAATAGGAGATACTGAACAGGAACAATCCGTTCCTAACCAGAAGACACCGGAAGAAATTCTGGAGGAAGCAGGGGCAGAAAAAGAAGTTGCCCAAGAATTGACAGAACCAGTTAGGGTTCCTACCCCAGAACAGCCAGAGCAGAGCAATGAAGAAACACCCCAGAAGGAAGATCCAGGGACTAGTCACAGTCCAGGCCACAGTGAACAGCCTGTTGTTCCTTCTAAGGAAATTTTGGAAATCAAAGAATTGCGAAAGGAACAGCAGAGATTATTGAACATAATAGTCCAACTCCACCAGCAGATTAGGATCCTGAAAGCAAGACAGAGGGTAAAAAGGACTTTAGGAAGGAAAAAGGTGACCACTTCAGCAAAACCTCGCAAGGCAAAAGGGCGGAGGATCAGAATTCGTCCTGCTGTTCAAAACCCTGTCGAAAACCAAGCTGCTGTTCCAAATGATGCTGAGGGACAGACTGCTGTTCCATTTGAAAAGGAACAGCAACAGACTGATATTCACATTAAAATAGAAATGGATGACATGATGACCTGTGATAAGGAAATTCAGATAGAGGCACCACTTTCAAGAGTGATAAGGGTTCTGAACTCAAAGCAACGCAATAGGAAAGTTCAGGTAAAACTCCCAGCCTCCACTGCTGCATGGAGAAGAGATCCAAAAACAGTAACCCTGTGAAAAGGGTTGAAGCAAGCTCAACAAGAAGCATAAAAGCTTAGAGAGCAAACGGTCCCTCGCGAAAAGTATGAAGAGCTACAACAACAGCTTAGGAACGTCAATCAATCCGAAAGCCATGCCTTTGAAGGTTGGCGGAAGTAACAAGAGAAAGTTGCAAAGGTAACTCCTAGGCTAGATATTGTTATCAAGCAGATGGATACCTTGTGTTCTTTATACAATGACGTCTTAGCATGTAGAGCCCCTGCCAAAAATTATGCCCTGTTTTTACTGGAACGGTATTTGCAATTAAAAATAAAAGCTGTTAAAGCAGGTGCTCCCATACAAATTAACACTGTCAATGATTTTATAGACTGCTGTAAGCACTACGGGGTAAAAGTCCAGAGACTGCTGTGTGAGTTCTATTTACATAACCTTGTACTAGACCAGGAGACTGAGCTGAACCCTGGCCCCTTTGTTGGAGACATCCAATTGCAGGCATTCATCTCATTTGGGGTTAATCAGATTAAATGGCTTAAAGCCTATAATACTTTCCAGAGGCAAGAAAACGGCTTAGATCTGTGGGTAAGGGTTGAGCCTAGGAACCCAGTACAGTTGTGGAAAGCACATAGAAACCTCATGAAGACTCCGGGTGTCATTGAAACATTAGGACCCATGCATGAGGCACTCATTCGACAGGGATTAGAATACTTTCTTTCTATCAAAGACCTTGCCATTGATGCAGCTAAATTTCAGTATCAAATCTCTAATCCGAATATCCAGCTCAGGGAACCGTTTAAGTATGAAAATTTTAAATTAGCTGCCAATCGTTTGCACCTTTATGGCGAAAGCATTTTGAGAGCAGGGCCATCCTGGTTAGGATATAGGTTCTGGAGTCCAATTATTTGGCACCCTGCACCCGGATACCAAGCCCTGTATGAGATGCCCGAGGGTCAGACAGGCCATTTCTTTGACTACCTAGTTACTCATCATGGCTGTAGGCCTCCGCATGAGATTCCATCTCCAGCCTATTCTCTCACTGCCTTGCATGTCAACTACAACGTTTTCATGAGGGCATGAAACAGGGTAAGCAGGGGGGTGTGTGGAGTACTAAAAGAGGTATGTTTTTGATGATCATTTCAGTATCTTTTCAGTAGAACTTGCAAACCTTTTTGCATCATGAACTTGGAAAATGATAAAGAATTATAACAAAACATGTGAGATTAATATGCAAGACTAAAACGCTGACAATTGTCATTTCCTCATGCAGGAAGGAGTGAAAACGAGAAGTTTCCGTTCCAAAGGAAAGGACAAGGATGAGATAACCGCTGTCCCTTTGACGGGAGACCAAATGCAAACAAGGCAAAGCAAATCAAAGCGAATCGGCCCAGAAAAGGAGGTGGAGATACCAGCTCGGCGTAGGAGAGAAAAGAAATGATTAAGGATTAACGGTTCGGCGAATCCCTCAGGATCCTTGATCTTGAGGGATCGCTGTTTTATCTATTTTTATACTTAGACATCTTCGCCGTCACCCTTATAAAAGGGACATAACTGTTAGCTCGGGAGGAGAGTTAAACATGATTATGTTTTTATGTAATTTCTGTTAAGATCAAAACTTTGATCATCGAGTCTCGATAAGAACTGGTTCATTGTAATCTTACTTCATGCATTAATACAAAATTGGTGATTACTTCATCTCTAAGTCTGGATTAACCTCAAGCGGTGTACCCCTGGAGGCTAAGGGCTCGGCCCTGGAGGACACTTGATCTTGTATTATTACGTTTGCCTTCTGCGTGGTTTGCTTATCGTCGTTATTTGGTAATCTGATGTGTTGTATAAGTTTACTTCACATGCTCTGTTATGTTTAATTCATTAAGGTTTCCACAGACAAAACTATTGTATTGACTCTGCATCATATGATTGTTCTTTTCAGAGTTGATCTAATATCACTGGTCTTGATAGAATACTGTTACTATTCCATTTCAGAGCTTTTGTGCTGTACATTCATGTCACATAATTCATCTTGGGAGTTATGTTCTTCACGATTGTTAAATTGATGAACAATGTTGTTCTATTTTGAAACACAGTCGTATTCCTTCTAACTGAGATTGATGCTTAGATCGGATTACTATTTAAGAGTGTTGTGTATATATATGGTTTTCAAGCGCTGTTCCATAACCTATCAGTAATCAGTGCTGTTCCATTGGTGTGTGTTGTTCGACCTGCCTTAAGAGTGAAAGATTGTCGTTTGATTATGATTAATGCATTTGATTTGATAGATTAAGTTTGTTACTGCTTGTGAGACTTAGTTGCTGTTCTATTTCTTAGCTGCTGTTCCATTTCGGATTTGCTGTTCCATTGTAGACTTGCTGTTCGATTTCTTATTTGTTGTTCCATTTTCTTATCTGCCGTTCCATTTACAGGCATTTGTTATTTTGGTGTGGGAGACGATCTAAGGCTGTAGTGAGCCGTGGCATTTACTGTCTGGCTCCCAGATCCACGATCTGTTCTCTGATTTCCTTTTCCTTCAGTTTCCAAAGGGATGAGTTACCGCTACTGAACCCTTGACTGATAAAGTTGCTTAGTCTTTTGAATGTGTGATTTCCTCTTTTGAAGTAGTTAAGTTGTAGACAAGCATCCGTTTACTCTTGTATTTCTGAACACTGTACTACTAGCATTACTCTGACAAATGATAGCCTCAGACTGAGACACTCTTTGAAATAACAAAACGCTCCCGGATTGACATATTAATGTGAGATAATTAGAGGTGAAAGAGACCCTTTTTATAGCGCTACAATGACAAGTGGAGAAACAATGATAAAATATTAACTTCCTATATCAGGGTGGGACCTGATAGTACTGTTTCAGAGTTGGATTGGTCACCTTTGTTCATGTGTGCTCTCAAATTGTTTTTTTTAGCAATGGATCTTCAAATTCATTTTGAGCGAGGACATGATGTAAGCATTGAATGTGAGCAGAGCTCCTCTGCAGTTGTCTCGGGCCTAGACAAAGATATAAAGGGTTGGATACAAAATTTAAAAGTGCAGTTGATTATTATTAGAAAGTGAAGGGCAGACAGTATGGTCTCAGCTTCTAGGAATTATATTGATAAATCCCTAGATGAGAAACTCGACATGATGAAAAAGGAAGTCTTAGAGTTGATATCTAATATAGGAGAGAATCTAATCAATGAGAGTTGTTCCCACTTTCTTTTGATTTCAAATCAACTTGGTGATCTGAAAAAATATGTGGAATGCTTGCATGCAATAGTGGATTTGATAATCACCAAAATGGAGAAGTTGGAATACAAGGTAGAAAATTTTGAAGAGAAAGTGGAAACAACCATCGTTAAAGTTCTATCTATGAATATGAATATGAATATGGAGCTTAGTGGTGGAAACCTAGCAAATCCACCATTGCACTCTAAACAAAACATGCACTTGTATTAAGATGTCTCCCAGAATAATACAAACTAATATATCTGGTTGGTTGACTCTCTGCAATTATGGATTGAAAATATTACACAACTGAGATCCATATTTAAAAGAGAATTAATCATGCCCAGCTCACTGAGCAAAATGAAGATTGGGAGGACTAGAGTTGCTTTAGTTGGAGTCATCCTTGTGGGCTTTTTGGTGGTGCTAGATGTCTTCTTGATTAGCCCAAGTACATGATTGAATCTGCCTTTTAATCATGCTCTTAAATATGCCTTTGATGGCAAGGGCTAGATGTTCCCTAGCTTTACAAAAGAAGAGGGCATACTGAAGGCCCTGAAGACAAAATAATGTGCATTTCTCAGCTAACTTTTCTACCATGTGCTTTTTTGTCATAAATTTAAAGGATCACATGTGAGAATAGGATAGACACGGAGTACATGGAAAAACCTGGAAATGGAACATGTAAACTATATTATTCTCCAAACCATTACATCTATGGGTAGCCCTAGGCCACCGTCCAGATTCTCTCTGTAATTCTCTGTCTTACATCCTTTTCTCCTTATACATTACTCAATACATCACTTATAAAAAAATAAACCCATTAAGGTGTTTTAACTATAACAATCCTCAATGTTGAATTTGGTTACATATTACTAACGTTAATTATAATGTGGACTATTAATATAAATGAAACTTTTGTTGGAGCACAATGTCTGATTACAAATGCTCCCTCTTATTAGATGAGAGCTCCAAAATCAACTTCCAATGAACTCTTTGTAATCTTGAAGAATGATGCCAGTAAAGTCTGCATGAGCTTGATAACTGACTCATCACCACTACTTCCCCTTAGAAAAGAGGTTCCGGAAAATTTCTAGCTATTCTGTAAAACAAATACTAAACAAGACCATTGATCTAGAATTGAATATTTGTTTCAATCACTTCAACACTGCTGCTGAAGACATTACCTTTGAGCTTATGCTTCGAGAATCAGCCAACCATTGGCCAAATTAAACCTTCTACCCCCATGTAAACACCAATATTCTCTTCCTTAAGTTGGATCACCTCCATTTTAGCCACCTACCACCCTCACATAAGTACTAGTGGTCACTTCCAAAATATGGATTATATCATTTCTTTGTACATACACAAGTCAATCTTCCTTGAATAAATGCTTCTGACAGAATCATAGTTTAAAGATTCTGAAGCAGATGGACATACTTGGTATGGATGAGAAATCGGTCACTCCACCTGCTCTTTATAGTACCACATTCCCGTCTAAAGGAATGCTCATCTATCATCTTTATATTCCAAAAAACGTGGCACGGAAAATACCTTGATTCTGCATACTACCCTTTGATGATGGGCTATGTATATGGTATGACTAGGTGACCTTATTTTCAATTGTCAAATTTCATTCAAACACATGTGAATCCTATTATTGCCTAAACTAGCATCTTAGTGGAAAAACTCAATCTACAGATGTTACCCTTGGGTAATGGATGGGAGTTATGATTGATTATTGGAAGAGTGTAAGAAAACCTTGATTATGATTAAGCGATTGAATGAAACGATATACTTCAACAAATAACCAAGTGAATCCACAAATATAGCACATATGTAATATATAGGATCCAACGACTTAGTGATCTAATGCTTCAAGATAGATCTTTAACAGAACAAGCATAAATTACACGACCCACTTAGATGCTTTATATGAATTAGAAACAAGTGGTTTAGATCTCAAATCTGATTTACTATACATGCAAAAGTGATTGTAGATTTGCAATATGTTGATTAACATCCCAAATTAATGTAAACCGTGAAGAAGTAATGTAACAACTTAGTGAACATAACTTGAAATAGAAGCAAATTCAAGTTAAATGCAATGACAATAGATGTGTAATATCCCTCTCGGGGAAAATGACCCTTAGAGCACAATTTTGAAATAGGGTTTTCAACAAAGTATGATAGGGTTATATTTCACAATAACAATGCAATATTCATCAATCTATATAAAGAAAAAATCCTTCCATCTAATGTACAATAATGAAAGATATTCAAACAGTCATATGTTCTTCAGCTGCGTCCCCAATCCTAATTATTGCCTTACTAGCCTTCAATGCCTTAATGAGGTGACCTTCAACCCTGCTATCACCCTTGACAGTTTGTTGCCTGGTTCGTCCTCCTCCTTCCAGCACTTACTCTCTCTATGTGAGGGGTCACAGCCTTTCGGCTGCATCAGGGAAGTGATATGATGTATCAGGCGGTGATTTGCTACTGTTACAAACCCAGAAACCCTCGTTGTCACAGAGGATGGGTTCTACCTTCCTTGCAGCCTATAAACATTACTTCACTATCTCATTGCTGCCACAGTCAACTCTAAACCAGACCTTGCTTGCCTTAAAAACCTTGATCATACCTCAAGATGATTTTCTGCTACATACAAACCTTAGGGGTGATTCGTTGCCACAAACAAGCCCTTAGAGCCGGTCCACTGCCATGATTGATACCTCAGGGATGATCTGTTTTCATCAACAGTGCCTCAGAAGTATCTTGTTGTCTCAGAATTGATTCATAGACATATTGCTGCCATAGTTAAGTCTCAGATTTAATGTGATACTGTAGATAATGCCTTAGATATAGGCCAATGCCTCAGATAATATCTCATGGATTAAGAATTCGCTGCCAGATAATGCCTCAAGATAGTTTGTTGCCATAGTTAGTGTTTGTTCAATCATTTATATAACAACATTCAAAAGTTGGATTAAAGTGAGAGATTGCAGAAAATTAAATGAAAGTCTGGTTGGTTGACTCTCTACAATTATGGATTGAAAATATTATACAACTGAGATCCATATTTAAAAGAGAATTAATCATGCCCAACTCACTGAGCGAAATTAAGATTGGGAGGACTAGAGTTGCTTTAGCTGGAGTCATCCTTGTGGGCTTTTTGGTGTGGCTAGCTGTCTTCTTGAGTAGCCCAGGTACATGATTGACTATGCCTTTTAATCGTGCTCTTCAATATGCCTTTTATAACAAGGGCTAGATGCTCCCTAGATTTACAAAATAAGAGGGCATACTAAAGGCCTAGAAGACAGAGTAACACCTATCCCTCAACATTTATGATAGCTGTAACTGGGAAGCCATGGATGTAACATCCATCGAGAAGGGTAGCTTCCAGTGTGACAACATATGGATCACTACATCTTCTTTCTACTGTAAATTATGAGATGCTTTAGAAGAAGGGTTTACGATTACTGTCAGAATCAATACACCCCACGCAACCTAACCCAACCCAACCCAACCCACTATATATTCACACTAGTGAAACTAACGAGGTTCCATATATGGTGCTAAAAAAACAAGAAGTGTTCCTAACAAACAAGCATCATTTTGTATATAAATTATTTAAATAAATTATCATCAGTTTATATTAAACTGTGAAATCAACATTTGAAAAGAAATGCATATTAAGCATATTAAGCATGCATGGAAACTACTAATCAGAGTCCAAAGAATTATTATGGTAGATGAAGCGATATGGTGTGCTGCCTTAGAAGAGCACCAATATGCAATAAAGAACCCTCAAATATGTTGGGAAAACGAAAAGACATAAAATAATGAAGAGTACTGGTGGAAGAGAGGGTATAAAAACCTAGAATTCTGTTTGTGCTCCCCAGAAAATGGTTGAAAACCCTATTTTTTAGACCTAAGACAGCCCTGTAAATACTACTGGCCAGGGAAGGAAGAGTCACATTGATATAATGTTGAGAACACAGATAGAAGATCTATAGTGATCTCTTCATCAAACTCTAATACAATCATGTATAAACCCTTCAGATTTACTATGACATTTAACAAAAAAACAATATTAATTGTAGCAATATAGCATGAGAGAGAAAAATAGAGAATTGTACTTGGGTAAATATGGCACTCGATCGAAATAATCAATGAATATGTTGTACAAATTCAAATCCTTCTAGGGTTGGGCACTAGTTCCAAGAGGGAGACTAGGCCAACCTAGTCATAAATAATAAATTGGGCAACTTTCCCATATGTACGAAATTTAAATCACTCAATACATCAGGTAGTGGGTTGCCATGTGGTCTTAAGTGGAGATTACCCATACTCTAATAATTAATCAATGCTCAAGCACAAATATTGTATCAGTAGAAATATTAAATCATGAAGGTTTTTATGTTACAAAAATAGTGTTATACACATCAACAATTGAGGTTTGAGATGCGGTGTGACAGTGATTGACACCATTCTCTTCCAAGGACTCTAAATCATATGATGGAGAATTCTGCATGAGCAACAGTATCAGGGCAAACTCTCCCTGTGCTTTTGTTTAGGATTTATATAACAACATTCAGAAGTTGGATTAAAGTGAGAGATTGCAGAAAATTAAATGAAAGTTTGGTTGGTTGACTCTCTGCAATTATGGATTGAAAATATTACACAACTGAGATCCATATTTAAAAGAGAATTAATCATGCCCAACTCACTGAGCGAAATTAAGATTGGGAGGACTAGAGTTGCTTTAGCTGGAGTCATCCTTGTGGGCTTTTTGGTGTGGCTAGCAGTTTTCTTGAGTAGCCCAGGTACATGATTGACTATGCCTTTTAATCATGCTCTTGAATATGCCTTTGATGGCAAGGGCTAGATGCTCCCTAGCTTTACAAAAGAAGAGGGCATACTAAAGGCCCAGAAGACAGAGTAACACCTATCCCTCAACATTTATGATAGCTGTAACTGGGCAGCCATGGATGTAACATCCATCGAGAAGGGTAGTTGCCAGTGTGACAACATATGGATCACTACATCTTCTTGCTATTGTAAATTATGAGATGCTTTAGAAGAAGGGTTTACGTTTATTGTTAAAATCGACCCACCCCATGCAACCCAACCCAACCCAACCCAACCCACTATATATTCACACTAATGAAACCAACGAGGTTCCATATATGGTGCTCAAAAAAAAAGCATTGTTCCTAAAAGACAAGCATCATTTTGTATATAAATTATTTAAATAAATTATCATCAGTTTATATTAAATTGCGAAATCAACATTTGAAGAGCAATGCATATTAAGCATATTAAACATGCATGGAAACTACTAATCAGAATCCAAAGAATTATTATGGTAGATGAAGCAATATGGTGTGCTGCCTTAGAAGAGCACCAATATGCAATAAAGAACCCTGAAATATGTTGGGAAAATGAAAAGACATAAAATAATGAAGAGTACTAGTGGCAGAGAGGGTATAAAAACCTAGAATTATGTTTAACCCTCCAATATAGTTAATGACCCATGGAATAAGTGAATTCCAATGAATACCAATGCAGTGAATGCCCATGAGCTCTGGTTTCATCAATTCATGAGTAAATGTTGGTGTGGGATTAAACCAATCCACTCGTCAAGCCCTTGTGAACCATGCCGAGGTGTTTTACATAACATATGAAGGTTTCACAACCTCTATGGTAGGTTATGGTCATACATGGATGCATAGGTTACAAATTTATCTCATGACCTAACCCATAATGCCAATTTCATGCCTCATACTTCTCAAAGACCCAAGCTACAAATATCATGGCTTGGTATTATACCTATGTGCAGATTTGTGGAGATTTGAGATGTTCAGAGGAGAATCAATCATATTTCCATAACACCCCTCTAGAACCAAGGATTAAAATGCCACAATTTATATTGGGAAGTGTACCTGTGAACCTGGGGATAATAAAGGGCACTAGATTAAGGAAACTTATATAGGCAATGCTAGAGCTAGGACCATTCCCTATATTGTTGAGAAAGATAATTTCCATATTATATGTGATTTTATCTTGCTGGTAAAAGAAAGCTGTGTGTGATATGGACCTATTTCATGCTAAAGAATTAGAGTCTAGTGCCAAACACATGATCACATATCCAAGCAAAATATCATCCCAATGCATCACATAGAATGGTAGATATCAAGTGATACAATGTGGCCATTTATTGCACGGAAGTTGAATTATATAGCAATGCGCCAATGGGGCGTGCATTTTCATAAAAGGATCACCTCATTTCTCAAAACACTCCAAACGGAAATAGGATTGTTACAAGGTTGTATGTTGGGTTAGGGTGCAACACGATCATGTTATAAGACACAATTTCATATAAAGGTTATACTCCATTATTAATTTTAATTGTGATGCTAAAGCCTAATTTACAACTAATGATTGTTTTTTTTGCATTACAACACTAAAAAGAATATATAATTGAGTGAAAAAAGTGGAAGCAACATCACAAGAAAAACCGAATATGGTATGACTTTCTCTTGAAGAAACCACCCATGTCAAATGTGAGGAATATCAAGAGAGGATGAATGTAGGAAACCCCTAAATCTTGCAAAAATGGTGAGGATCCTAAAGTAGAAACACTCCTAAATCTTGCAGAAATAGTGAGGATCCTAAAAGAAATACTTTAAAGCTACATGATAGATAATGAAAGGATAATCCAAGAGAGAGAAAGATAATTAGAATTGAATGCATTGTTGCTAGAAAATCTATCTGAAATTCAGAAGAAATTGCAACAAAGACCTAATGATACCAATGATGATTTTCAAAGATAAAGATTCGTTGAGAGGTTAAAAAAAACATATTATCTACAAATAAAATGAGGAAAATCACGTCCATAAAAGGACACCATACTAAAAGGATAGATACATCTAGTAACAAATCATTATTTGATTCATCTAAGGTTGGGATAGTCAATTCATATGAGCTTCTAGGAAATGGTTCCAAGAGTGAATTACATAAGAAAAATAAAAATAAGCATTCTTGAACTATGTTGCATGTATATTTCAAAAAGGCCAGGCCACCCACCTTCTATGGTGAATAAAGAAATGAAAAAAGACAAATGTTTGATTATTGAGATGAAAGAAATACTTTCTTGTTTATGAACATTAGAGGAATATGAATGCTATAGTGAAAATATTCCACATAACTAGAAGTGTTATAGACATTTTTGGGCACTGCAACCCCAATCCTAAATGTCCATAAAACAAGGGCTTTTAAGTCCCTAAAAGTGTTGTTCCAAACTCTAAAAGAACAAGGTCAACTGATTACATCTTCTCCCAGAAGTTCTCCATGAAAAACTCCTCAAAACTGGTCAAAACTGGACCATCTCACCTGCTCCATGGTCAAAGTGCACTGCATCCCACCTAAATACACACGGGAGGTGCGATGCATCTTGAAAAGCCCTTCTATGGGGTGCGATGGGCGAGAGTGGACAAATGTTAGGGTCAATCTGCAAGGTGGAGGATCATGGAATCTTCCAGAAACTTCTCCTGTGACACTTGCCTCTCTGCATTCGCCTAGGGATGAGTAAGAGATCATCAATCTCCAAGTGGAATCAAGAACTATCAGAGAGAGGACACTAATCAAATCTCAAAAGCTGAATCACCCCCCTTGCAAACATCTATATATGGATCCCTCATCCCAGAGATCCAGAGGCTGGAATTTTGTATCTTGTAAGGAAGTGCTGCTGGTTTCTTGGTGCAACATCATAATGTTGGGTGATCTAAGCTTTTCATGAGGTGAAGACGGGTTTTCTTGCTGAGAGGATGATGTTGGGTCAGAACAATTGGTTGTAATCCTTTTTTCTATTCTTGATTATTAATAAAGCTATTCAAGTTTTCCTCCACATTCTTGTTTGATTGATGATATATGCATTTGTGTGGTCAATATATATCTGGTCCTATATTGTTTATGATAATAGATCTATGTTCTTGGATAGTGTTATGCTGCTTTGATTCTACAGGTTCTCTTTGAAGCTGGGTAGATGAGGAAGTGAGTGGCAAAGATCTATCAGAAGGGAAGGGAATCAAGCAAGGAACCAAGCGCAAGACAGAGGTTGGTCTCCTTTATTCCCCTCTTATCTATTTCTCATAAAGGAAAACGAAAGTAGTTTTAGTTTGTTTGTTTCTAAGGTAGCTACCAGCCTTAGTGGGACTAGCAGCTCTGCATAGACACTAGATTTCCCGATAACAAAATGGTGACTCCACTGGGGAGCGAATAGATTGTTTGTTTATCTACATTTGTTTACTTTATAAACTTACAGACGGAGCCTGAAGTTAAGCCAGCTAGCCTTCGAACTGCATTTGCTATGCAAGTGCAAAGTAGATCAATGTTGCTTCAGTCTATCTCCGAGTTTTGTTTATGAACTGAACAATTGATTTACAAGCTCCCTAATTGCCCTTGTGGTGGCTCTAGTAACCTCTTTAGATCTACCTCTGTGATTGATTTACTGATTACCACTTGCTCGGCCTAAATCCCTGAACTGAGCTGCAAACTGTGACCCGGAACCTAGTTGAAGTCTCGTCCCTGGACCATCGCACTGTCTCTTCATTGGATTCTGGATGCGTCGCACTTCTCGAGTGTAGTAGGTGCGCTGCATCTCTTTTTCCCTGTGTTACAGGTGCGCTGATCAGACAAGGCCTCTTTTGCTCTTAGATTTTGGTTTCTGTGTTCACTCTTTTCCGCTGTATTCAGGCGTTTTGCTGCCTGTAGTTAGTACACCTCTGTTGAAACCCCCTTCCTTGCCATTATTCTGCCTCCATTGTGCAAAGAACTGTAAATTTTTTTATGTATTTTGAGCCATTTTTAGTTCTCTTTTACAAAGAAGTAGCGTAATTGAACTGTCGTTTCTTGATTTGAAAGTGTTGCAAGTGTCGTTTTCAGTCATAGAAGAGAATCCGGTTGTGCTTGATAGTCGATTACACTGTTACTCTTGTATTTGATTTGAATTATTAGTTTTTCAAGTGTCGAAAGTAAGTTTTCAATTCCAAATCGCAAGTTGTCGTCATTGTCTTCATTTTGTCTCGAAAAGAAACTTGTTAGTAATGTCGCTTTGAAAAATAATTCATATTTGCACTTAGCTTTCTTCTTATCATTCACACATTAAGAAGGCTGAAAACAAATACATGCATGTGCATTTTCATTTAGACTGTTTGTTGGTTTGATTTAGGACAATGCATATAGTGTGTGCTCTCTGCTCTATGTTGAAAGAATATCATCTCTCTTTCCTTCGTAGCTAGGATTTTCATTGCAAAAAGAAGATTAAACGACTGTTTATCATCTTAGATTGCATTTTAGGAATTGTACATCTACATCACGCGGTGAACCTGAAAGGAAAATTTCTTAAGAAAGATCAACTGTAAAATAAATTTAATGAATCTAAAAACGCTTTGGAACCTAACACACAACATTTAGAAGTCTAGGCTAGAGACATATTCCGGCGTCGTAAAGCCTGGTAACTATTGTTTTCATTGTTGGTTGTGTGATTCCTCTACTTTGAGATGATAAGTACCAGTACGGACTTGTGCTCCCACATACCATCGAGTATATATTGGGAGACCACAATAGGCTTTATCCTTTATCCATAGGAAGCTGTGTCTGCCGCCCTATCGATCTCGATGCACTGAACACAACATTCAGGAAGATTGACTGCCGTACCGTAAAAAGAATTCTGCAGTTTTGCGATTGGTTTGGTAATCCCTCTGTCTAGATTTCCAGAGCAGTCTCTTTCGTTCCTTTTCAGACTCCTTAAAGGAAAAGGTCCATCTAAGCACTTGTCACTTCAGGCTCATTAAAAATCGAAGGCGACTAGAGTCATCTTTTGTTTTTTCTGGACTCTTAAAAATTGAAAAAATAAGTTGTGTCAAAGCGTCTAAAATTTATTTTAATTGGAATAAAAAACACCTTTCCTACGTTGGTCCTAGGTTGAGAAAAATGGATTCCACCAACCAAGGAGTTCCCCTTGGGGGAAATCCTAGTCCTTTCTCCTCTTGGGTAGATGTTGGCGCACCGCATATGGCCACATTGTCGCTTCCAGGATTGACAATTGGCTTGCCTCAACTTCTGTCGTTCAGAACACCGTGATTCCTGAACAATCAAGTCAGCAACTAAACGATACCAGAGTTACCCCCCAACCCTCTACTTCATCCAATTCTTCCTCTCCTCCTTCCTCTTCGCTTGATGAAGCTGGTAAAGCCAAAAATCAAGTAACTGAGAAGAAGAAGGAGAAGAAGAAGAAAGAGAAGAAGAAGAAGGAGCCAAAGGCGAAAAGGGGCAACCAAGCATCGTCTAGCGAAAATCCACACATTGCACCATCCAGGCCTAAATCGCCATGTGTCATTTGCAAAGGAGACCACTATCATCGAGATTTTCCTTGCATCCCTCGGATCTTAAGGGACTGGTCTCCTCGTTTGCACAATCTGGTGTCATCAACCTCTGATGATCATGTTGAAAGTACACCGTCAACTAGTGAAAGTGAAGCCCTTGGACAAAAAGGAAGATGTAAATTTCCTTGTAAACTGTGTGAAGGCGATCACGTTGTCCACCATTGTCCCTTCTTAGATGAGGCTAAAAGAGTTTTGGACGACCTTCCGGTTTCACCGCTACGGCTTCCTCCTGGATTTAAGAAGCTCTTGTCGAGTCTGTCACTAGTTGAAAATCTGGCTGACATGCCCTTGTGGTCGGCCGAAGCGTCTATCATTGAAGATAAACCATCTGAATCCACACTAGATGAAAGTCAAAAGGTCGAGGCGGCAGTTGACCCGGTCTTGCCTTCAGAGGATCCATCTTTAGATGATACAATCACCGAAGAGAACAAGAACGACACTGTTCAAATTCTCTTCGTAAGCATAGACTCCGATGAACATGGGGGCAGTCTACCCGTTCCTTTACTGCAGGAAGGAAGTTCGTCAGAGTCATATCCGGTCGTCTATTCGGTCCCACCTCCAAGCAACCTAGTTGTTTCCTTTGATTGGAATCTACTAGGCAGACCCCGTTTACCAGCTAGTGTACCATTTCAAATCATTGCTCAAATATATAGAATGGTCATGGCCGGTACCATCATAGATGAAGGGGCTTCTATGAGTATCATTTCCTCAACTGCTTGGAAAGCGCTTGGTTCGCCATCGCTTTTTCCTAAGATGAGAAATCTAACAGGCTTTGACAAAGGAACCAGTCGATCGTTAGGGATCCTTCCCAATGTGCCGATAACATTGAGAAGGAAAACCGTTCACATGAACTTAATGGTAGTCCAAGGACCCCTGGATTATAGTCTACTCCTTGGATGAGACTATATTTATTGCATGGGAGCCATTGTCTCCTCACTCTTTAGAGTAATGTGTTTTCCGCATGAAGGAAGAGTGGTCAAGCGTGTAGACCAGCTTTCATTCCCCGGTTCACACATAGCAAATAGTCATATACCATCCTTGAATGGTCTTTTCACGCAAGGAATGTCTCATCAATCCCCAGTCTGTCCTCCTGATGAGCGTGAGTGATTCGGAGGATATGAATGAAACCCAGGGGGCATGCACCCTGGCCTGTTTCGACAGGAAAACCTTGGGTATAGGGTAGGTTTCCGCAAAGGATATATGACTGGTTGACACACCCGTCCATTTAGGAAAATGGGGTTAGACCAGAATAAGATACCTCTGTTAGAAGGTAGGCCTTTCCTGATAGAACAAATGTTTTGTCTACAAATTGAGGGGTAACCGGGAAACTCTACTTCGCTATACCTGGGGGCATGCAAACCTTTTGGCATGCAAGTGAAGAGCGACCATTTATTTTTTAAATTTGTAGGTCCTCTAACCCTTTAAACTCATAGGATTGGTCGTTTCATAACTTGCATAAAGAAAGGATGCGGGGCAAAGCTTTGAAAAAATGTCATTTTTATATGAGACATCCTTATTATATGACTGGATCGAGCAGTTTTAACGTGGAATTCAAGCTCGTTAAAAAATAAACATAAGCAATGAGCAGATGTTCCCCCAGAGTTTAAGCTCATTAAAAAATGAACCAATTTTTCGGTAAATAACCATTTTGAATGTATTATCATCAGCCTTTGAAGCCTTGGTCGTGTTCTCATCATCACCTCCACTTTGTTTTGGCCGATCATTCACCTCCATTTGATTGTTTACCCTTTTTGAGGAACAACTGCGAAGAGTGATCCTGTTAGCCATCCTTGTGACACTGCGGTGATTGGAAAATTCCAAACCTTACCTGGAATCAGCTGCTACCCGAATTTATCACTCGTTCCTCAAAAAACGAGTCTCCTTTAAGCTCTTTTCAACTGACTCGTAAAATATGAAAAGGTTGCCGAGCAATTGGCCTCTCCAGCTCGTTAAAGGGACCGGAAGTGCTATCCCTCATTTAGATTTTAATCTTTTTGGACTTGAGGGATTATTACACAAAAAGATCGAGCACTTGTTTTGTTCGGCTCATTAAAAGTATCGAAAATTCATCCCTTTTGTATTGTTTTATACTATTTCGGACTCAAGGGATTATATGATGAAAAAGGATTATTGGAGTTTTCTTTACGTCCCTTTTTTAGACTCTCTAAAGTTGAAAAGGACCAATTTATCCTTGTTGTTAAACTCGTTAAAACCGAATAGCGACAAACTTGTCCATACAGACAAGAACGAGTTTCACTATCGCTAGGCTCGTTAAAACATAGCGATGGGTTTGCCCGAAGGGCATATTATAGAACAAGCATATGTTATCCTCCTCAAGATTGACAAAAATAAAGAGGTACTGGTCAACAATGACTGGGGAAAAATTGGGAAGAAAACTTGAAGAAACTTTATTGGTAGCAAGTCGCTCTTGAACATGACACTTTCACTCCGCATCCGAGTCGGGTTGGGTTGTTCCATTCACTGGTCACATCACCATGGTTCTGTCACACCATCCATATTTGGGGTTAATGCTACCGATCCATCATGTCAGTGTCGCTGATATGTTCAAGAGAAGTCGCTCAGAGAATTATCCTGTGTCTCACCCACTGCAATACATTTACACTCCATTCTTTCATGACTGCCACCCTGAACCTTATATCACAAGATCGTTTTCACCTCCATTAAAATCATTTGCTCCGTTCCGTGTCATTGATGTGGGATTCACTAAGGCCCTCCTATGACAGATCGCTTCTTGTCGACATCAGCTCATTATCTAATAAGTCGATCTAGGAACAACCCTTTCAGTACTTTGAAGCTTGCATGCCTCAATGGCAAGTTTCTCAGTTTCGGTGACAGGTTTACATGAATGGCCTTCGATTGAAAGATTTTGCATGGTGTTCGACGCCAAGTCCCTTATTCACACCATGTGAATTGTACTGTAGTACCTTGAGGGTCATCATCATTATCAGTGATTCCTCTCGCGCCTGTTAACATCTCACATCATTGGCTGGTAATCAGGTGATGTCTTTCCATGTTCGACTCCATAACGTCTCTCACATGGATCGACTTGTACTTTGAGTGAAGATCGAATGAGATTGAAGACCCCGGATCTAGTTTCATCCATCCGGGCTGCGATATATATTCAGGAAAATAAAGACATAAAATGTACATCATTACTGCATAGGTAATCATCCAACCTAAGGGATGATGGCTCTACCAGAATCATCAGTCTACACTCAAAAGATTGTTTGTCTTATGTACATGAAAATGAATTTATAACGCTGAGCATGGGAATGCCCGCCTCAGCTAGATCATGAAAATATTATGAAGATAATGTATTTCATTGTATCTTATTACAGCTCACCTTCCAACTCGAAAAAGCTTCAGATCCTCATGATAAAGCATTTCACCCGACATCAACAGATTAACGACCTCATGCTTTAGGGGGCAACGGTTATAGACATTTTTGGGCACTGCAACCCCAATCCTAAATGTCCATAAAACAAGGGCTCTTAAGTCCCTAAAAGTGTTGTTCCAACCTCTAAAAGAACAAGGTCAACTGATTACATCTTCTCCCAGAAGTTCTCCATGAAAAATTGCTCAGAACTGGTCAAAATTGGACCATCTCACCTGCACCATGGTCAAAGTGTGCTGCATCCCACCTAAATACACACGGGAGGTGCGATGCATCTTGAAACGCCCTTCTATGGGGTGCGATGGGCGAGAGTGGACAAATGGCAGGGTCAATCTGCAAGGTGGAGGATCATGGAATCTTCCACCCAGGGATGAGTAAGAGATCATCAATCTCCAAGTGGAATCAAGAACTATCAGAGAGAGGAAACTAATCAAATCTCAAAAGCTGACTCACCCCCCTTGCAAACATCTATATATGGATCCCTCATCCCAGAGATCCAGAGGCTGTAATTTTGTATCTTGTAAGGAAGTGCTGCTGGTTTCTTGGTGCAACATCATAGTGTTGGGTGATCTAAGTTTTTCATGAGGTGAAGAAGGGTTTTCTTGCTGAGAGGATGATGCTGGGTCAGAACAATTGGTTGTAATCCTCTTTGCTATTCTTGATTATTAATAAAGCTATTCAAGTTTTCCTCCACATTCTTGTATGATTGATGATATATGCATTTGTGTGGTCAATATATATCTGGTCCTATATTGTTTATGATAATAGATCTATGTTCTTGGATAGTGTTATGCTGCTTTGATTCTACAGGTGCTCTTTGAAGCTGGGTAGACGAGGAAGTGAGTGGCAAAGATCTATCAGAAGGGAAGGGAATCAAGCAAGGAACCAAGCGCAAGACAGAGGTTGGTCTCCTTTATTCCCCTCTTATCTATTTCTCATAAAGGAAAACGAAAGTAGTTTTAGTTTGCTTGTTTCTAAGGTAGCTACCAGCCTTAGTGGGACTAGCAGCTCTGCATAGACACTAGATTTCCCGATAACAAGAAGGGCTTCCGTACAGTGAGAAGACACATCATAAATTGAATTTGTGAGAGGAATATCACTTGGAAGAAATTTCTTATAATTTTTGGAATTACTATCACTATGTGCCATATATTAGGGATGAGAAAGTGAAAATTAAACATTTTCTCAATGAACTATCTCAGTCCTACCAAGATCATATAAAATTTGATGAGTTCAAGGTTATAGATGATACAAAAAAAATAATTCCAAGTACTATTATCAATAATATAGGAGTCAAAAATATTTGTAGAATCCATGGAAGAAGAAATACAAAACTTCCTTGAAGGAGAATAGATTCAAATCACAATAATGCAAGACTTTAGGAAAGGGTACCAAGATGAGTTGCTTAGCCAAGATAAAACTATAATAGAATTACCCTATGCAAAGTGGATCTACACTTATAAAAAGCTCAAAATAAAATGCATATTGGATTTTAATCACAATAGAAAGATATAAGTGTGAAAAAATACTAGATAGTTACTTGCAAAACAAGAAACAAGAGAGAATAAAACCACTAAGAAATTGACTAATGAATGAGAGAGACAATTCAAATTTCTAATAAAATCTAATAATATGTTATTGATGAACATGAATGCAATATATAGACTCTACTAGAGACCAATTAATTCAAATTAGGTTGGGGTTCCATGTGCATGCACTTAGTATAATTCAAAAGTACTTTCCCTAGTTGGAAAACACATTAAATTCTACTCACAAACCCAAAATTAGAAAAATATCCTAAAAATGGAGTGAATGAAAATTAGTGGAGTTACAGATCATCTGTAACTGAATAATAACTCTCACATGCATAATACTAACTAGTTAAATTTTGTTAAACTCCAAAATATGACTAAAATTCAACTAACAAGGGGAGGAGAGAGAAAAATGACCACTAACTAATACAAAGTAGCCACTAAGTGCATACTCACTCTAGGAATACCTATGCATGAGGTAGCATGAATTTATGGATTGGAATTACCCATTTCATCCTACAACTAATTTCAAGTCATGGCCACATGTAATCAACACTTAGTACAAACCCTAAGCCCTACAAAATATAAATTTTTTGAAATGATATGGAATGTGTAGTAGTGAATTAAAAGTGACAATATGTTTCCATAATAATATATGGAATAAGGTATAATTATGACCAAATTATAGGTCCTAATGAACTAGTGAGTGCAATGTACCCCAACATCCCCTTGAATCCAAAGTAGGGAGTATGCTAGTGGATGAGTAGTAGGGAGTATGCTAGGGAGTATATAAATTATTTAAATAAATTATCATCAGTTTATATTAAACTGTGAAATCAACATTTGAAAAGCAATGCATATTAAGCATATTAAGCATGCATTGAAACTACGAATCAGAGTCCAAGGAATTATTATGGTAGATGAAGCGATATGGTGTGTTGCCTTAGAAGAGCACCAATATGCAATAAAGAACCCTCAAATTTGCTAGGAAAATGAAAAGACATAAAATAATGGAGAGTACCGTGTTAGAAAATTATATCTTACGGAGCAATGGAACACATAAAATATTGCAGAAATATAAACACAGAAAACGCACAAAACAAGAGAGACACAGATATACGTGGTTCACCCAGTTTGGGCTACGTCCACCCCGAACAGCCAGTCCTTCCTTTCTATTATCCAGCAAAATAAAGAGACACAACCTACAGCAAATCCGCTGTAATATCCTCTGTTTTCTCTCACAGTCTCACCTCTCTGTTTCTCGCTCACAGAATACACATCTATATCTCAGCCTCAAATGCAATGCCCTCATACAAAGAGAGGGCTTGCCTTCTATGGCAAAAAACCCTAAACTAAACATAAGTTCTACCGTCAGATCATCTGCCTAATGAACGGCCCAGATTGACTAGAAATTACTATACGTTTACAAGGCAATTTTACATTTGTTTTTAGCTTTGGGGCGCTGCCCCCGAGCCCTCGCCGGGGGATCGCTGGCCCCCGGACCCCCCAGCCGGGGGGGATCGGCCCCCCCAGACCCCCGCGGGGGGGACAATTCCCCCCGCACCCCCCCGCGTGGAGGGGTATACAAACTTCCTGGGGTATACATCCGACTGAAACAAAGACCTCTGAACAATCATGCTCCACACTCAACAATCTCCCACTTGGAGAATGATTGTAGAAACTCCACCGCTGCTTCATTTGCTGGACAATGACTCCTCTTTGGACCTGACTGTTTCTCATCTTCATCGTCATCCTTGAAGACCAATGGAAACTGAGCATATTCTCAATTTCTCCCTGGTTACAACTTTTGTTAGCATATTTGCAGGATTTTGGCTAGTGTGTATCTTTTCCAGCTTCAACTCTCCATCTTTCAACACTGATCATATGAAATGGTACTTGAGCTGTATGTGTTTAGTCCTGGAATGAAATGCTGAGTTCTTTGCAAGATGAATGGCACTTTGGCTATCACTGTATAACGTGCCCTTATCATGCTCCTTACCCAATTCACCCATGAACCTTTGTAACCAAATCATTTCTTTACTAGCCTCTGTAGCAGCAACATACTCTGCTTCTGTTGTTGAAAGTGCAACAACACTTTGGATTTTTGAAACCCAACTGACAGCTGTTCCTCCAACAGTAAATACATATCCTGTAGTGCTCCTCCTGTTATCTCTATCACCTGCCATATCTGCATCAACATATCCTTGCAGGGAGATGTTTGAACCACCAAAGCATAATGCTTGATTTGTGGTACCTTTCAAATATCTGAGAATCCATTTCACTGCCATCCAATGTTCCTTTCCTGGATTTTTCATGTACCTGCTTACAACTCCCACTGCATGTGCAATATTAGGCCTTGTGCAGACCATTGCATACATTAAGCTTCCAACTGCTGATGCATATGGAACTTTAGACATATAATCCATGTCTTCTTGGGTCTTTGGGCACATTTCCTTGCTAAGTTTGAAATGGATAGCAAAAGGTGTACTAACTGGTTTTGCATTGTGCATGTTAAATCTTTTCAACACCTTTTGTATGTACTCATTCTGAGACAATGTTAATTTACAATTTTTCTTGTCTCTAGTTATTCTCATACCAAGGATTTGTTTTGCAGCTCCCAAATCCTTCATTGCAAATGAATTTGCCAATTTTCTTTTGAGTACATTTATTTCCTGCATGTTAGATCCTGAAACAAGCATGCCATCTACATACAATAACAATATAATATAGCTTCCATCATTTTGCTTTTTCAAATAAACACAATGATCAGAGTGACATCTAGTATAACCTTGTTCAGACATAAACTTGTCAAATTTTAGATACCACTACCTTGGAGCCTGTTTTAAGCCATACAAGCTCTTCTTCAACCTGCACACTAGTTTCTCCTTCCCTTTCACCTCATATCCTTGTGGCTGCTGCATATATATCTCTTCCTCCAAATCCCCATGGAGAAAGGTTGTATTTACATCTAACTGCTCAAGATGCAAATCTTCAGCTGCTACAAGACTTAAAATAGTTCTGATTGAAGTCATTTTAACAACAGGAGAAAATATTTCATCAAAATCAATACCTTTCTTCTGTGCAAACCCCTTCACCACAAGTCTAGCTTTATACCTCTGTTTTCCTCCATCTTCTTCCTTCAGCCTGTAACCCATTTATTCTTCAATGTAGTTTTTCCTACAGGCAACCTGACTAAATCCCAAGTCTGGTTATGCATTAAGAAGTCCATCTCTTCTTCCATGGCTACCTCCCACTTCTTCATGCTTTCAGCCTGCATTGCTTCTTCATAACATTCGGGTTCACCGGAATCAGTCAACAATAAATAATATAATGAAGGAGAGTATCGTTTAGGGGGTCTACTTATCCTGGTAGATCTTCTAACACCACTTTCAGGTGTTTGGGGTGCCTGTTGTTGTTGTGGTGGTTGCTGTTGTTGTGGTTGTTGATTATTATTATTTTCAGGCACCTTTCCTTTTTCAGTGATTTCATCAAGAACTGCGTATTCCATGTTTTTCTTTTCCTGTTTCTTTTCCTGCAACTGATTCTTATACAAGACCTTTTCATTGAATATTACATCTCTGCTCCTAATGATTTTGTGATTTTCGTAATCATATAAGCGATAACCAAAATCATTAACACCATATCCAATAAAGGTACATTTCTTTGACTTTGCCTCAAGCTTTGTTCTATTTTCTTTATCAATATGGACAAAGGCCTCACAACCAAAAGGCTTTAAAATAGAGTAGTTTACCTTTTTACCTGTCCATGCTTCCTCTGGAACACCACCATCCAAGGAACTTGAAGGCCCTCTGTTTATTAGATAAACAGCAGTATCTACAACATCTGTCCAAAACTGTAAAGGCAATCCTGCATGCAATCTCATGCACCTTGCACGCTCCATGATTGTTCTATTCATCCTTTCTGACACACCATTTTCTTGTGGTGTTCTTGGAACTGTTTTCTCTCTGCGAATTCCATGTTCTAAACAGTACCTATCAAACTCTTTGCTGCAATATTCACCTCCATTGTCTGATCTAAGACACTTCAATTTCTTTCCTGTCTCAATCTCAACCAAAGCTTTCCATTTCTTGAAAGTATCAAATACATCAGATTTATTCTTAATACAATAAATCCAAGTTTTTCTAGTTGCATCATCAATAAAAGTAACATAATAACGAGAGCCACCGAGAGATGATACCTGAGTAGGTCCCCATACATCTGTATGCACAAGCTCTAATTTTTCATTCTTCTTTTCTTTCCCAACTCTGAGAAATTTGACTCTCTTCTGTTTTTCATAAATGCAATTCTCACAGAAGTCTAAATCAACATTCTTCAAACCTGGCAACAAATTCCTTGAGTGAAGAATCTTCATTCCCTTTTCACTCATGTGTCCGAGCCTATGATGCCATAATGTTGCATCTGCTCCTTTGGAAATTAAAGCATTAACAGAGTTAGATATACCATTGCATAAATACAATGTACCAACCTTTTCGCCTTTTGCTATTACCAGGACTCCTTTGGTGACCTTCCAAGCTTTATCTGTGAAAGTTGTCACACAACCTTCACCGCCTAACTGCCCTGTTGAAATCAGATTTTTCTTTAGATCTGGAACATGCCTTACCTCCTTTAATAGCCATTGGTTTCCATTCTGCTGTTTTACAAGAACCTTACCCATTCCAACGATTTTACAGGGTTTATCATCACCCAGACGAACTTGTCCAAAATCTCCTTGAACATAGTCATGAAAGTATTTCTTATCAGGTGTGGCATGGAATGAAGCCCCTGAATCTACCACCCAGGAATCAGTAATATTTTCGAAAGAAAGAATCAAAGCATCTTGTAACACCTCACCTGTCACATTTGCTTCATGATTGTTTTCTTGCTGTGCATCTCCTTCTTTCCCCTTTCGAGATCTACAGTCTTTCTTTAGGTGTCCTTTCTTTCCACATTTTGAGCACACTATCCCCGATCTGGACTTGGATGTGCCTTTCCTTGATTTACTGCGATATCCTGAGCTCTTTCCTCTTTCCATTTTTCTTCCTCTAGACTCTGCACTCAAAGCATTTCTCGATGTCTCACTGGAGCTTTTCCGTCGCATTTCCTCGCTAAGGATAGCACCGACAACATCATCAAACTTTAAAGTACTAGATCCAGAAACGGAGTTACTAATGGCCATTACCAAACCATTCCAACTTTCTGGTAATGAGCACAAGAATAACAGAGCTCTAACTTCATCATCAAAGTTTACCCCTACAGAACTTAACTGACTTGTAACTGTATTAGAATCATTTAAATGGTTTGCAACAGATCCACCTTCCGACATATTCATATTAAATAACCGTTTCATAAGAAATACCTTGTTTGAGGCCGAGGGTTTTTCATATAGTTTCGACAACGTTTGCATCAAACCCTCTGTCGTGGTTTCCTTCGAAATGTTGAAGGCGACTAATGCAGCAAGGCACAACCGTATTGTTCCGAGTGCCTTTCTATCGAGAAGGTTCCATTCTTCGTCTTTCATACCCGTCGGCATCTTTGTTTTTCCGCCCAATGGTAGGTATAGATCTTTCTGATACAGATAATCTTCCATCTGCATCTTCCACAACGAGAAGTTTTGGCCGTTAAATTTCTCGACCCTAAACTTACCATATTTCGCCATTGCTCCCACTCGAACCAGGAACCCTTCTTTCCTGCGAGTTTATCAGCCAAATAGACCTTCGGATCTGATACCAGTTGTTAGAAAATTATATATTACAGAGCAATGGAACACATAAAATATTGCAGAAATATAAACACAGAAAACGCACAAAACAAGAGAGACACAGATATACGTGGTTCACCCAGTTTGGACTACGTCCACCCCGAACAGCCAGTGCTTCCTTTCTATTATCCAGCAAAATGAAGAGACACAACCTACAGCAAATCTGCTGTAATATCCTCTGTTTTCTCTCACAGTCTCACCTCTCTATTTCTCGCTCACAGAATACACATCTATATCTCAGCCTCAAATACAATGCCCTCATACAAAGAGAGGGGTTTCCTTCTAGGGCAAAAAACCCTAAACTAAACATAAGTTCTACCGTCAGATCATCTGCCTAATGAACGGCCCAGATTGACTAGAAATTACTATACTTTTACAAGGAAATTTTACATTTGTTTTTAGCTTCGAGGGCACTGCCCCCAAACCCCCGCCGGGGGATCGCTGGCCGTCGGACCCCCGCGGGGAGGACAAGTCCCCCCCGCACCCCCCCGCGTGGAGGGGTGTAAAAACTTCCTATGGTATACATCCGACTGAAACAAAGACCTCTGAACAATCATGCTCCACACACAACATACTGGTGGCAGAGAGGGTAGAAAAACCCATAGTTATGTTTAACCCTCCAATATAGTTAACCACCCATGGAATAATTGAATTCCAATGAATGTCAATGCAGTGAATGCCATGACCTCTGGTTTCATCAATTCATGAGTTAATGTTGGTGTGGAATTAAACCATTCCACTCGTCAAGCCCTTCTGAACCATGCCGAGGTGTTTTACATAACATATGAAGGTTTCACAACCTCTATGGTAGGTTATGGTCATACATGGATGCATAGGTTACAAATTTATCTCATGACCTAACCCATAATGCCAATTTCATGCCTCATACTTCTCAAACACCCAAGCTACAAATATCATGGCTTGGTATTATACTTATGCGTAAATTTGTGGAGATTTGAGATGTTCAGTGGAGAATCAATCATATTTCCATAACACCCCTCTAGAACCAAGGATTAAAATGCCACAATTTATATTGGGAAGTGTTCCCGTGAACCTGGGGATAATAAAGGGCACTTTACACACACTTTCCTAGTAGTCCCCTTCCATAACTGCTCTTATACCAGGATATCCAAGAAAATTTTTGAGTAGGAATGGTCAAATATAGTTTCTACAAGATAGGCAAGAAATTGCAAAAACAATCATTGAGCCAACAATAAAGCCTACAATTCAGGAAAAGATAGAAAAGATAGATCAACGCCTTAGAATTCAGCCTCTTCGAGGGGGCAACCTCCTTTACATTACATAAATGAACAATTCTTGGATGATACAAATGAAAAGACCTCCTTTCTATATATAGGAGTCTAAGGGGTCATAAAATAATCAGAGCCGACATAACAATAATAATGTAACGGCACAATAATAACAATAGTGGGCTTCTATGGGGCACAATAGTAACAATATGGGCACTACATGGATACAACAATATAATAAGTGGGTTATACTAATAACAATAAGGGCTTACACTAGTAGTATAGGGGCCTAAGATGCCCCTCTCCTTCAAAAAGCGTTGTCCTCAACGCTTGAGTAGTTCTTGATGCTTCTGTATAAAATTCTTGTCCTCCCATGTGGAATCTTCAGCGGGTAAGTTCTTCCACTTGCTGAGATACTCTGAAATTGATCGATTTCATAGCTGTCGGGTTCTTGTTTCTGTGGTTGCTCTAGGTTCCAATATGATTTTTCCTTCCACTTCAATTTCTGGCAATATTGTTTGAATTGGGATATTTTGCAACTTTTGAATAAGTGGCCATACTTCTTCGTCCTTCTTCCATTCATCCCTTGCTTCGTTTATCCAATCTGGTTGGATAATATAAATAGCACAAAACAATGCTTCCACATCCTCATCCTTGAAGAGTCTTCCCATTCGGTAAGGTCGCCATATTTTAAGTGCATGTAGTATTGCCAACATTTCCTTCTCATAAATAGCTTGCTTGAGATGTAGCAGTAAAAATACCCAATCACCTACATCAATACATTTTTCACTACAATTTTTATCTACCTGTTGTTTCGTTTGATTTTGCACCGAAGTGGCGTTATCCTTTAAAAGTTGGAGAACTTGTTGTTGATGCTCGATGTGATCTTTCACTGCTTGAACCTTTTTCTTCTTGATATGTCCTTCTATCTCTAGAGTTTGAGGAGTGGTAATTTCTTCCAATCCTTTACAAGATATGGTCGGATTCATTTCTTGATGCTCGATGTGATCTTTCACTTCTTAAACAATTTTCTTCTTGATATGTCCTTCTATCTAGATAGTTTGAGGAGTGGTAATTTCAAACAATGAATTACAAGATATGGCTGGATTCATTTCTTGTTTCTCGATGTGATCTTTCACTTCTTGCACATTTTTCTTCTTGATATGTCCTTCTATCTTGAGAGTTTGAGTGGTAATTCTTGCCAATGCTTTACAAGATATGGTTTGATTCATTTCTTCTTTCTAGGGTGGGTTCCTGGCGTATATCTTCTTCTTTTGATGTTTCTTGATCCTTTTCTTCCTCCTCTTCATATTCTATGTAAAATAATTTCTTCTCAGCACACTTATGACCTTTAGTGCATTTGCTATCACAATTGTAACAAAGCCCTTTTTCTCTTTTTTCTTCCAATTGTTGTGGTGTAACCCTTGTAGGTTGTGGAAGGCTAGGAGAAACAACACTTCCATCTTTATAGTTGTGAGGGGTACACTTCCTGGTTTCCATAATTTTTCTTTCCACTATGTCACAAAGGCCTTTTACTCTTTCCAATTGTTGTGGTGTTTCTCTAAAGAAGGTGTTGGTCTTTGTATCCTCATAATGTGCTATCATTTCCTCCGTGAAAATTGACCACGTAACAAGTTGTTTACGAGAACAAAGCCTTTCGTACCATAAAAATTGATCTGGTTCTAAATATGAAGATGCAATACATACCTTTTGTAATAGTTGTACACCATGTAGATCAAAATATTGCTCCATCTGAAGTATCCAATTTACTGGATCCTTGCCATCAAACTCCCTCATCTTGCTTTTTCTTGATTTTAGGAGATCGACCTTGAAACGACTATAACTATGTACTTTCAGATCTTTAAGTTCTGAAATTACGATCTGTAGTAGCCCTCTGTGTCCCCTTTCCAATGCCACCAGTCTGATCCAAATTGGATTCTCTAAGAAAGAGTTATGCACAATCTCCCAAGATGACCTGATTATAGACCTTTCCAGAAGAGTGAACTTGTATGAAGTGCCACGTGTCACTGTTTTGACCTTTTAATCTAAAAAAGATATACAAAAACTACAATCCGTCCTCTTTCTATACCTTCTTACAAAATTTCAATCTGATCCCCAGAGAGAAATTTATGACGATTTTCCCCAGGTCACCTGTTTGGAATGTAATTCAGGAGTCTGCAAAAAGACCAATTTCCTCAGATCATATATCCGCAAATATAGCGTGAAAAGCTCTGAAATTCGGACCCGAGGTTCAGCATGATTTCTTCTCAAATAGGTTTTTTTTGCAACTTCTGAAACGTCGTAGAAAAGACGTTATAGCGAAAATGCCACGATGACCTATTTGGAGCAGCGAAACCCTAGAATCCATAGCTCTGATACCAAATGTTATAGAACCAGCTCAAGAAAAGATAGAAAAGATAGATCAACGCCTTAGAATTCAGCCTCTTCGAGGGGACAACCTCCTTTACATTACATAAATGAACAATTCTTGGATGATACAAATGAAAAGACCTCCTCTCTATATATAGGAGTCTAAGGGGTCATAACATAATCAGAGCCTACATAACAATAATAATTTAAGGGCACAATAATAATAATAGTGGGCTTCTATGGGGCACAATAGTAAGAATATGGGCACTACATGGGTACATCAATATAATAAGTGGGTTATACTAATAACAATAAGGGGTTACACTAGTAGTATAGGGGCCTAACATGCCCCTGTCAATTACAAACATTTGATATAGTGAGCATTTAAAAGATGTAATTTCAAACACAACAATATCAAAATACCCCTCCAGAGATACATCACTATGTTCACTTCAAATGAACATCCAATCCATTATAAAGATGAGAAAATACATCAAAATACCTTCCTACATAAAAATGATCTCCAACTTACAATAAAAATGTATTTAATACTTTTAGGAAGACTATAACACTATTGTAACATTCTATCCAGACTCTTCATGCAAATGAGAAGGATTTATGACCATTATTCCCCAAAATACTACAAAACTACATCTTATAAATGGCTTTTGGCATAACAGTTTACATGAAATAGTTGTGGTCTAATGGGAAATGAATTTACTTATACAAAGGAGATAGAACTTAAAACAATTAACACAAATAATTATGGATAAACTAAATTAACTAAACCAAATACAGATCATTCCAAATAATGACATGTAGTGCCACATTACATTCCACCATCTCTATGTCGAGCTTTTAGAAGGTACATTTGGTACACGTGTTGGGCATCGGTTGTTCATTGTGGTGCAACCTGGCATCATTACCTTAAACCTTATGTCAAATTTCATTTTTCCACATGTTAGCCATGATTTTTCCATGCATTGGCCTCTAGGTATGCCCCATGTCCTCTAATTCTGCCACGTTCCATTCTTGCACTTTCTTTGCCTTCAACTTCAAAAGGCAAAAGCTTTTGTATATGGAACGTATTGAATTTATATATATATATATATATATATATATATATATATATATATATATATATATATATACATATATGATTCTTTGCCTTCCACTTCCTTATCTATATATATATATATATATATATATATATATGATTCTTTGCCTTCAACTTCCTTATATATATATATGATTCTGTCAATTACATCTTTTAAATGCTCACTATATCAAATGCTCAAAGGATCACATAGGAGTAGTTACAAAAGGATCACATACTTATGATTTTAAATCAATCTGCAATAAAATATTATGAATTTACACTCGGGCTGGGGAGCAAGTAAAACGAGATAGACAAAGTTAAATTTTATCTTAATAAAGACATCGAAACTGAAGTTTTGAATTTTGAGTTGTGTCGAGTTATAATAATTTTAATATCCCTTATTAAAATTTCATTAATTTTTTCTTTTAAAGAAGAACAAATGGTTCAAGGAAGGATTAAATACTTCGTTTGTCATTACAACATATAAGGATTAACCAATTTAACATTGTAAACAAGCATACAGTGGCTATGAGCCCTATTAGAAAAAGATCCAATTATCACATAGATGGGTAAATCAAACATTCGAAGTACTATAGAAATGTGAGTACTAGAAGGAAAAAGCTATGGTAACTACTATAACATATATGGAAACTATAATATAAGAAAAAATGATATATATATATATAGATAAATGGGAATTATAGCCATGCATGTTGTAGGAATGACATGATCTATAATGAATAATGATAGAAATTTCCATTAACTTCATCTCATGTAAAGTATTAAAAGGAACACAGTGCAAAAAAAATTGCTTCCATCAAAAGTTACAATGACTCTATGTAGTCAATAATTGTGAAGGAAAAGAAAAGGGTCAATACAAATAATTAAGAGAGACTAAACGAGGAAGCCATTATAGGATTTAAGTACCTCAGTGCAAACAACTATTCAAATCCTGGTAGGAATGAAATTACAACAAAAACCCTAGAATTTGTTGGTGAACCAAGAAATGTATGTGATCATCCATAGATATTCTCGGTAAAATAAGGAGTTCTGACCTAAAAGGTAGAAAATTTGTTTTATTTATTGAATTCATCATAAAGTTAGAAATTATATTTCATCGCACAAGAAAAATTCTCCAGAAAATCATACCTATCATGAAATCATAAAAGGAATTAGAAATGAATTCTTTAGTGGTTTGTTTTCTTAACGAGAAGGTAGTAGCTTAGTAGTTCACTAATCAAAGATTTCTCCACCATCACCTTCAAGTCAATGGGATGGTCGATAGGTCTCATCACATCAGAACTTGTGTGACCGTTACAACCCTTATTCTGGCCGAGTGGATCCTCCATCTAGAATAGGGCTAATTACAACTGGGCACTAAATGAGGACCATGGTTTTTGGGAGATCAGAAATGACAGTAACCCTATATTTTGGGAGGAGGCCTCGATGCAACACCCCAAACTTAATCTAGAGGAAATTCTATGCGATATTCAAACCTTTACCACCCATCTAGGTGTGGAGAAAGTTAGATAGTTTTGGTAAGACTCCAATGCATTGACGAAGTGGAGATTTTGGATGTCTCTGAATCATTGGCCAGTGTGGGACTCGCCCCTAGATTGGGAAGACCTCACCCTGATTCTGCGTAAGCATCCTATTCTGAACAAAGGCAAACCAGACAAGCTTTAGTTGGGGCACCTTTCAAAAGGTATGTTCTCTCTTAAAGAATCTTATTCGACACTTTCTACCTCATCTAACCAGGTTCCTGACCCATTATGGAAACAAATCTGGTACTCAAAGTCAACCCATATTAAATAGTTATCAATTTAATAATTCATTATATAGTTTAATATATGTTATTTTCTAAATAAACCATGTTTGATAATAATTTTGTTAACAATAACAAAAAATCTTATATAATAGAATATGTTTGTGTTTTTTTGTTAACAAAAACAAAGTTGATCATATTTCTATTCGATTTGAAAAAAATACACATAGTAGATACTTATAGCATTCACAAGGAATTGAGGTCATTATATTATCGTTACAAATTTCTATCTCAATATTTAAAATTCCAGCAAAAATATTAAGAAGCCCATAACCCTTTATAAAATTGATTGTAAACATCTAGTATTTTAAATATTTATAATTAAATTATACCATGATAAAATTTTAATTACGGGCAAGCTCTGCTCTCAACATGGGTACTGTCCACTCCCCAAAATCTACCTCAATTACTCTAGACCATAAGCCACTCACCTTCAGCTTTGCACTGAGAGGGTTACTGCTACTCGAACTCGAGCCATCCATGATCGATTCGCCACAAAAACAATAGAATTTGAAATTAAAACCTACAGATTAATGAGAAAATAGCTCGTTTTGGACACAGTTAAATTGATATTGATATTTGGATAGCTAAAGATGGATTCCAAAGCGAAGATCGGGGGATTTATAGTCTAGTTCAACAAACGATGGGGTTATAAGATGGTGAATAAACAACGTGATTTGACAGAATTTAAATTTGCATCGAGAGGAATATATTAGTAGAATATCTTCTTCTTCTTTTTTAATATGAAGTTAAAACGAAAAAATTGGACAGACTGACCTGGAGGATGGAGTCGGAGGAGACGTAACGAAGACCCGATGAGGGTTAGGGTTATGCCTGGTTTTGCTACGCAATGTCGTTGTGTCGTTGTGGTTAATCTTCTCACTTTTACTGCCTTGGTTTTACCCTCTTCCTCCTCGACACTTCCCCGACTGCTCCCGGTCACAACAACGACAGGAATCTCAAGGTTTTGGAGGCAGCTAGCGCGGGAAATTCACGATGGTTATGGATGAGCTAGTCAACTATTCGGAGGACCCATTAGAGGGTACCTCCATTTGGACTATTCCCCAGGTAAATCTGGCAAGTGTCTTCACCTATGGCTGCGAGCTTTCTGACACCGTAGCTTCATTTCCCTCGATCTCGGGGCCTTCAAGTTCAGTGGTTACCCTCTCGGAGGCCTCCCCCTCTTTGCCGGACCTCACAGCTCAGCCTTTGTCGCCTTATACCTCAATTTTGTGGATCAATCCCTTGACCCTAGATTTGGAATCTCCTCGGTGGGTCTCGCCTCTCTTCCACCTTCCACCGGCTCTTGTGTCCCCTCTGCTGCTCAATCCAGGGAGCCCATAGCTAATGCACCTGGGTATCAACCAACGTTGCCCTTCTCAGCCCCCCCATCAGGAAATTTTACCGAGATCCCTCCCATTTCCAGCGTTTTCTCATCTGAGCCTCTATTGGACTCTCCAAACCCTGTGAAAAATCCTTCACTGAGTGACCCTCAGCTTTCCTTACCTGATGAAAGGACCCGGAAAGGCAAAAAGTAGAGGTGTTTGAAATCAAAGGCTATTGAGGTCTTTCTTCGTTTACTTGGAAAATTCAATCTGGAATGGCTGTGAGGATTGGACAAGACCCATGGATTGGCTGCGGGAATGCCCACAGGCTGCTAGTTGAGCTTAGAAACTTTCTTAGAGCAGCAAACATTACCCATATCAGCCACATAGTGGACCCCGAGCATACAACATTATTTCAGCAAGCATGGAAATCGACCCATAGACTGAACATTCCATAATAATGGACATAGAAATGGAATACATATATTGGGGCTCTTACTGAAGCTCACATCCGGTTAGGCGAAGGTGAAGATGAGGTAATCTGGGCGCTATCGGAAGCTTGGAAATACACTCCTAAGGAAGGCTACCTTGTGCTAGCCGAAGCTCGTCGACCACAAGCCATTGAGTCTTGGTGGAAGCACTTGTGGAAGCTCAAAGTGCCCCCCAAGAATAGACTTCTCATGTGGACCATACTTAGAAAAAATTCCCAGAGGAGATAACCTCCCGCTCCTCATTAGTTAGGGCCTTTGGATTAGGTTCATGACGGTAGGAGAGGGAGGTGAAATAGGGATGGGAAGCTTAATAGTCCTCCCCAAGGAAAATAAATGCTTGCATGTAAAGGTAAAGGGAATGTTAGGGGGCTAATTTGATGTAAAGAAAGGGTGAATTATGCCTCTTTGAATGCACATCATGAAACCGTGTTTAAGATTCACCATTCTGAAGTTGAGAGAAGACTAGAGTGTAAGCAGAAGAGAGAAGCTAAACATATTGTGGGTCGAGAAGAGGGTTAAGAAGCACTTTCTGGTTCTTCCTCTTTTATATTGGAGACACGATATTTAAGAGTTTTTATATGGTAGATAGTAAAGATGAGATGGATTGTCAAACATATGCTGGTAAGGGTGTTGTTGGACTGTCACAGTGGAAAAAATGATCTAATGGATAAAATGAATGCCTGCTTCCAAAGAAAATTGCAATGTTGAGGAGCAACTTGGGAGGGGTAGCTGATGGTTCCCTAAGCTAGGTCAAGTGCTTGAAATGGATTAAAGATCCACTTTTGTTGCAAAGTCTCACGAGGAATATGATTATGCATTAAATGCATATGAAAAATTGGAATTCAAAGTCTAGGACTCATTACAAAGAAGCGGTTCAAATAGTCACCACTAAGTTTTGAATGGGATCTAAAATTTGACTTTCTCAAAATTGAATGAAGTTGGAACCACTTTGAAACAACCCTAAACAATTAATGTTAATATTCAAAATTTAAGTAAAAGTTGACATTATCCTTATCTTTCCTTTTCAAAAAGGAAAGGTAAGGAGAATGTCAACTTTTACTTTAACTTTAAAAATTAAATATTACCATTAATTACTAAGGTTAGGTTTTGTAGGGCCTTGGGGTTAAGATATTTTTTTTCCTTTTAAGTATCTTTTATTAAAAAATTAATATTTGGTGGTCATTAGCTATGTTGTGCTACATTCTTCAGAATTGGTCAGTTTAGTAGATAACTAGTCACTTTGGTGTTTTAAGGTCGGTTCAATACAAGACCAACCTTAGCCAATCGAAGCCACCAAAATAGACTAGCACAACTCTAAAACCATTGGGACCAACCAATTCCACTAGTTCTAGGCTAGTACCAATAAGAGTGTGCCCTTCTCATCTTCCTCTCAAGTCGTTTTGTTGGATCCTTTCAGGAATGGTGATTTGGAGAGTGCCATAAACTGTCGAACTGTTGTGAGCACCTAAGATCATAAGTAGTTAAGCCTTGACAAACAGAAATTTGCAAAGAACTAGTATAGACATTGAAAAACATATTTAGTGAGGACGTGCATGCAAGGAACTATTACAGACCTTCCAAGATGTTTAGTGAGGATGTGCATTGCCAAAAAGCATCAGAAAAAATTATCCACCCTCAAAAACCCTTCCTAAAACATTGAAGTGTGGTGCAAAAAAAATTGCTGGCAGGCTATTAATGCTACCAACAATCATTACCTCTCCAATTTCACAAGAAGCTCCTACTCAAGTTGCCTCCTCCACTATGGTTATAATAAGTTCTTGCAACTCTGTGAGCTGTATGAAATTAAAACTGCCTTCGAATCTCCACCAATCTTAGGGAACTCGACTTCTTTGCATGCCCCAACTATTTTGAGTAGATTGATCATTTAACTGGATTATCACTAAGTTTGACTGAAGTCCCACTGCTTAAATTACCTTCCACTAGTTCCTCTAAAAGTTAGAAATAGTTTAACTGAAAACAACCTGAGATAATTGACATTTCTTGCTACAAATTAGCATTTGCGTATGTAGAATTGAACTCGAACTCCTCCATCTCCAATTTATTGAGTAAACTAGGTGACACAAGCCATGTCACACAAGTTTACATCATCCAAGTTGTCTGTTGATGTGGAAATCTGATTTTTTTCAATTTAATCAAGGAAAAATCAAATTGATAATTTCTTGCTGCATTTTTCAACACATAGTTCACTGGAATGTATTACTTTCACTATGAACTTGGCATAGTTCACATGTTGAGTTCATAATGTTTTGGGCTAATGTGGTTCTATTTGTTGTGTATATAAAGAATAGGTGTCCATCTCTTGCTATTAGAAACAAGACTCCCTATGAAATGTAGTATGGCCACATTCCTTCTGTGAGGCATCTCAAGGCTTTTGGTTCCTCTTGTTATGCCTTCATACCTAAGAAACAGATAAAAAAACTCAGTGAAAGGAGTCAAAAATGTATCTTCTTTGGGTACTCATACCTCCAAATCATACCATCTCTGTGATGAAGTGAAAAAGAAGTTTATAATATATAGAGAAGCGATCTTTCTTGAGTCTTCCAAGATTGAAAATGTTGTTGAGTGGAAACTTAATCATTTGAATATGTTCAAACATGAAAAGTATTTTCAAGAGTTTGATAATGACATCCCACATATCCTTCTCTTAGCTCTAGACTTTCTATGAAGAGCCTTGAAGAAATTAGGTTGAAGGAAATTCCTACCCCTGCTTTGTCAAGAAAGAGCTAAGAGACTACTAGCAGCAGGTAGCCAAATTTGATAAGCAGTGAGGGTACATGCAAGATGCAAAGCAAGGATTAATGCAAAGGAGTAATGTGAAGGAGTGTACTAACTATATACATATCATCAAACATATTTCATCCCACTTAGGATGCCTTGCATCGTGCGTGGTTAACCATAAGATCATGTTGGTCACAACCTCTATAGCTTAAATAAACAAGTGGTATTTCTCTTCTTCTTCTGAGCTATGTAATAAACAAGTGAAAGGGAGCAAGACACGTAGAGGAAACACATGGAATGACTTTCAGTTCTTGCAACCATGCATGTCGTTGAAGACATAATGATATGACACTGATAAGCAAACTTTTAAGCTACAATAAGAGGTGTATTTCAAAAGATGTGCTTTGTTTTCCATACCTATCCTCCAAAGGTTTATGCATCAAATGGAGTCTTCATGCAGTCTCGATATTATATCATACCTTGGGTTCCTTGGTTTGCTTATTTTTATCCTCAGCTCCTTGAGAGTCATCTATCTTGTCATCTTTCTTCGGGGCCCCTGAGAGACATAATTGTGTAGTTTCAGTGAGTAGTGATTGTCGCGGGATGAGGCCTTGGGAGGACACATTTACATAATTTTAGTTGGATGAAAGGCACTGCTACGGGATGAGGTTGTGGGAGGACACATCTATGCAATTTCAGGATGCAAGGCAGATTGGGTAGTCAAGGGACAAAATGCATAGTTTCTAGAGACATTGGGTTCTGGTTGAGGGAAGGACATTGGAGGAAATCACTCTGTAGTTTTGAAAGCTAGGGGAGGTTGGGATTTGTACGCATTGCACAGTTCCAATAGACAAGGGAAAATCTTGAGGGTTACATATGTGAAGTGCGCAGTTCAGGAAAGTTGGTTGAGGCTAGGTTGATAAGGATACTTCGAAACTTGGCTAAGTGTGGGAGCAGTGCAACTGATGTGAACAATGATAAAACTTGACTATGATCACACACTTGAAAACTTAGCGATACAACATAGACCATCTAGAACATATAACACATACTTCGCTTAATGCAACAACCTTTGTGGCATCTTACAACAAGTGCAGCTTCGATGATAGACTTTGGGAGGATGATAGATTGTGTGAAATGAGTGTGAAACATGTCTATGTGGTGAGGACAACCCATTCTCATAAATATTTCCCCTTGAATCAAAACAAACCTCCCTTTGCATGACAAGCGATAACCCACATGCCCAAAGATGACAGATTATATGTAAAAATAAAAGCATGAACGATGCTTAAGATTGAAGAGGGGAGATTGAGATCATGATCAACTTACAAATAAGTGACTAAGGAACGATCGATCACAATATCCATATTAGGCTCTGAAATTTAAGTGCAGGCCAAAATTTTCGAGGGTGTTGCAGCTGCTACAACTGAGACTTCACCTTCTTGCTAGCTTCTTTTTCAACCAGTGCCTTGAGTTCTACGAACTTGGAGAATGTCTCATCTTTCTTCCACATGAAGAATATCCAACACTTTCGTGAGAAGTCATCAATAAAAATGACAAAATATTTGTGTCTGACAATGTAGGCTGTCAAGAAAGGTCCATAAACATCATAGTGGATATCTTCTAGGACTGAATGTGCTTTGTTGTCCCAACCATGGAATGTGGATTTTATGTACTTCCGCAACGTACATCTCTTGCATACATCCTACTGCTTAAGTGCTCCTTTAGGGAGGTCATTGGTTATTTGTTATATAATATTCAAGGTACCATGATGCAAATGACCAAGTATTTTGTGCCAAAGATCATCGACATCATGACTTGCACTTTCTCCGCCTTAGTGCTTAATGCAGCACAATCTTCCACATCTAGCTAATACAAGTTCTTCACACAAACCCCGATCTGCCTCACCTGCCACGTGGCTATGTGTCTCAGGAACACTTTTCCTTTGTTTAATATCACTTCACAACCATTGTAAACCAACCACTTGGTGAATGCTAGTAAACAGACCCCTAATCCTTTACCTTGACCTTTTTTTTTACCAACGTCTCATATTGAAAATTTGAAGACAAAATATTTCTTTTCTCTTAAAAAATTGTCTTTAAATCCCCCTCCATGTAGCAGTGTTGAATGCAATGATAGACAAGTTGTCTCTAATCGTATCATCAAATATGAAAGGGATAGAAGAGGAATTGATGTCCGAGACATCTTGTCAGTAAAATTTGTCGTGTTCTTCTTAGTTGACTACCCCCACAAAACAAAGAGCCCAACAAATCGTTGTCTTTATATAATATAATGTGAATGGTAAGTAAAATAACAACCTCGGTATAGGTGCAAGACAGACGTAGTTCCCTGCAAGCTGGCGGACTTAGGGCGCACTCTCAGAGTCAATTTTGCAGTTGTTAGATAATATTGCCTTAAATTGATATGTTTGTGTCTTAATTGTTAATTGTATTAAATAGGTTTCATCTAAAGTGGCCATTATCTTAAATATAAAGTTTTGTCTTAAAATATTTTTGTCTCAAATTGTTTTTGTCTTAAATATAAAGTTTTGTCTTAACATAATTTTGTCTTAAATATAAATTTTTGTCTTTAATATAAGGTTTTGTCTTAAAATATGTTTGTCTCAAACTTGCTTTTGTCTTAAAATATTTTGCCTTAAACTATTTTTGTCTTAAATATAAAGTTTTGTCTTAAAATATTTGTGTCTCAAATTGCTTTTGTCTTAAATTATTTTGTCTAAAACTATTTTTGTCTTAAATATAAAGTTTTGTCTTAAAATATGTTTATCTCATTTTTGTCTTAAAATCTATATTTAAGACAATTCAATTGCTATTAAATTTTAATGTAAAATAACTAAAATATAAAGTGATTTTTGAAGACAAAAGATTTCTTTTGTCTTAAAAAAATGCCTTAAAAGTGCCCTTGGTGTAGTAGTGTCAGTTCAGTTAAAATACTCTAAGATTTAGTTTTGGAACATATAACTGTCTCCATAACTAATTACCTAGTAAAACAGTATTTACCCATAACTGCAAAATTTATTCTTCCATAACTAAATTCCAAAAATAGTTTATAATTTAAAAATAGTAATAGTCTGTTTGGTTGCAGTAATACACACACACACACACACACATACACACAGACACACAGACACACATACACACACACACATTAATGGGGGATATTACACAAGCTCATTTCCTTTGTAGGTGCTCGTTCTATCCAGAATTGAGAAAGTACTTCACGGTATATTTAGATTTGGGGTGGTCGTGTGGTCAGTTTGGGTATTTTATTTACACACAATGTCATTCGGGTTGCGTAGTCATGCTATTTTATATTATCTCCCAGTACTTGGTCTTGTGCTGAGGGTTATAGTAAAGAGTAGTGGCTATTTTGATCAATTTCTTTGTGTTCTCTACTCTATTGTTGTCATAAAAAAAGTTGTGGAGTCACGGGAGGCCACCAAATGTATTTTGTGTGCTTTCTTCATAACTCTTCCTTTGGTCCTTCTTTTGAGTTGGTGGTCGTGCTCCCGTCAACCGATTTACAATCCCTTGAACATTTCAGGTTATCCTTTAATTATCCAGTCTTGGTTGTCCTTGTCTGGTACAGTGGTTCTTTTTCGGTTTGGTATTAACACTTTTAAGATTCAAATCGAGCGATAGGTGGTTTATGCCATCTTAGGAGGTGGAATTCTCTGTGGTTCTTAGTCATACCAGGCCTCGAGTGTTGTTTGGTTGACATACTTATGGTTGTAGGTATGTGGATGATGTTACACGAACTCTTTATCCTCGCTAGTCTTGTTGGTCAAATTTTGTTGTAGGTTCTTCTATTCTATGACGTCGTCGTGACAACGACTCATTAGTAGAAGAGGAGGATTGTCCTCCTCTAGACAACATCATCTCTTTGGTTGGGAGTCATTGGCAAATTTTTATGATGTTGTCCCCTTGGAAGTTTGACAGGAAATACAGATCTCTAGAAGCAAGAGAATTCGGTGAAAGACAATATCATTCAAATTCCGAGGTGTGTGAACGGAAAACATAGTGGGTTCTAGATGGAAAACATAGTGAGTTCCAGATCTAGGAAAATGGAGAAAGCGCCAGTTATAATTTCTGCATTCAATATTCTCTCATAGACAGACGACATCTTTGCTTCATATGGTGTTGCGGGACAAACATGTTGACAATTACAAGTTGTTTGTGGGCCAATAAGACCTCAAGCATATAATGAAGGATATTAGATACGATATGGATGACATCGTGGTTCAGCTGAACAAAATTAAGTGCTACATCAACTCATTTTGAGATAATGTCAAGGCCTTAGAACAGTGAAGCTCAAGTGCCTTAGAATAGTGATGGAAATTCGTTCGTGCTCAAAGTTAAATTTTAGCTAATGTCAGCCAACATAAAAATAAAAAATTAGAAATGTAAATAATGTTTATGTTTATGTCTCCAATAAATAATAATAATGAACATAGAAAAAATAAATGATAATAATGAAAATAGAAAAAATAAATGTTTCTGGGAAACAAAAATGAAAATAACCATATAGATTTAAAAAAAAAAAAAAAACTACATACAATTATTTCATGTTTTAGATAAAAAAATTACAATACAATTATCTCATGTTGAAGTTGCATGGATCATAAATTTACCTCCAACAAGATTCATAAATTTATATTCAACAATTTTTTTTACCACATTAAAATTCCAAATTAGGTTAAATTTTAAACATCTTTACTCTTTACTAAAGTCACTACCATTTCTTAAATCAAAGTGAAAAGGTTAATTCAACACAAAGAATCTAAAACTTTGCTTTATAATCTTTTAATATTTCTTTTAATTAATTATTTGTAAAATAAATCTTTGAAAGGAAAACCGTAATATATACTAAAATCTTTGTAGATATAAATATTTAACTTTGAAGGGATCAAATCTCTTTTTTAAATGTAAAACTTGAGGAAAAATTTCTCAAGAAATTTGATCCTTTAAACTTTTGATAAATCTTGAATTAAGATAAATCCAAAATCATTTTATTTTAAGTATACAATATGTTTGTGAACCGTGTGTTCTCTTTTATGCCTCTAATTTTGTCTTGACTTCACAGTGTGTTTTCTTTCATGCCTCTAGTTTTGTCTTGACTTACTATGTTTTGTTTGAAGAGCCGTGAGAATCCTTTCTGATCAAGATGGTGTCGGAGAGCTCATAGAAGACTTGTAATGGGGTAGAGGAATGCAAGCGAGAAAAAGTGACTCGATGGGGTAGAAAAGTAAGAGTTGAAGAGCGGATTGGCAGCGAGATAGATGGATCGGGAAAAAATGATCAGTCACCATGTTCGCTAGCTGACGAAGTGTAAGCCTCGGGCTTCAAATGAAGAGAATGCATGATAGAGTGTCGAATTCCCCAAACAATATTTTTCAGAGGGGACCCCCTTATTCGAGCTCAACACAAAGCAGGCCCAAGGAATAGGAGCCGAAGCCCTGAATTCATTTGGAACCGAATGGGCCGAGAACTAGCGTGGTGCCCAGTCAAGGAGGGTAGATTCGGTTTGGGTCAGTAGTGATATCCTTCTTGTCTTCGTCTTTTCGGAAAGTCGTATGAGCGTCGTGGTTATGTGAAAGTGAAGGAGGCGAGGCTACAACCATAAGGATAAACCCTTGGTCGGAAATGATGGATTGGATGGCAATGAACGCTTGTGTGTAAGCTCCGGGTTTTGAAGGCCACTACGAAGTATTCATTGTTGCACAAAAGGCCAAGAGAGCCGCTTTTTTTGTGGGACAATAACCAATAAGTTCAGGTGATTGAACCTTGAGGGTTTGAATGAATTTTAATAGATCTTGAAAATCAGTTAATGAATTTGTATTATAATAAGAAATATTTTTTGTGAGATAAAATAGAATAATTTTCAATTGCGGTTGGGTAGAAGTTGTTGAAGCAATTTCATAGTTGGGATTGTCAAGGGAGATGATCAACGTGCAACAATTAAGGACGCAAAAAAACTTGAGAGATTCAAGAGGAGATGAATTTGAGATACCAAAATATTGAGTCAAAAAAGAGAACTTGGGATGTGTCAATAAAAGCTTGGTTGTAGCTCACTGCAGGGTACAAGTAGAAGCTCAACGATACATGACGAATGACGAGGAAAATATACTAAAAGGAGAAAACTAAAATTCAGCAGTGGCAACACATGATTAAAAGACCAAGAAAATTTTCAACAATGGAAATATGATGCAGGGGCATAAAACTCGCCCCAAATCAAATCTGATTCTGTGAAGCCTCCAAAAAAGATGCGTAGTGGTAGCCGTAGAAAGAGCACACGACTCCTATTTTTATGTAAAACATAAGAGAATATTAAAAACATAGATGAATTTTGTAAGCTTCTAGAAGGCGAGAGGAGGCAGCGGACGGGATTGCTCATTCTAGGGTTTGTTTATTAGAGGCAACCTCCCTGAGGTGGCAGAGGACAAGATTCCTCAATCTGTTAGGGTTTGTTTATTAGAAGCAACCTCCAGGCATGTCAGAGAAAGGGGCCAATACTATATAAAATGAGGCCAAGAGGGTGGGGAGGGCTTGAAGGGCCGCATCATGTAATTAATATGTTTATTTTAATATCAGTATACAATGTATTTACTTTTATGCCTATAGCTTTGTTCTCATTATTGTTTGTGTTTTGTTTTGAGAGATTCAAGAATTCAGGGAATTGTTTTTAATGTGATTTTTTGGATTTTTTTGGTGTGTGGAAAAATTCGAGGTGAACTCTTGATTTGTTTTATTTAAACTAATTTTTGATTGTATATATGGATTCAGTACCTTGGAAAATCTTAGAGCACTTCGATTGCACAGGATTACCTATCAACCTTATGATTTCAATAAATTCCTATTGGATTTTAGAAAAATTACACCATAAAACCTCACTATAAAAACTTCCAAAAAATCAAACTAAAAACAATTTCATTTCTGACAAAAAAAAAAAAAATAGCTCAGAGAAATTCAAAGAAAATTCGTAGTGGAGTAGAGGAACACCAGCAACAACAAGTGGCACGATGGTAGAGAAGAGTAAGAGCCGAAGAGAGGATTGGTCACGAGATAAATGGATCGAGAAAGATTTTTTCGTCGCCATGTTCGCCCGCTGACAAAGTCCGGGCCTTCAGGCTTCGAACGAAGAGAACACATGATAAACTGTCGAACTCCTCTAACAGTTTTTTCCGGAGGGGACCCACTTATTTGGGCATTCGCGCCTCAATATAAAGCAAGTGCAAGGAATGTAGTCTACCCAGGGGAGGAATTGCCTGGTTTTCGTCGCCGCTCGGAATAGGGGCCGAACCCCATTCGTTTAGACGCCGAATGGGCCGGGAAACCGTGTGGGGCCTGGCAGGGCGGTTTGGGCCACTGGTGCATCTTTTTGTTGTTATCGTAATTTTGCGAAGTCGTCTAGGTGTTGCTGTTATTCGAAAGTGAAGGAGGCGAGGCTACGACCATGAGGATAAACCTTTGGTCAGAAATGATGGATTGGATGACAGTGATTGTGTGTGGGGGTAAGCTCCGAGTTTTGAAGGCCAATAGAGAGTAATTTTTTTCGTGGGTCCATAACCAACTGGTTCAAGAGATTGAACTTTTAGGGTTCGAATTTTAAGAGATTTTTAGAATTTGTTTTCATCCATCGTCATAAAATATTTTTAGGCATTAATTCATTAAAAAAAAAAACATCAAAATATTTTTGAAGTTGAACATTATTTATGCATGTTAAATAATCTATAACACGATTTTTAAGGTTGGAAATTTATTCTTACTTTATTATGAAGATATTCTTCATACAATATTATAAATCAATACTATAGTTTAATAAACCAATATAAACCAATACTATGGTTTAAAAATATTATAAACTAATTTTCTTACAATATTATAAACCAATACTATGGTTTAAAAATACCACATGCCCAAATACTATAGCTCACTTTATATGACACTTGTTCATATTACGTTTTCTTTTAATTAATCAATTTAATTAAAAGAGCAAAAGGACATAACTACTGTGAGACAAATCTCAATTTTTGATTTGTGTATACTACTACCAATATTTTAAAGTATTCCATGCGAGTTAAATGTCTATCATCTATCTAATAGCTATTGATAATTAAATTAAAATTGTGGAAGCCTTATTTCAAAATAGACATGTCTGCATATTTAACTAAATGATAGCTTTATTTTAAATTATTATTATTATTATACAAATATTAATATATAAGTTAAACATATATACATTTTAAAAAACATGTAATAAGATTCTTAACCATGGAGATTCTTAATTTGTAAATAAGTTTTGTTATCCCAACATATTCTAATACCATAGCTTATCAATATCTCATGCCTCTAAATTCATAACTCATCTTATATTACACTTGTTGATATGATATTTTTTAATTAATCAATTTAATTAAAAAAATAAAAATAGCATAATTATTTTCATTACAAATTTCTAATATTTTATTTTTAAATACTAATATTATATAGAAATTAAATCTCTACCATCTATTTAATAATTATAAATAATTAAATTAAAATTTATCTTAAAAATTAAAATAATTTCACACAAAATTATTATAGTAAATAAATTAGATTAAATATTAATTAATTATTTATATATACAAATATACAATGATGTGAAAGTGACGTTATTATTTTTTAATAAAAGTTTTAGCGAATAAATATGTATATATAGTAAAAAAATTGATTTTAATTTAAAAATAATTGTAAAAAATATCATGTAACTTGTTTTATTCATTTTTTCTGGTCTATTTTTAAAAATGAGGGCTTTGGTTTCTTGATCCATACAAAATGGAAGACTCTTCCCATTCGTAGGAGGCTTAAAACTAGTTGTTTGGCTGAAATTAAACCATTAAAAGATGTCCTTATTCTTCTAACTAAGGTTTTGGTTATTAATTTATTTTTCACATTTGAAATTAAGATTTGACCGTTTACTTATATAATCTATAGTATAATTTTGAAAGATTTGACGTTGCAATTTTTTTAAAATTAATTATGATATACTAAATATCATATTAAAATGTAAAGATCGAAATAATAAATATTAATAATAAAACCATAATTTTTTTAAAAATAGATTTAGCAATTTCAAAATTATAATAATTTAATATGTTATACTTTTCAAAGCATAAGTGGCCAGGGAGGTGAAGAAGTGAAAATATATGCCATTTTTATTTTTATTTTGTGATATAACAAAAATATTATATTGTGTTTTTCCTTCCGTTGTCAAATTTAATACGAAACCCCGGATGCGGGTGACACGACCGCGGAGAATGGAATGCCACCTAGTTACCATGGGCGGCCCCAAGCATAAGACGAGCATTTACTGCGATCCGCCGCCATGGATTGCAAGCGTGGGTGCAGGTGCGAGAAGGGACGGCAATTCATTGCCTTGTCCGGGCTTCAAATACGATTGCAGTGTGCAGTTATGGCATACGAGGATCGAGAAAGAGCAGAGGAGCATAAGAATGATGAGGGTATGGAAAGGCATGCATTGGGTCGAGTTCAGATTTTGGAATTGGGATTATGGTCGTCGGCTCTCAGAGCTAAGGTTCAAGTCGCCCCTTTGGCAATTGAAGGTGGTTTCAGGTCTGCAAGGGCGGGTGACGGTTGTTTCACACCTTCCATCTCCTCTTACCCTGCTCTGTTCCGCTTTCCTGCTCTCAGGGAAATCATGGTCAGGCCTCGACAGCGCCTCATCAGCCGTCGAGGCTCTGGTAGAGGCAGATCCTCACGCCCCTCAAACGCAAATCCCCCCTCTCGCTGCTGCCGTTGTCTATGCCACCAAGTTGCAGAGGCTCATCCCATCCAGTCGAGCCAGTTCATGGAGTCCAGTAATCCTGATTCGGGCTCTAGCCCGCTACCTGCGTTTGGAACCGTGGTCTTCTCCTTCAGCAGCGCCCAGGGCAATTCTCGTATTAACGCCCATGTCTCGGTCCTTTTTCTGGAAGAACCGAAGGAGGAAGTCGGGGAGCAACCCCGCACACAGTTTCATCAGGCTGAAAGCTCCAGGGACGCTGAGGGTCTGCCAGAGGGTCGCCCAGAGCCGGACGTCGTCCCACCTTCGACTCAGGCAGCGCCTTCTTCAGAGAAGGACAAGGTCGATTGGGGCCCTCCCCCGGAAGGTATGTGCTGGGTCTTTGAAGAGGAGCCGGACGAATAGTCGTCCGCTCGCTCAAGCTCTACCCTTCAGACGATGCTCAGGTTTTTCTATGAATTGCTACGTCCGCTACAATGGCTTACTGTATGTTTTGGATGTCTTTGTTTGGTTCGAGAAATATATAGTTCAATGTCTGTCAACGCCCCTGCGAGGGATCTTGATGAAGGTTTTCTTTTTCTCTTCTATGCCCGTGCGTGGGATGACTATTTTTTCTCTCACTGTTCCTCAATGGTTTAAAGCCCCTGCGTGGGTAATCTGTCTCAGTGGTGGTGCCCCTGCGTGGGTGTTTTGTCTCAGTGGTGTTGCCCCTGCGCGGGTGACTTGTCTCCATGGTAGGGCCCCTGCGCGGGTGATCGGTCTTAGTGGTGTGGACCCTATATGGGTGGTTTTTTAATCGCTGTCAGTCTAGAGTGCCATCCTCGGCCTCTGGCAATTTGAACTTATGACTGTAACTGTTTTCCTGTTAATGTACATAATAGAATAGCATAGTCTTAACGAGAAAAAAAAAAATTTAATACGAAACGATTAAATCATTACTCAAAAATAATTTATTTATAATATGATTTAATAATTAAATTGATTTTAGAAATATTATTTATTTACAATCACCAAAATATTTTTTCTATAGTTTTAATAATTACATTTACAAATAAATAATAAATTGAAATGGAAATTAAGAAAAAGGAGAATTCATATATATCACATCCCAAAAAAAATAAAAGAAATAAAATACAATACCGTAATGGTTCATTATATATTTAAACTAAAAATACACTATTAATTATTCTTATCTAAAAAATCACCAAAAACACCTATGCATATATATATTTATTTTAATTAATCAAATTAATTATATATATTTATAATAAATATCTTAATGTAATATATAATAATTATTATATATTATAAGCAATATTTTTTTAATGATTTCATATATATATATATATATATGATAATGATGATGAGGGTTAACGGCCATTGAGACCAAAGTTTAGTCTATGAGACTTTTGGTCTATGCTCAAAACGCTTGGAGAGAAGCCCCCAAGCTCACTGTAATTTTGACATTGTAAAAGGCTAGGAAGGTCAGTATTGCGACAAAGATTATGAAGTTGAGATCTAATGTGGTTGTACGCGGGGCACTCTAAGAGGAAGTGGTTTTCATCTTCAATGTTCCTATTATCACAGAGATGGCAGATTCTTTCCGTCCATGGTGTTTTAGGAATTGTCCAATGAACTGTTTCACTATGGAGCTCATGAGAGTTCATTCTAAACTTTGCTAAATTAATTTTCTTCTTTGAGCTAGCTAAAACAGAGAGATACTTTTGGTCTTCTAGGGTGGGGTTGATGAACTTCTTATAATAACTCAATTTTCTTTTAGTCGCTAAATCTTTCTCACACCACATTTTTTCTTTGAACTTAGAAATAACAATATTTTTAATGTTATTAATGTTTTGCAATGCATTGTTCTCGTTGATCTCCCAATGGTTCATCTAGGCCCTAGTGCCTTTATACCACCCCCATTTGAGCCTTAGATGGTTTTGGATGGAATTTAAAGCTAGCTTGGGAAGTCTATGATCTCCTATGTTATTGAGCTTGTGCTTGTACAACAGAAGCCTAGTCATAGCTAGGCTTTCGATAGGGGAAAGACCTACTTCTATAAGGAGAATATGGTAGGGTGTATAAAGTGCTTCTGGATTTGCTCAATCTTTCTCCATGATTCTCTAGAGATGCTGCAACCCCAAACCTCACATTCATATGAGATAACAGGAGTGACTAAAGTTTCAAAGAGGAACTTCTTTTTATCCCACATTACGAGGTTTGTCGTTTTACAATTATTTTCAAGACCAAAGTAAGCTTTCCACCTCCCATTAATCCTTTTCTCAAGGCTATAGTTCTAGTTGAGTTTGTGATGAATATCAATTCCAAGGTACTTGTAAGAATATACTTCCTCCAAGTTATTATTGTCATATATAAAATTAGCGTAGGTGTCCTTCTTGGATTTGATAATCATAACTTTTATTTTAAAAATATTATAGAAAATATAATATAAAAAAATATAGTCTAGTTTATATAAAAAATAATATAATATAATTAATAGTGGCGAGGGAGGTGAAGAAGTGAAAATACATGCAATTTTTATTTTTATTTTGTGATATAACAAAAATATTATATTGTGTTTTTCCTCCGTTGTCAAATTTAATATGAAACGGTTAAATCATTACTCAAAAATAATTTATTTATAATATGATTTAATAATTAAATTGATTCCAGAAGCACTCGAGTGCATGGTCACGGGGTGGGGGTTGCTGGCTTTCTCACACCCGCATGCGTTTGAACCCCATTTGTAGAACCCCATTTGTAGCACTGCGCGGCAGCCTATTATGTATCAATTGAGCATGTATATTGGATTTGATTGTGATGTGATGGAGACACTTGTACATAATGTATATTTTATATTCAACTTCTTAAAAGGACCTCGTCCTCCCCGTTCTAAATTAAATTGATTCTAGAAGTATTATTTATTTACAATCACCAAAATATTTTTCCTATAGTTTTAATAATTACATTTACAATTAAATAATAAATTGAAATTGAAATTAAGAAAAAGGAAAGTTCATATATATCACATTAAAAAAATAAAAGAAATAAAATAAAACACTGTAATGGTTCATTATATACTTAAACTAAAAATACACTATTAATTATTCTTATCTAAAAAACACCCGTGCATATATATATATATATATATTTTAATTAATCAAATTAATTATATATATATATATATATATATACATATATATTTATATAAATATTTTAATGTAATATATAATAATTATTATATATTATAAGAATTTTTTTTAATGATTCCAAAAATATATATATATATATATATATATATAACAAAGCCACATAAAACTATATCTTTAAAAAAAGCATTTGATATTTTAAAATTTTAAAATATTTGGTTACATATATGATATTTTAAAAATATTATAAAACAATATAGTCTAATTTATATAAAAAATAATATAATATAATTAATAGTGGTGAGGGAGAGTGAAAATATATGCAATTTACGGCCTGGAGTATGCTAAAACTGTTTCTACTTGCTCGTTTTCCTCGGACGTAAGGAAACAGGTTAACAACCGAAGACCTAGAGGTATCTGGCAGGAGTGAAAGGCTGCTCCCTTACGGACCACCAGCGAGTTATTAGAGGTGGCGTGGTTTTCCTTGATAACAATGATGAGTCAAACCGTGATAACAATGATGAGTCAAACCGACATTCGTGGATAGGAGCCAAAGATGGCTGTCCTCACTGTTGGTTTGACACCTGAGTTTGATAGGTTTTGCCACCTTCAGAGAGAAAATATATGCAATTTTTATTTTTATTTCGTGATATAACAAAAATATTATGTTGTGTTTTTCCTCCGTTGTCAAATTTAATATGAAACAATTAAATCATTACTCAAAATAATTTATTTATAATATGATTTTATAATTAAATTGATTTTAGAAATATTATTTATTTACCATCACCAAAATAATTTTTTTTCTATAGTTTTAATAATTACATTTACAATTAAATTAACCATAATAATTACATTTACAATTAAATAATAAATTGAAATTGAAATTAAGAAAAAAGAGAGTTATGATGATGATGATGATGATGATGATGATGATGATGATGATGATGATGATGATGATGATGATGATGATGAACCTCCGCTAAGACCAAACAATGGTCTATCGGACCTAAAGAAACAAATTATTTATTTTGATTTAAGATTTATTCCTATGCTCAAAAAGCTTGGAGAGAAGCCTCCCGAGCTCACTATAATTTTGACATTGTAAAAGGCTAGGAAGGTTAGTATTGTAACAAAGATTGTGAAACTGAGATCTAATGTGATTGTACGCGGGGCACTCTAAGAGGAAGTGGTTTTCATCCTCGATGTTCCTATTCTCACATATATGGCAGATCCTTTCCATCCATGGCATTTTAGGAACTGCCCAACGACCTGTTTCACTATGGAGATCATGAGAATTCGTTCTAATCTTTGCTATATTAATTTTTTTCTTTGAGCTAGTTAAAATAGAGAGATACTTTTGATCTTCTAGGGTGGGGTTGATGACCTTCTTATAATAACTTAATTTTCTTTTAGCCGCTAAATCTTTCTCACACTACATTTTTTCTTTGAACTTAGAAGTAACAATATCTTTAATGTTATTTATGTTTTGCAATGCATCATTTTCGTTGATCTCCCAATAGTTTAACCATGCCCTTGTGTCTTTATGCCACCCTCGATTGAGCCTTAGGTGGTTTTGGCTGGAATTTAAAGCTAGCTTAGGAAGTCTATGATCATCTATGTTATTGAGTTTGTGCTTGTACAACAGAAACCTAAGCATAGCTAGGCTCTCAATAGGGGAAAGACCTGCTTCTATAAGGAGAATATGATAGGGTGTATTACTTTTAATTTTCAGGTTATAAGTTATAAATCGCTTCTGGATTTGTTCAATTTTTCTCCATGATTCTCTGGAGATGCTGCAAACCCAAACCTCACAGCCATATAAGATAACAGGAGTGACTAAAGTTTCAAAGAGGAACTTCTTTTTATCCCACATTGCGAGGTTTGCTATTTTACAATTATTTTCAAGACCAAAATAAGCTTTCCACCCCCCATTAATCCTTTTCTCAATGCTATGGTTCCAGTTGAGCTTGTGATGAATATCAATTCCCAGGTACTTGTAAGAATACACTTCCTCCAAGTTATTATTGTCATACATAAAATTAGCGTAAGTGTCCTTCTTGGATTTGATAATCATAACTTTTGTTTTGTCAGTGTTAACAGTCATACCCATGGTAGAGCATAAATCCTTAAGAAGCCTGAGTTGCTTATCAAGATCAGATGGGCACCTTGCCAAAAGAACAATATCGTCAGCATAAAGAAGAAGGATGACGACTATCCCAGCTAAGATTGTGCCATCACATCTTGCTTCCTCTAAATAGCCTTCAAGCTTATCGATGTAAATGCCAAATAGGGTAGGGGAGAGGGGGCAACCTTGTTTAACTCCGATGTTACACTTAATATCTTTCGACCACCCCTCATTGCTCTTTAGCTTGGCAATTACATTCTCGTATAACCTTATAGCGGCAGCTCTCAACTCGAGAGGAAACTTTAGCTCTTCTAATCTATTCCAAAGGTTGTATCTAGGAATCGTATCGAAAGCCTTTCTAAAGTCCACAAAGCAACAAAATAATTTGGATTTATCATTACGGAATTCCTCTGCAATGATCCTAAGTGTAACAAGGTGGTCTATTGTTGAGTGATGCCTTCTGAAACCTGCTTGGCCTTTAGCCCGCTTACCTTCACTTTCAAGCCATATGATTAACTTCTTTTCCAAAATACTACCATATAACTTGGCTAAGAGAGGGCTGATCATAATTGTTCGATAATTAGAGGGGTTATTTGTATCCCCACTTTTAAAAATAGGGATAATCAAGCTCTCAGTCCAAGGTTTAGGGAACCCTTGCTTGACTGCTTGATTGAAAAGCTTGTGGATGTGGGGGATGAGGACGGGACCTCTAATTTTTAAGATTTCTGCCTGGTAACCTTCAATGTCCTTAGCTTTCCCATTAGTGAGGCGATTGACCCCAAACTTAATGTCTTCTAAAGAGAAAACTTCTTTTGTTGTGAGAAGGGTTTCCAAATTATCCATGACATTTGGAGATTCATAAAGCTTTTTAAGGTAGGAATTCCAATCGTGAAGAGCAATTTTATTATTATCCTTAGTCTTCCTAGTTAGAATCTGCCTCCAAAATTTCTTAGGAGCTACCTTAGAGAGGTGTAAGAGATTCTCCTGTCTTTGACGAATGTACTGCCTCTTTTTCCTTTTAGTTAGGGCTTTGTATATTTTTATCTTGTCCATTTTAAGAGATTCATCAACAACTTCCTTAATTGCTCTCCTCACACTTTTACAATCTTTGTCATACCATGGATTGGTTTTGCTATTTCTTTTATTATTTGAAACTTCAATTGAGAACTTGTTAATAGAATATGAGAGGGTTGTAGTAAAATTATGATAGAGGTCTTCTATGTTGTCTTTACTAGATAAAGGAAGCAAATTAGTTTTTAATTCATTTAGAAAGAGATCATTTTTATTTCTATCAAATATTAAGTTCTTTTGGCTGTAATTATTATTTTCAATGGGAACTCTATGCATGACAAAATTGAGAGTTATAAGTAAAGGCCTATGATCAGAGTCAGGTTCGTGGTCGTTTAAGATGTCAAAATTTATTATTTCGTTGTATAATAAAAGAAATAAATACAATACTGTAATGATTCATTATATACTTAAACTAAAAATACACTATTAATTATTCTTATCTAAACAATCACCAAAAACAACCGTGCATATATATATATATATCTATATATATATATATATATATATATATATAATTAATCAAATTAATTAATTATATATATATATATATATATATATATATATATATATATATATATATATATATATATATATATATATATCTTAATGTAATATATAATAATTATTATATATTATAAGCAATTTGTTTTTAATGATTCCAAATATATATATATATATATATAACAAAGCCACATAAAACTATATTTTAAAAAAAAGCATTTGATATTTTAAAATATTTGGTTATATATATGATATTTTAAAAATATTATAAAAAAAAGATAATATAAAAAAATATAGTCTAATTTATATAAAAAATAATATAATATAATTAATGTTAATTATTTGACGGAGAGGCACTTTACAACTCAGTTTAGGGTGGATGAGTGAGTTTTAGATGGGTGAGTTTTAGATGGGTGATATATTTTAAATTCAATTTTTTTTATAGTGTAACTTTGCTTTTTATTAATAAAATTACAAACAATTTTTAGATAAAAGAAAGTATAATATACATATCACATTAAAATATATAACATATAAATAGTATTTATAAATTAACATCCATTTTAGGGTATAAATTAGAATAATGATTGTATGACCATCTTTAAATTTAATTAATAAGTGGATAAAATTTTAATATTTACAATATAACAAGATTTTGAATCATGAATATTTACCATGGATATTATTAATTTCTAAATAGATTTTTTTACAATACCATGTACCAATACCTATAAGAGAAAGATAGAGAGAGAGAGGGAGAGAAGGAGAGGAAGGAAGAGAATCATAATACCATTGGCTAATACCATGGTTTATCAATACCATGAGCCATCTATGCTTTTGATTATTATGTTATGGATCTAGGCTTTTAATTATTCTATTACAATACAATGGGCGAATACCATGGCATGTCAATACCACATGCCCAAAAACCATAACTTATTTCAAAATCAAAATGTTTTACTTTATTTTATTTTAATTTTATCACATTTTTTAATTAAATCTATAAGCAAAAAGGTTATAATTACTTTTGTGGTATATCTAAACTCTCCATCCTCACAAGCACTCAAATTATTTCCATAGAGATTAAATTGAGGATATATGCATTTTAAACAAGGATCTAAGCAAAGAGAGAAAACAAAGTGAGTAACAATGATAGAGGAAGGATAGTGCATAATTCTTTTAATTTTTTTATTATTGTCTTTTATTTGACATGATTGATCCAAAATATAGGTTTAATATTTTACAAACAATTATAATTTTTAAAATTTAGATACTTTCTTAAATACAATACAATGGGATCATATTTCTGAGAGAGAGTGAGATGGAGGGTGAGTAGAGTGAGGAAGAGAGACATAGAGGTGGGAGAGAGGGAGAGAGAGGAAGGAAGAGAGAGAGGAGGGGGAATAGAGAGAGGAAGAGAGGGATGGATTTGGAGGGGGAAAGAGAGGGAGGGAAGCACAAAGACATATAAATATAGAGGTGGAGAGAGAGAGAGGAAGTGATAAGGGAGAGATGAAGATGGAATGAGGGAGAGAGGAGATGAGAGAAGGGAGAGAAAAGGAGAGGATAAATATAGAGAAATAAGGGGAAGAGATAGATAGGGAGACATAGATATGGAGGGGGGAGAGAGGAGGAGAGAGAAAGGGAGAGAGTGAGAAGGGAAGAGAGAGGGAGATAGTGACAGAGTTCAAGGGTGGAGAGAGAGAGAGAGTGTGTGTGATTCGGGGTTTTAGGTGTAGGATATTGAGAGTATTGGCTGGGGAATGGTTCATAAACTTGTACAAGATGGGACTTTCTTTGCTTTTTCTTTTGGAAATAAACTGGTTTTCTACAAATTTTTGAACATAATGTGTTTGTATAGGATGGTTGAATAGTAATGAAGAAGGAATTTCTTTGTCTTTGTTTGTCAAAGACATTTTTTGCAAATTGAGAAGAAAGGTCATCAATATTTTCATGGGTTGAGACAAATCCTCTATGTACTTCATTTTTAATTTCTTAAAAATGGTTTTCCATATTTGTAGATAATGTATTTGCTTCATTATATCCTTCTCTGACAAATCCTTCTATAGTAGAGATGGAAAATTGAAATTCATTCAAACTTTTATTTACACTATTTACAGAAACTTGAAGAGTGTCTACTTGATCTTTTTGTGCATTGGTTGTAGATGAATGCATTGCTAGACCTTTTAAAGTAGTATTGGTCCAGTTTACTTGTTCACTGACCTTTTATATTCTGGCCTCAGTCCCTATGGTAGAATCATCTTTCAGAACTAGAGGTACTGCTTTGGCAACTTTTCCTGTCTCTTCAAGAGTGATTCCTTTCTATGGAGGAAAGATAGTGGGAGATTCAATTTTTGTGCCATCTATGGCTGTCCACTGGTGTTTAGAAGAGGTAGATGAGGATTCTGCAGATATCATTTGCACATCCATATTATCCTTTGTTCTCTTCCACTCATAGAAGGAAATCCATACATTGTTCTGATCCATATAATCTTTCCAGGATAATGAAAGATTCTACTTTTCTTCTAAGGATGTGGAGATGTTGAATTCTTCTGTGTTTGGATGAGTAAATAAATCCAAGTTTAACATCCTTTTCATCCAGTCAGTATCTTCTTTGTGTTTTGGGAAACTTTCCATAAGAGAAACGAATTTATACATATCGAGTCTTGATGGCTTTTTGTAGTCGTTTGGAACAAGATTTTTCAATCTGCGAGATGGGATAAGCTCATCCATTTGTTCTAAGTATCCAATTCCATATCTTGGCATGTCGAGAGGTCTCATTTTGCTAAACATTTTAGTTAACCTAGGGTATTCATTCTCAAGGGATGGAAATTCATGTATTACCACGACAGAATCATGAGGAAATGATATATCACTACTTTTGGGTTTTGTACATGAATTTTTTAATGCGAAGGATGGTTCTTCACCCATTCTTGGGTTGTGGTTCTCATGAGTGCCAATATGTATAAGAGACTATAAGTTAACCAATGACTAATAGGAAGGACATTAACTATTAACTTAGAAAAATTTAAAACTTGAGCAAGCTCAAACAACTTGGTATGGACACAATTTGTACAGGCAAATGATGAATCTACTATGGATGCTTCAGAAAAAATGGGTTGTGAGTTTTTGTATTCTTCTATTTCTCTCTCTATCTTTCTTATGGGAATAGTAGAATGTCTTATAAAGGATCAGATAGGAGAGAATGAATTTTCCTTTATCTAAGCATAAGTTATATTCTAAATTCTGGGGGTTTTGGGTATATCAACTACCCAATTCTCAGGGAAACTCAACTCCTCCCATTTTATCATTTGGTGTTCTATTTTCTGATTCTAGGAATCTGTAATAACTACAACACTTGACTTAGAATCTTGGCTTGGGGAATGTAAAACTGTAGGATAAAGTGTATTCATGTGTCGAAAGCAACCCCTTGTATGTATTGAAATATTTGTCCTTTTCCTCTTCATATCAAACCCAAAGGTTTTGATCTGCAACTATAAAATATATTTGATGTGTTCATCAAATATGTACACAGAAAAGTTTGGATAACAGTCAAACCAAACTGGGCCATTTGAAAGGGGAGCAACAATCCCACCAAGTAGGGAGTTGGTGTATTTATTATGTGTCAAATCTTTGATTGTAGCCAACACAAATATATTTAACCCTCTGTGGGTTAAGGCAGAGATTCCTACTCTTATACACCCAAGATGGACATAAGATGTGTTATGCTTTTGGGCTTCTTTCTGTAGTTCTTTGGGATCTAGTAAAGGAATCGTTTGGATGGATTCTGCATTTTCTTGAATTTGGCTGACACATTCTTTGACAGACACTCTAGTAATGGATTTTAAATGGAACACAGATAGATTTAAGTAGACTTCAAAAGGACTGATTGAAGGAAGTTTCCAGCATGAAGAGGGTTGGTTTTCAACAATCTCTAATTCGATAGCATTTATCATAGAAGAAGAAGCCTTATCAAAAAGATTTTGTATATCAAGATTATTAATTTGTTATACTTTTTCCTAGATTTCACTGAAATTTATGAATTTTCTTCTAGCTTCCATTTTACGTCTGAAGAAATTGTTTTAGAATTACCGGATGAACCAGACATTACTGCCTTTGTTACCATTGTAAATTGATGTGGTTGCAGAGGCTTCCTCCGATAGAGAATGAAGCTTGCAGAATAATTATTTGACAGAGTTACACAAACTCATACTTGAACCTTCATTTAGATCCAATTCAAACGCGCTATATCACAACCTCCCACCTTTACGATCTTTTCACGACACTCCAGGATCCTAAGAGAACCCCCCGATGAACCTCGAATGAACCTCACTGAGTCATAGAGATGAATGCTCAAAAGTCACACACATTCAGAAACAAGAAACTATACTTAAGAAACTTCTTATTCTGAAAAAGTTCTTCCTTTATTAATTTCTCAATAGGCTAGATATTACAACAATAGAATATGGTCTTATACTAGAGATTGGTTGCTAAGGCGTTTATCAGTTATGCTAGCTTGTATAAAGCTAAGAACTGAAGGCTACCTGTCTGGTCACAAACTCTGTTTGTAAAATCTAAGAACTTGAACCAAAATAATCTTCCTAAAAGTGTAGTGACTTTAGGTTCTCACTGGGCTTATAGGTCCTATTGTGCAGGCTTCTCAAACTATTTTCAGCCAAATTGAGATAACTTATTGTACCAAAGGTTGGGTTTTTTTTTTTAAATGTAAATGCAAATCATAGTTACCAAGTTCGAATTCGATTTGATACGAAAAAAATTCGATTGCTTAAAATTTAATACGGAAAAAATTCGAGAGTAGACATCTACAAATATTTAAATATATTGTTTTTCTAATATTTTGAAATTTTAAAATATACAAATGTCTATTATTTTCTAATAACATTAATCTAATCAAATCAAATTCTTTACTGTAACTATTAACAACAACATTTATTATTCTATATAATACAAACTTTAAATATTATAATTTAATATTTACTCAAATTTTCTTGTAACACATATTTTTGTTATATTAAGTGTCCTTAATAATCTATTTATCACTTTCCTTAACTTTTAACATATTTTATTAACAACCTTACTTAAAAAAAAAACTTCTTAAAATCTGATCAATTAAAAAACCAACTATTAACAACTTTGCATTAACAACCTTGCTCGAAAAAACATACTTCCTAAAATCTCATCGATTAAAAAGCGAACTAGCTTTACCATTCATTAAGACTTATATTAACGTATCATCTCACGGGTCTTGGAAAAATAGAGATTAAAAAACCAAAATAACAACGTTGCTAAAAAATATACTTCCTAAAATCTCATCGATGAAATTTACCATTTGTTGAGATTTTCTGTTTTATTTAATTTGGCAAAAATCTCATATAGGTGACAACAATAGGATTTGTTGCTATATTAGCCCCATTATTCTTGAGGAGGAGTTAATGCGTCCTATATTTGTTGTGAGAGAATTTATGATTTAGTTTTATACTCCAGCTATAAGAAATGTAAGCCCGTAGAGGATAAGTGAGTAGAAAATAGGGTGAGCTGAGAGTATGTGTGAAGAATTAAATTGTTGTAATCTCCTGTTGAATAATAAGATTCCCGATGCCTCTATTCTGGTGGATGTAGCCCAGATTGGTTGGGTGAACCACGTTAAATCTTGGTGTTATGTTTTTTATAATTTTGTATGTGCTGTGTATGTTTCTTAAAATTTCTGCTGCGCATTGTTTGCTCTAACAATTGGTATCGGAGCATGTTGTGGAGCTGGTACGTGTGACAGAGACGCCAAGTCTACTGCAGAAGGAGCTTTTTTTGTTGGCGTGGTTTTGGCATGAACAGTCGCGCCAATTTTGAGCTAAAGAAGGGGCTGGTGCAGTTTATTCAGTAACAGTCGCGCCCATTGGTGTTGAAGTTTCAGGAATAGTCGCATCAGCGCGCCAGAAAGGGCTATTGGCGCGGAAACGCAAGGGTTAATCGCGCCAATTTCCTACCTCGCGTGGATTTTGTTTTAGGCGCGAATCTTCCGTCGTTGAGGAGCGCCAGGCATTTTTCCCTCTGGTAAAACTACAATTTTTGTTTTTTTGAAATTGTAATGACACAGTACGACAGAGGTATTTTATAGTATAAAGGACAAGGCATTTTTGAAATGACAACTTCATTTATTAATAATTGGAATTGGAGATTTTGTTACAAAATGGCAAAAACTCAAAGTGCTCGTTTTGAGATCGAGAAGTTCAATGGCAAAAATAACTTCGAAATCTGGAAAGTGAAGATGCATGATCTACTTGTGCAACAAGGCGTGGTGAAGGCGTTGTTGGGAAAATCCAAACAGCCTTACACCATGACAAATGATGAATGGAGTGAATTGGATGGAAGAGCTCTGAGCGGTATTCGACTATGTTTGGTGGATGATGTTTTGTTTAACATTGTGTCAGAGAAAACTGCTACTGGTTTGTGGACAAAGCTTGAGAAGTTGTGCATGACAAAATCCTTAACCAATAGGATCCTTCTGAAGTGACAATTTTACAGTTTGCGCATGAAGGAAGGTACAACTATTACTGATCATTTGAATGTCTTTAATACTCTCCTGGTGAAATTAGAAAGTATAGAAGTAAAATTTGAATCAGAACATAAAGCTATAACTTTATTATGATCGTTGTCGGAGTCATGGGATCATTTTGTTACTTCTATAAGTCTTAGTATATCAGAAACCCTTGAATTTGATGATGTTGTTGGAGCTTTGTTGTCTGAAGAGACAAGGAAGAGGTCAAATTCAGAAACCTCTACATTAGAAGCAATGATGGCCAGAGGTCGTTCTAAAGAAAGATGATTCAGTAAGCACAACGACTCACGTTCAAAATCGAAAGGGAAGAAGAGTAAGGTAAAGTGCTGGTTTTGTGGCAAATCGGGACATTTGAAGAAGGACTGTTGGAAGAGACAAGAAACATCCAAAGAAGACTCTTCAACAAAGAAGAAAGAAGCAAACACGACAAATACAGGTTCGACATCCAAGACAGGTATGAGTGATGAAGTGTTATCAGTTAATTTGTCTAATCATGATCAACATTGGCTGTTAGATTATGGTGCATCAAATCACATGTGTATTCATAGAGAATGGTTTATAACTTATAAACCAATCAATGATGGAGTAGTTTACATGGGAAACGATGTCACATGTAACATTGTGGGAATTGGAAGCATCCAGCTTAAAATGTTTGATGGGACAAATAAAATTCTAACTAATGTAAGACATGTACCTGAACTAAGGAAAAACCTCATTTCATTAGGAGTACTAGACACTAATGGATATAAAACCTTTATTCAAGGTGGAGTAATGAAATTTTATAAAGGAATTTTACTAGTAATGAAAGCAAAGAAGGTTGGAAATCTTTTTCAGTTAGAAGGAAGAACAAAGTTAGATCATGTCTCTACAGTGTCTGAAAACGACAGTAATTCTATTTGTTTATGGCATCAAAGGTTGGGCCATATGAGTGAAAGAGGTCTAAAGATTTTATCTGATCGTAAGTTACTTCCTAATTTAAAGTCTGTTAAGTTAGATTTCTACAAACATTGTCTGTTTGGGAAACTGGAAAGCAGAAGTTTAAAACTGGAAAACATACTAGTAAGGGAATCCTTGATTATATCCATTCTGATGTTTGGGGTCCATCTCCTATAACCTCATATGGAGGATCGTCATATTTTGTATCTTTTATTGATGATTTCTCTAGAAAAGTGTGGGTCTACATGTTAAAGAAGAAGTCTGATGTGTTTACAGTTTTCAAACAGTTTAGAGCATTAGTTGAAAACATCACTGGAAGAACCATTAAATGTTTAAGAACTGACAATGGTGGTGAGTTTACTTCAAAGGAATTTGATAATTATTGCAAGGAAGCTGGGATCGAAAGACATAAAACCACTGTATATACTCCTCAGCAAAATGGAGTTGCTGAACGCATGAACATGACTCTTTTAGAGAGAGCAAGAAGTATGCTTAGTAACACCAATTTGCAGAAGGAATTATGGACAGAAGCGGTTTGTACAGCTTGCTATTTGATAAATCGATCACCATCAATTGCAATAGGATGCAAAATTCCTCAAGAGGTATGGAAAGGTCATCCTTGTGATTATTCTAAACTAAAAGTTTTTGGTTGTGATGCATATGCTCTAGTTCTAAAACATCAGCGTTCTAAATTAGATCCTAAATCAAAAAGATATATCTTTGTTGGATATGGTGATGGGACTAAGGGATACAGATTGTGGGATCCTACTACTCACAAGATCATCATTAACAGAGATGTTAAATTTAATGAATCCTCACTTGAAAATTCAGATGTAGATGATAAATTGAATCAGAATAATGTATCTAAGCTTCAACATATTCAGTTTGAAACCAGTTCCAATACTGATGATAATCAAGATGAACATGGTTCAGATGCAAGTCATGAACAAGTTTCAGATGCAAATCATGAACAAGTTTCAGATGTAGATCATGAACATGTTTCAGATGCAGATCATGAAGAATTTCCTACAGATAATAATCAACAAATTGTGGAAGTACCAGAAACATCTTTAAGGAGGTCCACGAGAATTAAACGTCCTCCTAAAAGGTATGATGATTATGTTACTTCAGTTTCTTTAACCGCTAACGATGATGAACCTTTATGCTATCAGGAAGCTGTAGAAGGTTCTAAAAGTGAAAAGTGGAAAGAAGCTATGAAGGACGAGATGATGGAATTAGACAAGAATGACACATGGGATCTGGTAGAACTTCCTAAAGACAGAAAAACTGTGGGATGTAAATGGGTTTACAAATTGAAAAGGGGTGTTGATGATACAAAGGACAGGTACAAAGCAAGGCTGGTCACAAAAGTTTTTTCTCATAAAGCAGGCATTGATTTTCATGAGATATTTTCACCAGTTGTAAAAATTGTTTCAATTCGAATTGTATTAGCATTAGTTGCTTTACTTGATTTAGAATTACAACAACTAGATGTTAAAACTGCATTTTTACATGGAGATTTAGACGAGGAGATTTACATGGAACAACCAGAAGGGTTAGTTCAAAATCGCAACAATAAATTTGTCTACAGGATCAAGAAATCATTGTATGGTCTGAAGCAGTCACCTCGACAATGGTACAAGAAATTTGATTCTTTCATGTTGAGTCAAAATTATATAAGAAGTGAATATGATCATTATGTTTACTTTAAGAAATTAAGTAATGGCATGTTCATTATCTTAGTGTTGTATGTTGATGATATGCTTTTAGCAAGCAAAAGCATACTAGAGATCAACAGGTTAAAGGCTCAGATGGCTAGGACATTTGATATGAAAGATCTAGGAGCAGCAAGACAAATTTTGGGCATGGATATTTTCAGAGACAGAGGCAAAGGTAAGCTATGGCTATCACAATAGAAGTATATTGAGAAAATACTCTTGAGGTTTGGTATGAACAATGTGAAGCCTATTTCAGTCCCTTTAGCTTCCCATTTTAAGCTTTCTTCAAGTTTATGTCCTAATACAAATGAAGAAAAGGAATATATGTCTCAAATTCCATATGCCAATGTAGTAGGTTGTTTGATGTATGCGATGGTTTGTACTCAACCAGATATTTCACATGCAGTTGGGGTTGTCAGCCGGTATATGGCAAATCTAGGAAAATAACACTGGTCAGCAGTGAAATGGGTGCTTCGGTATTTGAGAGGAACAAGTGATTATTGTATCACTTATAATAGGAGTAGTGAATTTGTTTGTGGATATGTTGATTCCGATTTTGCAGGTGATTTGGATAAGAGAAGCTCAACTTCAGGATATGTCTTTACTCTTGTAGGTGGAGCTATTAGCTGGATGTCAAAGCTACAGAATATTGTTGCTTTATCCACTACTGAAGCAGAATACATCGCTGCTTCACATGCTTGCAAAGAAGCGGTTTGGTTGAAAGGTTTGTTTGGTGAGTTTGGTAGATTACAAGACAACATCAAGTTATTTTGTGATAGTCAAAGTGCAATTCATTTGGCTAAGAATCCGACCTATCATAGTAAATCAAAGCATATACCTATCAAGTACAATTTTGTAAGATAGGTTATCACTGAAAGGCGTGTATCTCTTGAAAAAGTGCATACGAAGGAAAACTGTGCAGACATGTTCACGAAACCAGTTTTGTTAGAGAAGCTATGTTGGTGTCTGGCTTCTCTTGGCTTGCAAAAATGATAAAATAATAAATGAATAGGGTATCAGGCTAATTGTTGTCAAGGTGGAGATTGTTGAGGTTTTCTGTTTTATTTAATTTGGCAAAAATCTCATATAGGTGAAAACAATAGGATTTGTTGCTATATTAGCTCCATTATTCTTGAGGAGGAGTTAATGCATCCTATATTTGTTGTGAGAGAATTTATGATTTAGTTTTATACTCCAGCTATAAGAAATGTAAGCCTGTAGAGGATAAGTGAGTAGAAAATAGGGTGAGCTGAGAGTATGTGTGAAGAATTAAATTGTTGTAATCTCCTGTTGAATAATAAGATTTCTGATGCCTTTGTTCTGGTGGATGTAGCCCAGATTAGTTGGGTGAACCATGTTAAATCCTGGTGTTATGTTTTTTATAATTTTGTATGTGCTGTGTATGTTTCTTAAAATTTCCGTTGTGCATTGTTTGCTCTAACACCATTCATTAAGACTTAACCTGCCATCTCACTGCTCTTGGAAAGTTGCTCTGATGTCCATCAAATCTAAGTTCGTTAATGGAAAGCTGAATCTGATTTTAACTGTTAGTTGTATGCAGTTTTATGGATGCGATTTTAACAGTTAGATGTATGCAGTTTTATGGAGGCGAAAGGGTTTTTGAAGAGCAGATGGGGGACCTGGAAAACTGTTGTTAGCTGTTATCTCCTGTAAACTGAATCAGCTGTGTGGAAATGAGTTTTTCAGGAGCAGATGAGTGACGTGGAAAACTCTAAATTGAATCAGCTGTGTAGAAAACTGTTGTGCTCTCTTTTAAATTGAGCATGACGTACCGAACTTCGAATTAACGAATTAGTTCACAAACAGAACCGAACTGTCGTATTTTGGAATTTTTTCCATCAATTTGACCGAATTTGGTAACTATGATGCAAATTGAAAATTTCAAACTAATCTTTCTTGAGTTAGTTTGGGGATGTGTGTATTCTACATATGTGGTATGCGTTGGCCAATATATTATTAGAGAAGATGGCATGGGCGCTGGCCATGGATATAGGGTTCAACATGGTAATGGTTAATGCTGTTATGATTGACAGACCTCCCTCCCACCAAAATTCAGGATCAACCTTATTATACCTTAAAGGCTACTAGTCTTTCTCTTTGACCACATTCTCAAATTCCAAATTTATATGAGCCTCTTTAAAACATTGAACTTTGTACCTGCAAATATTTGGTTGAAACCAACATACCTACAGGTTGAATAAATGGATAATGCATTCGATGTACCTAGAAATATTTAGTTGGATCCAACATACCTGCAAGTTGAATAAATGAATATTACATTGGATAAAATATTATTTGAACATATGGAACCTCATAAGGAAATTATTGGGAGTGAGCAGGCACATTGTATGAAGATGCGGTGTTGGCCAGTGTAAACGTGAGATTCTTGTAGGTTTTAACCCTGTACAGAAATTACCTGCATACGAATTCTTAAACAAAGAAAATAAATAATGCAAGAGCATAACACATAAAACACATATCCACAGAGATTTTCCCCTGGATCCCAAAACCGGGACTACTAGCTTGATTTTTCATTATGTTCCTTTCAATGTTACAATACATATTTATACATGCCGAAGCATCCAATACCATGGACCGAAATCCATCGCGTCCAATACCATGGACCGAAAACCATCGCGTCCAATACCATGGACAGAAAACCATCGCGTCCAAAAATCATGTGCGAAAATCATGCACAAAACCATAGGTGGGTCCGCCCAACCTAACATAGGGTCCAAAACCAAAATTTTCCGGGGCGCTGCCCCAGACCCCATAAAGTGGGGTTACGGGTGCCCTTCAAACCCCCTATTAACTATGTGGAAAGAATATAACACAACCCAACAATCTCCCACTTGTTGTTTTCTTTCCACAGGGGGCCACAGGAGAGCTTAGTCATTTTTCCAGCCCTGAGATGCCCATTTCTTCTCTACACCAAGAGAACTTCTCAGAGCTCACAGATTTTGTCAATGCATCTGCAGTATTCTTCAAAGTGTCTACTTTTACCAGCAACACCTTTCTGTCTTCTATCATATCCCTCACAAAGTGATACTGAACATCAATGTGCTTTGTCTTTGAATGATAAGCAGGGTCCTTTGCCAAGAAAATTGCACTTTGGCTGTCACAGTCTATTCTTATAGCTCCCTGTACTAACCCCATACTTGAACACAATCTCTACAACCAAACTGCTTCCTTGCTTGCATGAGTGGTTACCATGTATTCTGCCTCTGTAGTTGATAGTGCCACTACAGATTGTTTCATACTGTTATCGGGAAAACTAGTGTCTATACAGAACTACTAGTCCCACTAAGGGTGATAGCTACCTTAGAAACAAACACACTAAGTCTACTTTCGTTTTCCTTTATGAGAGATAGATGAGAGAAGAATGAAGGAGACCAACCTCTATCTTGCGCTCGGTTCCTTACTCGGTTCTTCTCCCTTCTGATAGTCCTTTGCTACTTGCTTCCTTGTATACCTAGCTTCAGAGAATACCTGTAGAATCAAAGCAGCATAACACTATACGAGAACATAGATCTGTTATCATAAGCAATATAGGATCAAATGTATATTAACCACATAATTGCATAAAACATCAATTACACAAGCATATGGAGGAAAACTTGAATAACTTTATTAATAATCAAGAAAGAGCAAAGAGGATTACAACCAATTGTTCTGACCCAGCATCATCCTCTCAGCAAGAAGCCCTTCTTAACCTCATGAAAAGCTTAGACCACCCAACACTATGATATTGCACCAAGAAACCAACAACACTTCCTTACAAGATACAAAATTCCAGCCTCTGGATCTCTGGGATGAGGGATCCATATATAGATGTTTGCAAGGGGGGTGAGTTAGCTTTTGAGTTTTGATTAGTGTCTTCTCTCTGATAGTTCTTGATTCCACTTGGAGATTGATGATCTCTTACTCATCCCTGGTCGAATTCAGAGAGGCAAGTGTCACAGGAGAGGTTTCTGGAAGATTCTATGCTCCTCCACCTTGCAGATTGACCCTGCCATTTGTCTCTTCTCACCCATCGCACCCCATAGAGGGCTTTTTGACATGCATCGCACCTACTGAGTGTATTCAGGTGGGACGCAGTGCACTTTGCCTATGGAGCAGGTGAAATGGTCCAGTTTTGACCAGTTCTGAGTGGTTTTTCATGGAGAACTTCTGGGAGAAGATGTAATCAGTTGACCTTGTTCTTTTAGGGGTTAGAACAACACTTTTAGGGACTTAAGAGCCCTTAGTTTATGGACATTTATGATTGGGGTTGCAGTGCCCAAAAATGTCTATAACAGTTGCCCCCTAAAGCATGAGGTCGTTAATTTGTTGATGTCGGGTGAAATGCTTTATCATGAGGATCTGAAGTTCTTTCAAGCTGGAAGGACAGCTGTAATAAGATACAATACAATACATTATCTTCACAATTTTTTCATGATCTAGCTGAGGCGGGCATTTCCCATGCTCAACTTTATAAATTCATTTTCATGTACATGAGACAGAGAATCGTCTGAGTGTAGACTGATGATTCTGGTAGAGCCATCATCCCTTAGATTGGATGATTATCTGTGCAGCAAAGATGTACATTTGATGTCTTTATTTTCCTGAATATATATCGTAGCCCGGATGGATGAAACTAGATCCGGGGTCTTCAATCTTGTTCGATCTTCACTCAAAGTACAAGTCGATCCACGTGAGAGATGTTCTGGAGTCGAACATGGAAAGACATCGCCTAATTACCAGCCAATGATGTAAGCTGTTAACAGGCGCGAGAGGAATCACCGATAATGATGATGACCCTCAAGGTACTACAGTACAATTCACATGGTGTGAATAAAAGACTTGGCGTCGAACACCACGTAAAAATCTTTCGGTCGAAGGCCATTGATGTGAACCTGTTGCCGGAAGTGAGAAACTTGCCATTGAGGCATGCAAGCTTCAAAGTACTGAAAGGGTTGTTCCTAGATCGACTTCTTGGATAATGAGCTGATGTCAACAAGAAGCGATCCGTCATAGGAGGGCCTTAGGGAATCCCACATCAATGACACGGAACGGAGCAAATGATTTTAATGGAGGTCAAAACGATCTGGTGATATAAGGTTCAGGGTGGCGGTCATGAAATAATGGAGCGTAAATGTATTGCAGTGGGTGAGACACAGGTGAATTCTCTGAGCGACTTCTCTTGAACATATCGGCGACACTGACATGATGGATTGGTAGCATTACCCCAAATGTGGATGGTGTGATGGAACCATAATGATGTGACCAGTGAATGGAACAAACCAACCCGACTAGGATGCGGAGCGAAAGTGTCATATTCAAGAGCGACTTGCTACCAACAAAGTTTCTTCAAGTTTTCTTCCCAATTTTTCCGCAGTCATTGCTGACCAGTACCTCTTTATTTTTGTCAAGCTTGAGGATGATAACATATGCTTGTTCTATAATTTGCCCTTCGGGAAAACCCATCGCTATGTTTTAACGAGCCTAGTGATAGTGAAACTTGTTCTTGTCTGTTATGGACAAGTTTGTTGCTATTAGGTTTTAACGAGTTTAACAACAAAGATAACTCGGTCCTTTTCATTTTTAGAGAGTCTTAAAAGGGCGTAAAGGAAACTCCAAAAATCCTTTTTCGTTATCTAATCCCTTAAGTTCAAAAAAGTATAAAAATAATACAGAAGAGATGAATTTTCGGTACTTTTAACGAGCCGAACAAAACAAGCGCTCGATCTTTTTGTGTAATAATCCCTCAGGTCCAAAAAGAATAAAGTCTAAAGGAGGGATAGCACTTCTGGTCACTTTAACGAGCTGAAGAGGCCAATGGCTCGGCAATCTTTTCATATTTTACGAGTCAGTTGAAAAGGGCTTAAAGGAGACTCGTTTTTTGAGGAACAAGTGATAAATTTGGGTAGCAGTTGATTCCAGGTAAAGTTTGGAATTTTCCAATCACGGCAGTGTTACAAGGATGGCTAACAGAATCACTCTTTGCAGCTGTTCCTCAAAAGGGGTAAACAATCAAATGGAGGTGAACGATCGGCCAATGCAGAGTGGAGGTGATGATGAGAACACGACCAAGGCTTTAAAGGTTGAAGTACTACATTCACGATGGTTATTTACCTGTTCATTTTTTAATGAGCTTAAACGCGGGGAGAAAAATTTGCTCATGACTTATGTTTATTTTTAAACGAGCTTGAACTATGTGCTAAAACTGCTCGATTAATTGGTCATTGATTTTTTTATTTTACCATTAATAACTTTTGTTTCTTCAAAGATTTGTACTGCATGCTCAATTGCTTCATCAAACTAGTTAGAAATGAACAATATATGTTTGAAAAATGAGTTAAGACACTAATACTTTACTTGAATTACGTAAAAAGTAATCAAAAAGTGCTTTTACCTCTCATTTTACCATTTCATTTGAACTTTGGTTTGTTGGAGCTTTGGAGGTGCTTTCCCTCCTTTGATTTTTACCAGTTGATTCTGGGAGATTCTGTGGACGATTCTTGGCACCGTTTGGACCAGGTAGGAGCTAAACCTGAGCTCTTTCATTTCATCCTTTCCATTTTGTATTCTGAGCCTGATTTCTGGTTTTTTTGAGCCTCAGGGGTTTGAAAAACTCGCCCTGGCTCCATCGCACCCTTTCTATATCGAAAGGTGCATTGCATGTTGACCTGTCTAGTGGACAGTTAGTAGGCAATGCACCCAGAACACTGCTGGGGGTGCGATGGTCACAGGGAGGAAAATTTGTGCACAGTTTTCAATGGAAATTTTTGCCTGTTCTTCACCAAATCAGGATCTAACTCCTCTCTTGTTTGTTTTCAGAGATCCATTGGAGAAAAATGTCTGTTACATGGCGAGAACATGAGCATGAAGAAGAGGACATGATTGCTTTACATGATCCGCTCACGGTAAATGCACTGCGGAACTGCGGCTTGCTCAAGTTTTTCCGCATTTCTAGCATGAGGCAACAAATCAACTTGTTGCAATATTTACTCGATGCATGGGATCCTATCAGCCAGGTGTTCCAGATTAGGGGTAAATCCATCCCCTTGACTGTCGTGGACATCTATTTTTTGACTGGCTTATCGAGGCGGGGTGCCCCTATCTCCTTATCAGGTTCGGCCCGTGGGAGTGAATCTGTGAGAGATTACATTCATAGGTATTGCAGAGAGGGATCTTAGCCGAGCAAAGACGGCAAGATCAATATCCAAGATGTCACTGACAGGTCCTTAAGGACCATTCTGTACACTTTTGGTAGGATGGCTGGTAGTGCGGCTCTTCATGTGGCCAACCGGTCTTATATGCAGTATGCCTTGGACTGCCTTGAACCGAAGGTGTTCAACTGGTGTGATGCAGTACTACTCGTGATGAAAGAACAATTGACTAAGGTGAAAAACGGAAGATTGAAGAACTTTGGGTATGGTTCTATTTTGACCGCCTTTGCCTTGGAAAAGATCGCGCTGATGCAGCCGCAGTATATTTCACTTGGTTTACCTCTACCGACTGAGCCACGGATGCAAAGATGGGTTGACCATATGTCCAGACATGCTGGTCAATCTTAGATTTCCTTTTCTGATACCTTCTTCAGGTGGTTTGATCATCAGGAGATGGTTTATTCCGAGTATCCATATGCTGGTATGGATTTCCGAGGTGACCCGGATTTGGTACTGCCGGCTGGCGAGCAGTGGGGCGTCATTGGTAAGTTCTCTGACCATATCCCTGTTTTATCATTTTTCTTCATAATTTCCTTGTGCTTTATTCTATCAAGAATAATCAGAACTCATGTGCTCATGCAGATGTTGGACCAGTTCGGCCAGTAGTATGCCTGAGAGTGCCATCTGCCGCTCCAGTAGGAGAGGCTGTGGGAAGGGCTATTCTTCGCGACCTTGATGTGGCCGAGACTCTTTCAGAATTACAGGATCAGGTTGAGGGCCTCACTCTTGGTATTCCAGATGTGAGGACTGACGAGCTTCCTCTGAGGTTGCAGCGACATACTACTAGCGTGCCAAGTCGATGGACTAGGCTTTTACGCATGATTGCATAGGCGGTGACTTGTTATCACCAGCATCATTAGACTAGGGTGCCCCCTAGATTTTGAGTTTTGGGTCGTTTGACCAATTTTTGTCTTGGTTACAGAACATTACGTGTAAACCATAAACAGTTATACATTTATTTTTGATTTTCGGAGTTTCATTTTGGTTAAGTTACATGATCCTGATGCAAGTATCGATGAAATGCCTCTTTTTATAAATGTTGCAAATGTCTATCTAACACATAATTTGCTAATGAGTCAGTTAATGTGTTTAAGCTTCTGGAAATATGCTGATATTGAATAAAATCAAATTTCCTTTCCAAAATTTTGACCTTTAGGAACATGCGATAGATAGCTTGATTTCGGACGGAATAGATCCCAGTGAGCTGTAGTATGATGAGCTATGAGTCTAGCCTGACGCCCAGTCGGCGTATGCCATGTGTGATGGCATCAGAGAGAAGTTCTATCAACGGGCTATATTCAGCGATGTTATTCGTTGATCGACCAATACATACCCCTCTGAAACTTACTAACTCGCCTCTTGGATAAAAAATGGCCTAGGCCGCAGAAGATAGGTTCCGCGAACTACGACTTGCTCCATCGGCATATCCAACAAAATATTCCAATGGGTTCGACATCTGCGACACATGTAAAAAGCAGATTACTGGACCAAAACGATTACCCTTAGCGAAAACAAAAATGTAACAAAAGCATATGGGTTACCACACTGAATCATGCGTAGTAATGCTTAAGGTACAACCTGTTACGAGGTTGCGCCAATGGAATCCCGTCATAATCCATTAACTCGTAGGCTCCTTTTGCTAACACTCGTTTAACAATATAGGGGCCCATCCACAAAGACTTGAATTTACCTGCTCCCAATTTATCGGATTCTTGGTCGTAAAGTAAGACCAAATTACCTTCTGAGAAGACACGGGGTTTGACATTTTTGTCGAACTGCGCCTTGACTCGTTTCTTATGGGCTTTGTTAGCCAAAGCGGCATCACGATGGGTTTCATCCAATTGGATTAGTTCTAAGAAACGAGCCTCCTCTTCTAAAGTTCCGGGGAGAAGGTCAATTGTGAGTTTGAGGGACGAGATTTCACATTGAACTGGTAAGATTGCTTCTAGGCCATACACCAGTTGGAAAGGTGTAAACCCGGTTGCGTTCCTTACCGATGTTTGGTATGCCCACAAAGCTGAGTACAGGATCAGGTGCCAACTCCTTTTGTGGACTCCAATCATCCTTTGCAGCATGCGCTTCAGGACTTTGTTGATTGCTTCAACTTGTCCGTTGGCCTGTGGGTAATATGGAGTAGAGCCGTCATGAGACAACCCTAATTTGGCAGCTAATTCAGCGATCATGTGATTGCGAAAATGCGATCCATGATCTGTGACTATAGCCTGTGGAACGCCGAATATGGCGACTAAATGATTGAAAAAGAAAAGGGCAGTTATTTCACTAGTGTTATCTAATGTAGGCATCGCCTCGGCCCATTTAGTAAAATAGTCCACTGCGACTATGATATACCCATGCCCCCCGGTCGAGGTGGGGTTACATGTCATGAAATCAATGCCCCATTTGGCGAATGGCCCAACAACAACTATTGGCTGCAGAGGTGCGGGTGGTCTTCTGGTTTTCTTATCGAAAATTTAACAGGCATGGCAACTTCTGACTGCAGTTATGCAATCTTTGAATATTGTTGGCTAGAAGTATCCTGCTCGTAAAATTTTTTGCGCCGTAGCGTAACCAGACTGATGCCCCCCACACGCGCCTGAATGGAAATCATTTAGGACTTTTTCGGCTTCCTCATGGGTGAGGCACCTCCTCAGAACTGTATCGATACCACGACGGTAAAGTGTATCACCGACGATCATGTAGTCTTTTGATTGGTATCGAATACGTTTTTTTTCAGAGCGGGAGGTATTTGGCCTATATTTTTGGGTTTGGAGATAGATTATTATGTCTCCATACCACGGATTTCTTGTAGATATCAGAAACAAATTTTCGTCCACGATTGTTTCTTTTGATGTTTTATTGTTGGACGACAATGGGAGATCACATAATAATTTTGCAAAAACCAGGGCTTTCTTTGACTTGGATTGCTTGTAGATATCAGAAACAAATTTTCGTCCACGATTGTTTCTTTGACTTGGATTTCAGAAATTCCAGATCAAACTCTTGTAGAATCGCTATCCATTTTTAATATTTGCCCCCTAGCAACTGTCGCGACAATATATAAGTCATGGGGTTGCAATCTGACAGAATGGTAGTTTTTCGAAAGAGGACATAGTGTCGAAATCTTTGTATCGCTTGAACAGCTGCGAGTGCTAGCTTTTCAACATAAGAATATTTGCTTTCTGTATCATTTAAGTTTTTACTTAAATAATATATAGGATGTTCTATTTTGTTGTCTTCTTGAACTAAAACCATTGCGATGGTTGTATCTGCTGCAGCCAGATACAGGTTAAAGTCTTTGTGATAATCAGGAGCATACATTAATGATGCTTTTATTAGGGATTCTTTTAAAGCATCAGAGGAAGTTTGCGCAACCTGATCCCAAATGAAGGGCACTTCCCTTTTCAAAAGAGGTGTATAGCCTTTAGCAAGTTTTGCATAATTTGGAATGAACCTCCTCAGAAAGTTTGCTTTCCCTTGGAGTTTCTGAATCTGAAGCAAATTTGAAGGTGGAGGCAAGTTTACGATTGCCTAAACCTTACATGGGTCGAGACGAATCCCGTCCTTTGAGACTACAAAGCCAAGTAAACGACCAGAACTGACACAGAACACACATTTGTGTGGATTGAGTCGTATCTTGTAGTGTCGGCAACGTAGAAATATCGCTCTTAAATGCCGCGGATGATTAGTCCGCTTTTGCGAACGAGCTGGAAGGTCATCGAGATATGGTTGAACGATGTTTTTGATGTCATGGAAGGCATAATTCATTACCCTCTGAAACATTGCCCCTGCGTTCTTTAAACCAAAGGGTAATTTTCGGTATGCGAATGTGCCCCACGGACAAATAAATGCAGTCTTTGACTGGTCCTGTGGGCGGATATTTATTTGATTATACCCGGAGAACCCATCCATGAATGAAAAGATTTCGCATCCGGTGCATTCATCAATTATCTGGTCAATGAAGGGTGTAGGGTAGTTGTCTTTTAGACAAGCTTGATTTACATCCCTATAATCGACACACACTCTAATCGTTCCTTGTTTTTTCATCATAGGAACAATGTTCGATACCCAATCGGTTAGAGGAACCGGGTAAATGAAACCAGCATAGAGAAGCTTTTCAACTTCTGCCTTGATGGCGGCGGCTTTCTTGGGGTGCACCTGCCGTAGCCGTTGTCGTACTGGTTTGACATCTGGATACATCTTAATTTCGTGTTCAACTATACTTGAGTCAATGCCTGGCATTTCATTATATGACCAAGCAAAGACATCTCTAAATTCGCGAAAAAGAGCGTTATATATTTCCAGTTCTAAAGGGGAACAACATTTGCCAACATAAATATTCTCTACAACACTTGTTTTGGTCGAGATATTTATGGCAATAGTCTTTTCAATGTTGGACAAGTTTCGCTCTGAATCCACCGTGTTTACAGTATTTGATAGGAAATCAAAAAATGACGGATGATGAAGTTCATCAGGAGTATCTTCTTTACAAGTCGGAAGATGGGAACGATGGTGGTAATCTTCCCATGGCACCCCTTCAATTACCATTGATTGAACAATTCCTTCGTCGGTGTAATGCACTTTCGACCAAGGATCTGAAGGGGTGCCATATTCCTTAGACCTATCTATCCAAACGCTTGATGAGCGTTGATTTGGGTTTGCCTCCCATGCTAAAAACATTGATTGCTACAATATTTCCATTGGGCTTGGAGGCAACACCAGCGTATGATCCATGTTTATATCGTTTTCTGAGATCTTTTGAATCGAAGATATCATATTGCAGGTTCCTACCGACGCTACTTCCACCAGATTGATTGGAGGCGGAAGGGCAAAAGTACCCATTAATATAGGGTCTTTTAGTAGGCCTACTCCGATATTTTGAAGCGAATGGGGGCTTCCATGGATCATCAGAATGCTTCCCGTAACTTGGGAACCATTGGGGAGGAAGGTTTGTTGATCAACGATTGTAATCCCTCCTTGACAAGGGAATGTAATCTTCCTAAAATAGTGATCCAGGTGGATCTTGGTGGCCACCTGCCAAGTCCACCTAGACCCCCACCATTGTTTCTTTTAGTCTTTTCAGTTTCCTAAATTGTAGCACAATTTACTATTTTTAGCAGTTTTTCGGGTCCTAAACTTCCGGAGCTATTTTGAGGCCCTAAACGACGTTTTTTGGGAAATTTGGGGGCAACATGGGCTATTGTACTCATCAAATGGAGATCGTATGCCAAAAGTTATGACCCCGGGAAGTTGATGTACCAATTTACCCAAACGGGGCCCATAGTTTGGCGTTTCATCTTCTAGGGTTAGGTTTTGGAATGTTAAGGGTTTTCCATTGTTTCTCAACAATAAATAGGCCTTCGAGCCTTATTGTAAGACAGTTCAGAGGCATGTAGCCACCACATCTCTTCTCAGAGATAAGCTACCATCGCCCTAGCTGGTTTATTTCCATTACTGTTTGTAAGCATATTTCAGTATTTTACATTAATGAAGTGAAGTATTATTTCCACTGCATATTTGTGTTTATGGTTATCTCTGTGTTTTATTGCATTCCCTTTTAAATCCGGATCAGTGGTATCAGAGCGGTCTGCTTTTTCTCTGTTTTTCTTTGCATGTCCCCAACGAGGTCAGGATATAAGGAGTTAGGGCTTGAACTGGTTGAACCTTTGCAAGACCAGCCTCGCAAATCCCGACGGCCTCCCATGGCGGATGAGAAGAAAGACGAGGGGGCAGGAGATCCTATCAAAATCTTGCTCAAAGAAGCCCTCGAGCGACAACGGAACGCGATGATGGACAGCTTTGCCCAGATCCTTCAGCGGCTACCCAGAAGCAATGCATCGACTTCTAGCAGCTACTCTGGAAACGCCACGCCCTTTAAGGTACAAATTAATTTTGAAATCCCCATATTTGAGGGTCAGATAGACGCAGATGCCGTAGATAAATGGTTAAATCTGCTGGAGGGTTATTTTTTTGTTCATGAATTTTCAAGTCGGGAAAAGATTGTTTTCGCTCTTCTCAAAGCAGCCCCCCACATCAAGGACTGGTGGGAAACCTACTGCGAGCAGAAGGATGAAAATACCGGCTCACTATTTTCAGCCGCACCCACCTGGAATTCATTCCGGGATGCCATCAAGGAGCAGTACTACCCTGTCAGAAGCTATGAGGATAAATACATAAAATGGACCACGCTGCGGCAGGGAAGGGACCAAGACGTGCCAGAGTTCACCAATCTTTTCCATACCCTTCGCACAAAGTTGGGTATCAAGGATACGGAGCAGCATTTGATACTCAAATACCACGGCTGCCTGCATAAGTACATCTAGGAAGAAATACAATTCCTGAAGATCTCCTCGCTCGGCACAGTGTACCGGTATGCCGTCAAGGTCGAGCAGAAGTTTAAACAAAAGAAGCGAGACTTTGGATCTGCGAATCTAAAGCAAGGGAAAGGTGCCCCTAAAACACAAAACAAAGGACAAAGCCAAGGCGGGGCAGCCCAAGACAACCCGCCAAAGCTGCAGGCAAAGAACAACGTTGCGAAGACGAAAAAGGACACGGGAAAATGGTGTGAGTTCCATAAGAGCTACACTCACAACACCAGTGAGTGTCGGGCCAAGCAGTCACTGGTGGCTGAGCTAAAGGTTCCAGAATCAGATGCATGTTTTGACTCGAGTCAGAACCCGACAAGGAGAATGAAAAAGGGAGGCAGATCATTGACGCGGATCCCAACGCCACTGTTTCTACCGCAAAGATACAGAAAAATGAACCTGAAGATCCAGAGGAGGAGGAGCATCTCTTCCACTCCCAGATGTGGGTAAAGGGCTCCCCACTACAGTTCATTGTCGATAGCGGGAGCCAAAAGAACCTCATTTCGGTAGAGGTCGTGAAGTGGTTGGGCTTACCGACCGCAACACATCCACAACCATACACCATTGGGTGGCTTCACCAAGGACGGGATCTTCGTGTGAGCTAGCAATGTCGCCTTCCGTACAACATCAAGCCCTTCACGGATGAGGTATTGTGTGACATTGCTCCCCTTGAAGTTTGTGATATATTATTAGGACAACCATACTTGTGGAAGCAACATTTTGTGTATGAATCAAGGCCCCAGGCTGTTATTGTTACATTAGGGAATAGGTTGTACAGGATACCAGAGGTAGCACCGCCTACCGCCATCTCTTTGATTACGGAAAAACAATGCAGTAAGCTCATTTCCAAGACTGGGAAATTTGTTTTCCTGATGATACGCCCTCAAGGAAAGAAGAAGATGGTGGCCATGGCCTACAGACAAGACCCCTCCGCACGACAACTACAGATGGATAAGGTTGTGAAGGAGTACGAGGACATCTTCACCTCCCCCACAGGGGTTCCTCTGCATTGTCAGGTCAAGCACTCCATCGATCTGACCCCAGGTGTGCCGCTACCCAACGGACCAATTTACCGGTGCTCTGTTCTAGAGAACAATGAAATCAAGAGGCAGATTCAAGAGTTGCTGCAGAAAGGTCACATCTGTCCGAGTTCATCGCCTTGTGGGAGCCCGATCGTGTTGGTACAAAAGAAGGATGGGACTTGGAGACTCTGTATTGACTGTCGAGCACTGAACAAGATCACTATCTGTAATAGGTACCCGATCCCATGAATTGATGACCTCTTGGACCAACTAAAGGGGGCAAAATATTTCAGCAAGATTGATCTGAAGTCAGGATATCACCAGGTACCAATCGAACCCTCTGACGTGTGGAAGACTGCCTTCAAAGCCAAGGAGGGCCTCTTCGAATGGTTGGTTATGCCTTTCAGATTGACAAATGCTCCTGCAACCTTCATGAGGCTAATGGATGACATCTTGCGGCCATTCACCAACTCATTTTTAGTGGTATACTTGGATGACATTCTGATCTTCATCCAGAGTTGGGAAGAGCACCTCCACCATATCCGACAGGTTCTTCAAACACTGCGGCAACACAAGCTATGTGCCAATTTGGAGAAATGCACTTTTGGCATGACCCAGCTTCAGTATCTGGGATACATTATTGATGAACAGGGGGTGCATGTGGATCCGGCCAAGATCCAAGTCATTCGGGATTGGCCATCTCCGACCACTCTGATAGAGCTCCGCAACTTTCTAGGTCTTGCCAACTTCTACCGTAGGTTCGTGTTGGGGTTTTCTCATATCACTTGGCCCTTGAGTCAAGTCACCAACGGAGGAGGGAGAGCGAAATTTTTTTGGTCTGAATCTCAACAGAAGGCATTCATAGAGTTGAAAGATCGCCTATGCACGGCACCAGTGCTCGCGTTACCAGATTTACAACAACCATTTGAGGTCGAGACAGATGCCTCTGACTATTCTATTGGGGCAGTCCTTACTCAACACGGGCATCCAGTGGCATATCACAGTGAAAAACTTTCAGACACAGTCCGGAAGTATCCCACTTATGATAAAGAGATGTATTCCATTGTGCAGGCCTGCCGACAATGGAAGCATTACATTTTGGGGTAGGAAACGGTCATCCACACAGACCACCAACCCCTGCAGTTCATACAGACCCAAGGGAAATTGTAGAATGATCGACATCATAAGTGGTCTACATATCTACAATAGTTCCATTTGAATATCAAGTATAAGAAGGGTAGCACCAATAATGTTGCAGATTGCCTCAGTCGACCACCAATCATGGCATTAACCACTGTGATCAACTCTTGTGAGCACGAGACTTCTAATTGGCCACTTCTCTACAAAAGTGACCCAGAATTTGGCCACACATACCAGACACTCTTGGGGGGTAAGCATGTTCCAGACTTTCACCTCCAAGATGCCCTGTTATGCCACCTGGGTCACCTTTGTGTTCCTTCAAGCGAGCGTGCCAAGATGATTTGGGAAGCACACTACAGTCGGGCTACTGGGCATTTCGGGGTCGCGAAAACGGTGGCAGTACTGCAAAAGTATTTTTATTGGCCCAATTTTCGACAGGATGTCGGGAAGTACATCAAATCATGTACTGCCTGTGCCATTGCCAAACCAACCATCAAGAAGCAAGGCCTCTATACCCCGCTGCCTACCCCTAGTCGACCTTGGGAATCCATCTCCATGGATTACATGTTAGGCCTTCCTTCCACTAAGCATGGAAATGATTGTGTTTTTGTGGTCGTCGACAGTTTCTCGAAGATGGCCATTATGGCGGCCTGCAAGAAGAATATCACAGCAGAAGCCACTGCTAAACTCTTCTTTGAACGAGTGTGGGTGCACTTTGGGATCCCACAGTCTATCATCTCAGATCGGGACAGTCAGTTCCTCAGTACATTTTGGTCCAGTCTCTGGTCAATGCTGGACACTAAACTCACTAAGTCCACGGCCTTCCATCCTCAAACTGATGGCCAGACAGAGGTTGTCAATCGGATGATTGTACACATTCTACGCATGTACAACTCAAAGAATCCACGTACATGGGTTGAGAGCCTCCCCTATGTTCAGCACAGCTACAACCGAGCTCTTCACAGCTCGACTGGCCACAGTCCTTTTCAGGTGGGCTTGGGATTCCAGCCACTATGCCCCATTGATGTGGCCATGCCACTTGTAGCTACTCACAAAGATTCGGCTCATGTCCAGTCCGAAACAGATAAGGCAACCAGCTTCATTGAGCACATCCAACATATTGGCGAGCAGGTCCATGACATTCTAGAGAAATCAAATGCCAAGTACAAGCAACGGCATGATCAACATTGGGTGCCACACAAGTTTCAGGTGGGCGATAAAGTCTGGTTACATTTGCAAAAGGAATGCCTTACTGGAGCCTATCGGAAACTGAGACCACTCCGATATGGTCCGTACACCATTACTAAGGCTGTGGGGGACAATTCATTTGAGCTCAGCATTCCCCCATTCCTTGGCCTACACCCAGTATTCAATGTGGACCGCCTTCGGCCATACTTTCCACCATTGTATGGAACAGGCTACAACTGATCGAATCATGGACACACAGATCAAGCACACTCGCCAACAGAATATCCAACTGTATCGAGTTGTCAAAGCATGCCAACTCCTTCACCAGGGCAAGTGGCTCACCAGGGACCAAGTTCAGCAAAAGTTTCCTCATCTCCTGGAGGAACTCAACGCAATGGGGACCATTGCTTCCTAAGGGGGGAGGAATGATCCAGGTGGATCTTGGTGGCCACCTGCCAAGTCCACCTAGACCCCCACCATTGTTTCTTTTAGTCTTTTCAGTTTCCTAAATTGTAGCACAGTTTACTATTTTTAGCAGTTTTTCGGGTCCTAAACTTCTGGAGCTATTTTGAGGCCCTAAACGACGTTTTTTGGGAAATCTGGGGGCAACATGGGTCTATCGATCAATGTTTCCCTACCCAAAGTTGTAGTGCTCGGATAGATCTTTCTAATGAGCTATTGTACGCGTCAAACGGAGATCGTATGCCAAAGTTATGGCCCTGGGAAGTTGATGTACCAATTTATCCAAACGGGGCCCATAGTTTGGCGTTTCATCTTCTAGGGTTAGGTTTTGGAATGTTAAGGGTTTTCCATTGTTTCTCAACAATAAATAGGCCTTCGAGCCTCATTGTAAGACAGTTCAGAGGCATGTAGCCACCACATCTCTTCTCAGAGATAAGCTACCATCGCCCTAGCTGGTTTATTTCCATTACTGTTTGTAAGCATATTTCAGTATTTTACATTAATGAAGTGAAGTATTATTTCCGCTGCATATTTGTGTTTATGGTTATCTCTATGTTTTATTGCATTCCTGTTTAAATCCGTATCAAATAGGTCGACACAACAGCAGCCATAGCATATATCCATGGTCTTCTTAGTAGGATGTTGTAATCAAGGTTTCCGTCGATTACTTCGCATCTATTTCTACTATTTTCCCCCTAGTTCAACTTACAAGTTACTTAGAATACCATATGGGGTATACGTTCGTCCGTAAAATGCTTTTAATGTTGTCGAAGATCGCGACAAGGTTGGAGATCCTAAAGTTTTCCAGCAACTCATCGACATAATACATGTAGATGCTCCCTCATCAATAATTGTTCGATGAACAGTTTTGTTGAGGGCTTTCACTTGAATGAGGAAAGCTAGCTGAGCTGGTAACTGAGGATCGTATCCTTTATGATCTAAGGACACAAGATTAGAATCTTTTGGGTCTATCCCACCGATGGCCGATAATAAAGCCTGCTTTTGGGATGGGCAATTTTGCAGTACCTCAAGTGTCGACATAGCGGATGGCGATTGGGCCAAATCTTCCACTATATTATAATGTTGTGCTGCTCTAGCACGAGGATTAAATGTCGACTTGTGTACTACTCCCTTTGGCGGTTTTATTGTTAGCTCTGGAATGATGGGCGGCGCAACTTCTGGCGAAGTTGTTGTCGAACTACTAGGTTGATCTTTATCCTTGTTGTTCGACAGCTGTGGATTCCCGTAATCTTTGTTCATTGTCAATATCAAAGCATCATTTTGCTGTTTCAAAACCGACAACATCAGCATTTGGGACGGGGAAGCATTTTCATTAGCAACCAGATTTGTTCCTGGATTTGGAAATGGATCAGTTAATACCGCCGAGGTTTTTGAATTCTTAAAGAATTTTTTAAGCTCAGCTTTATATGGACATTCACTTGTCCAATGATCCTCATTACATATTAAGCATGGATTTTTTGGTTTCCTATTTCCAGGAGGGTTTGAAGAAGACTTTTCAGGTGATGATTCCTCCTGTTTCTTCTTCTTCCCTTTGTTTTTCTTCTTGCCCCCTGGTTGCTTAGTTTCTTTGCCTTTGTCTGTCGAGACGACATTTACTTCCGAGGTGAGAAGTTCTTGCTTTGCATTTTGACTGGAAATCTTACAGGCCTTTTTAGATGTAGCCTTTGTCGATTTCGTGTCTGTCGCGCCAATCACACCATCGCCAGCATGAGAGTCACTGTTCGATTTAGGAGGGGGGGGGACCGAAAATTCCGGTCTTGGAGCGTCAGGTATTTTATCATAGAGCATGCCAGACTGAGTATAAATCAAGTCTAAATATTTTGCACGAGCAATAACTTGCTCTTCGGTGATGACTCCCCCTTTTGCCACATCTTCTGTAATGGAAGGCAATAATGACTTAATAAACCATTCAGCTAAAAGCTGATCAGGAACATATGTTTTTACCATTCTACGACGACGTCGCCACTCATGAATATGATCGGATATGTGAGTGGCCGTTGTTTGTTTGAAATTGGTAAGAAGTTCTGTTCCTGTTTCGTACCTTATCGGTAATTGAAAATGGGTTAAAAAGGTTGTGGCTAGGGTACTGAAGTTGTCAAACGAATCTCTTGGTAATTCGATATACCTTTTTGCTACCAGACCTATTAACGTCCTCTGAAAAAGGCGAATCCTAATCGAATCATCATTTAGGGTGTTTGATGAACACCACAGATGAAAAGTCATCACATGATTCGACGGATCTTCACCCGGATTTCCATTAAATTTAGGAATATCTGACGGAAGTTTATGCGGAATCGCTGGCCACCAAGGGGCATAAGCAATTGGATCGTTTGTCAACCGACTTAGATCCGGTAACTCTAAAGTCGCCACGAAGGGTAACTGTTGACTCAGGTTAGGTGAAGCATACCCAAGATAAGATGGAATCGCTTGAGCTGTTGGCCTTTGCATACCAGCATAATGCATTTGGTGCTGGTAACTTTGGTAAGGTTGATGGGCATAGCCATTATAGAATGGTTGATTTCGACCGTTTTGAATATACGGTTGCCCACTATTTGCAAAGATTTGTTGCTCAAATCCTTGGTATACTTGTTGGAATTGCGGTTGTTGGTACTGCACCAGCCATGGTTGTGAAGCCATGTGCTGTTGTCCAATACTAACTGTTTGACCAATATGGGGGGTAATTGTACCTGTTTGGGCCTGTGTCATCCCGCTAGTTGGCGATTATGGTTGAGTCGTAGGGACAAGAGGCTGTTGCATTACAACCTGAGAAAACTGAGGTTGGCATACAACAGGCAGCGCTTGTACTTGTGACACTATCACAATAGCCGGCGTAGTTGGTATATTTGACATAGGTGGACATTGTTGCATCGAATATACAACTCTTGGTTGTTGAGGTAGTATAGGTACCCAACCGCTAGATGTAATCCCAGCATAACCTAAAGTTTGTTGTGAACTCCCGTATGGTTGTTCTCCCTGGGGAGACAATGAAAGGGTATATTGCCCCCTATACGGTGGTAATCCGGTACTTAAAGGAATTGTTTGTCCTTGAGGACCAGATTGCCTAAATTGACTCCCTGAAGGATCAATTTGCTGAGTCTCAACATAAGAGTTTTCGGATACCATTCCGGACGAACAAACATGAACAAACCATACTGTCGAAATAGCCCTCGAGTGGGCTCTTTCTAGCGATTGAGAGCTAGTTGGGACAGATGGTATACCGGACAGCAGGAAGTTCTGCCGTCGCTGTGTCAGATGACACAGCCCTAGATGTCGACGGTTGTTTAGACATTTCTAGTCTATCCAAAAGATTTCCTAGCGATTCTACAGGAGCTTCTGATGATGGTAGACTAATTTCTGATGAAGAAGGATACAGAGTGATCCCGACTCCAAATTCTGATGGAGTACTTGATGGAGGATCCTCCACAATCTCTTCTATAGCAATCAGACCAGGGGGAAGAGGTAGACCGTCAGGTCCGTAAAATATTTCTGGTGCCCAAGAAGGGATAGAACCTGCAGCAAAATTTTTTTGGGGAATAACACCTTCTGAATCAGCTGTAGATGGAACTGGTTCAGTAACACAAGTGTTTATCCTTACACTAGGATCAGTGTTACTGTCCTTCGGTGGCTGCTGAACTTCTTCTATAAAGGCAGGGATACCAGAAATGTTTGGAGTAACCGGAGTCCCTGATGGTGTTGGAACACTTGTTCTAACTTTACCAGGGGATTTGGAACCGGTTAAACAAGTTCGCTTTGTCCGTAACAGTTTCGATTCCGGAGACAAAGACGGTTGACTCGTAAGCCTCCGCGAACGACCGGGTTTCAATTGACTTTCTTCCACGATTGCGGATTACTCGATCAAATAAAAATAAAGGGGAAGTATGTTTCTGCTTTAGATGAATTTTAGACACTTTGACACAACTTGATTTTTCAATTTTTAAGAGTCGAGAAAAAACAAAAGATGACTCTAGTCTCCTTCGATTTTTAATGAGCCTGAAGTGACAAGTGCTCAGATGGACCTTTTCCGTTAAGGAGTCTGAAAAGGAACGAAAGGGACTACTTTGGAAATCTAGACAGAGGGATTACCAAACCAATCACAAAACTGCAGAATACTTTTTACAGTATGGCATTCAATCTTCCCGAATGATGTGTTCAGTGCATTGCGATCAATAGGGCGGCAGACACGGCTTCTTATGGATAAAGGATAAAGCCTATTATGGTCTCCCAATATATACTCGACGGTACATGGGAGCACAAGTCCGTATTGGCACTTGTCATCTCAAAGTGGAGGAATCACCCAACCAACAATGAAAGCGACAATTACCACGTTTTATGACGCCGGAACACCTCTCTAGCCTAGACTTCTAGATGTTGTGCGTTAGGTTCCAAAGCTTTTTAGATTCATTAAATTTATTTTATAGTTGATCTTTATTAAGAAATTTTCCTTTCAGGTTCACCGCGTGATGTAGATTTACAATTCCTAAAATGCAATCTAGGATGATAAACAGTCATTTAATCTTCTTTTAGCAAATGAAAATCCTAGCTACTAAGGAAAGAGAGATAGCGTTCTTTCAACAAAGAGCAAAGAGCACACACTATATGCACTGTCCTAAATCAAACCAATCAAACAGTCTAAATGCAAATGCACATGCATGTATTGTTTTTCAGCTTCCTTAATGTATGTGAAAGTAAGAAAGTTATGTGAAAATCTAAATTAATTTTAAAGCGACAGTACTTAACAAATTTCTTTTCAAAACGAAGTGAGGGTAAAAGGGACACTTAACGATTTTTGAAATGAAATATTACTTTTCGACACTTTAAAACTCACAAATTCAAATCATATGCAATAGTAACTCATATAATCGATTACCAAAACAAGGGGATTGTCTTCTATGGCTGAAAACGACAGCTACGACACTTTCAGATCAAAGATCAACAGCTCGATTATGTTACTTTTTGCAAAAGAGAACTGAAAATGACTATAAAATACACTAAAAAATTTACAGTTCTTTGCACAATGGAGGCGGAATAATAGCAAGGAAGGGGGTTTCAATAGAGGTGTACTGATTACAGGCAGCAAAACTCCTGAATAGATTTGAAAAGAGTGAACACAGAAACCAAAATTTAGGAACAAGGCCTAGTCTGATCAGCGCACCTGTAACACAGTGAAACTGAAATGCAGCGCACCTGCTACACTCGGGAAGTGCGATGCATTTGAGATTCACAGAACAGAGAGTGCGATGGACCAGGGACGAGACTTTGAATGGGTTCCGGGTCACAGTTTGCAGTTCATTTCAGGGGTTTAGGCCGAGAAAATGGTAATCAGTAAATCAATCACAGGGGTAGATCCAAAGAGGGTGCTAGAGCTACCACAAGGGCAATTAGGGAGCTTGTAGATCAATTGTTCAATTCATAAATGAACCCGGAGATTGACTGAAGTAGCATTGATCTACTTTGCATTCGTAAAACAAATGCAGTTCGAAGGCTAGCTGGTTTGGCTTTAGGCTCCGTCTGTAAGTTTATAAAGTAAACAAATGTAGATAAACAAACAACCTATTCGCTCCCCAGCGGAGTCGCCATTTTGTTATCGGGAAAACTAGTGTCTATACAGAACTGCTAGTCCCACTAAGGGTGATAGCTACCTTAGAAACAAACACACTAAGTCTACTTTCGTTTTCCTTTATGAGAGATAGATGAGAGAAGAATGAAGGAGACCAACCTCTATCTTGCGCTTGGTTCCTTACTCGGTTCTTCTCCCTTCTGATAGTCCTTTGATACTTGCTTCCTTGTATACCCAGCTTCAGAGAATACCTGTAGAATCAAAGCAGCATAACACTATACGAGAACATAGATCTATTATCATACGCAATATAGGATCAGATGTATATCAACCACATAAATGCATAAAACATCAATTACACAAGCATATGGAGGAAAACTTAAATAGCTTTATTAATAATCAAGAAAGAGCAAAGAGGATTACAACCAATTGTTCTGACCCAGCATCATCCTCTTAGCAAGAAGCCCTTCTTCACCTCATGAAAAGCTTAGACCACCCAACACTACGATATTGCACCAAGAAACCAATAGCACTTCCTTACAAGATACAAAATTCCAGCCTCTGGATCTCTGGGATGAGGGATCCATATATAGATGTTTGCAAGGGGGGTGAGTCAGCTTTTGAGTTTTGATTAGTGTCTTCTCTCTGATAGTTCTTGATTCCACTTGGAGATTGATTATCTCTTACTCATCCCTAGTCGAATTCAGAGAGGTAAGTGTCACAAGAGAGGTTTCTGGAAGATTCTATGCTCCTCCACCTTGTGGATTGACCCTGCCATTTGTCTCTTCTCACCCATCGCACCCCATAGAAGGGATTTTTGACATGCATCACACCTACTGAGTGTGTTCAGGTGGGATGCAGTGCAATTTGCCTATGGAGCAGGTGAAATGGTCCAGTTTTGACCAGTTCTGAGTGGTTTTCCATGGAGAACTTCTGGGAGAAGATGTAATCAGTTGACCTTTTTCTTTTAGGGGTCAGAACAACACTTTTAAGGACTTAAGAGCCCTTAGTTTATGGACATTTATGATTGGGGTTGCAGTGCCCAAAAATGTCTATAACACTTACTCATCCAACTGACTGCACCTCCAAATAGGTTAAACACATACCCACTTGTAGATCTTCTCTGATCCAGATATCCAGCCCAGTCTGCATCAACAAAGCCATGAATATCCAACACTCTGTCCAATCCTGGTCTTCCTTGGTAGCATAAACCATAATCACTAGTGCCACGCAAATACCTGAAAACCCGCTTCACTGCTGTCCAGTGCTCCTTCCAAGGTTTTGACATAAACCTGCTCAATACTCCCACTGCATGTGCAATGTCTGGTCTAGTACAGACCATTGCATACATCAGGCTACCCACTGCACTTGCATATGGAACACGAGACATGTCCTCTTCCTATTCTTGTGTCTTGGGACACTGTTCAGCAGATAACCTCACACCTACAGGAATAGGAACCTTCACCGGTTTACTATCCTGCATATTAAACCTCTGCAGTATTGTCTCGACATACTTCCTTTGGTTTAACCAGAGCTTCCTCTTTGCCCGATCTCTTTTAATTTCCATGCCCAAAATATAGTTTGCAGCACCAAGATCTTTCATGTCGAATTTGGAGGACAATTGGGTCTTCAAATCCTGGATAATTTCTTTGTCATTTCCAACCAGCAACATATCATCCACATACAAGACCAGATAAATAACACGGTCACCAATTAATTTAAAATACACACAATGATCTGCTTTGCTTCTAGTGAAGCCAAGTCCCCGTGTAAATGTACCAAATTTCTGATACCACATCCTTGGTGACTGTTTTAACCCATACAGAGACTTCTTTAACTTGCATACTAGTTCTTTCTTACCCTTCACCACAAAGCCTTTAGGTTGCTTCATGTAGATTTCCTCTTCCAAATCCCCGTGAAGAAATGTTGTCTTCACATCCATCTATTCTACCTCAAAATCAAAAGCAGCAACAACAGATAAAAGTAACATAATAGAAGTTACCTTGGCAACAGGAGAAAAAATATCACCAAAATCAATTCCCGACACCTGGGAATAACCTTTTGCTACCAACCGAGCTTTGTATTTCTCCACCTTTCCTTCTGCATTTGTCTTCTTCTTGAACACCCATTTGCTGCCAATGGGTTTCCTTCCAGCTGGCAACTCCACCAGATCCCAAGCTTCATTTTTGTGCAAAGATGCCATTTCATCAACCATGGTCTCTTTCCAGAGTTTTCCATCCTCTAAATCAACTGCTTCCTTCACAGTTTTGGGATCATCATCAGTAACAGACAAAGCAAAATTTGAACAGAAAGCAGATGGACTATACCATTCTGGCTGCCTTCTTTCTCGAACTGACCTTCTCACAACCGGAGTTTGTGGCTCTTCATCTTCTGATTCCTCCTCTGCTACAGAGTCTGATTCTTCCTCCTTTATTTCAAACTCTATCTTCACGCGTTCCTTTGGTTGGACTTCATGTTTAATAACATCTTTCACCTCTCTGAACACCACATCTCGACTGTACACAACCTTCCGTGTGACTGGGTTCCAAAGCTTATAACCGTTTAAACCATCTTTATACCCAATAAAGATGCACTTTTCATATTTAATATCCAACTTGGTTCGTTTCTCCTTTGGAACATGTACATATGCATCACATCCAAAGACCCTCAGATGTGAAAGAGAGGGTTTCTTACCAATCCATACTTCTTGTGGAGTCTTATACTCCAACGCTGATGAAGGTGACCTGTTGACCAGGTAACATGCAGTATCCACCACCTCTACCCAGAATTCCTGTCCTAACCCAGCACCACTGAGCATGCTTCTTGCCTTTCCATCAACGTCTTGTTCATTCTTTCTGCGACTCCATTTTGCTGAGGTGTATATGGAGTAGTCTTCAGCCATGCTATACCACACTTCTTACAGGATTCTTCAAATTCCTTGCTACAAAACTCTCCACCATTATCTATCCTCAGCACCTTTATCTTCTTCTCTGTCTGATTTTCCACCAAAGCCTTAAATTCTTTAAACCTATCAAAGACTTCAGATTTCTTCTTAAGGAAATATATCCATGTATTCCTTGATAAGTCATCTATAAATGATACATAGTACACAGACTTACCGAGTGATGGAACCTTCACAGGTCCAAACACATCACTGTGCACAAGCTCTAATATCTGTTTCGTCCTCTTACCACCAGAGGGGAAACTCACCCGATTCTGCTTCCCATATACACAATTTTCACAGAAATCAAAATCCAGAGAGCTATTATTCATACCTTCTACCATACCTTTACCATGAAGTACGCGAAGGCCCTTCTCTCCAATATGTCCAAGACTTTGATGCCACAACATGGTCTTCTCTCCAGAGACCACTAGATTTTCTACTCTATTTTCAGGAACCATAGAACTATTGCACCCATCAACAACAGTGCTACCTTGCAGCTTGTACAGAGTTCCAATCTGAACTCCCCGCATCAATATCAGTGCTCCTCGAACCATCTTGCAGGTATCTTTCTCGAACACTATCTTTACACCTGCATCATCCAACTTGCTTACAAAAATCAGATTTCTGGCCAATGCAAGAATATGCAGAACACTCGGAAGTGTTCTAACCCTTCCACCTTGCAACTTCAACTTTACTTTTCCGTGACCAATGATTCTAGCCTCCCTATCATCTCCTAAGAAGACATCACCACCATCGTATTTCTCATACTCGCAGAACCACTCTCTATGGGGAGTGAAGTGAAAGGATGCACCTGAGTCAATCAACCATGCCTCATGATCTACATGTGTACTTGAAGAAGCCAAGTACGCATCCCCACCTTCATTTGAGGTGGTTTTCGCCTCTGCAGAAGGAGCATCATCAGATCCCTTTCCTTTATCAGGAGCTTTAGATTTACAATCCCTTCTGAAGTGTCCTTCCTTTCCGCATTTCCGGCACACCACCTTTGTAGGTTTTCCTGGAGATTTAGATCTCCCATTCAATGACTTATTTTTGTTTCTGTTCAGGGACCGTACTTGTACAGATAAGGCATTACCATTCTGGCTGTCCATATTTTTTCGTCTCATCTCCTCTGTTAGCAAGGCTGAGACTATTTCATCAAACTGCAAAGTAGTTGCATTACTACCTATTGCAATAACCAGACTATCCCACGAATCTGGTAGAGAACACAACAAACTGATGCACTTATCTTCATCTGAAATTTTAATCTCAATAGATGATAACTGACTTACCACAGTATTAAACGCATTCAGATGCTCTGTCACCGAGTCTCCATCTTTCATCTTCAGGTTATACAGCTTTTTCCGCAGGAACAGTTTATTCACCAGAGACTTAGATTGGTACAAAGTCCCTAACTTGTCCCACAAGGCCTTCGTCGTAGCTTCCCCTGATACATTCAGCAATACTGAATCTAAGACACACAGTCGTATTGTGCTCTTTGCCTTCCGATCCAACTTCTTCCATTCTTCATCGGTCACTCCCGTTGGTTTAGTACCCGGATCTACCGCGATCCACTGATCTTTATCCACCAACAGATCCTCCATCTTGAGTTTCCACAACTCAAAACTTTGAACATTGAACTTCTCAATCTCTATCTTTCCACTGCTCGCCATCTTCTTTCACCACCAGAATCGATCTTGCAGATCTCCCACTGAACAGGGTCTACCACAGGCCCGAGAAAAAAACCCCTCGGCAACAAAGGCGTCCCCTTGAAGCCAAAACAACTCTGATACCAAATGTAGGTTTTAACCCTGTACAGAAATTACCTGCATACAAATTCTTAAACGAAGAAAATAAACAATGCGAGAGCATAACACATAAAACACATATGCACAAAGATTTTCCCCTGGATCCCAAAACTGGGACTACCAGCTTGATTTTTCATTATGTTCCTTTCAATGTTACAATACATATTTATACATGCCGAAGCATCCAATAGCATGGACCGAAATCCATCGCGTCCAATACCATGGACTGAAAACCATCGCGTCCAATACCATGGATAGAAAACCATCGCGTCCAAAAAGCATGTGCGAAAATCATGCACAGAACCATAGGTAGGTCCGCCCAACCTAACATAGTGTCCAAAACCAAAATTTTCCGGGGCGCTACCCCGGACCCCATAAAGTGGGGTTATGGGTGCCCTTCAAACTCCCTATTAACTATGTGGAAAGAATATAACACAACCCAACAATTCTTATGGAATGTCCACTTTTGTGCGATGAACGATCCCGCAGATTTTGGACAATATATCTATTTCAATCACATAATCAACACATCAAAACATGAAGTCAACCTTTCCAGAAGTTTAAGGCCAATGGTAGCCTTACCAAATACCTAAATATATAAGTATTTAGCAATGGGTGATAAATATATCTCTGTGTGTTTTGAATTTTTTTTGCAATGATAGAAATGGACATGCCCATTTTCATTACTCTATATAATGAATATACAGATATTTGTGGTGCCATTCATTGATCACATGCACCTTTTGATCTGTTTTCTTTTATAAATATTGTCTCTCACTGAAAAAGCGTTCAGAGTTTCAGTATAATGAAGGAAAATTTTCCACGAAATCAAACCTATCATTGAGTAATTTTTGCATCTGTGTACAAAAAATGTAGTGAATGTCCCATCATATTTAAGTTGAAGGTGATCTATGCTACAATTATTCAATCTTGCATGCCAGTTGCATGCCAAATACATGCACATAAAGCAAATTCTTTAATACCAAAAACTCACACTCCATGTATTTGCGAATATAGACCTTACAATGTCATTGAATAATGAATATTTCGAGCTAAAAATATTTATTGAAAATCATTTAGCTCGTTTATTTTCCAATTATTTTTTTCATCCATTAATTTAAATATTGTTTGACTAATTGTAATGTGTATAAATTCAAAAAATGATATAGTGAATTATTATTTGTACTAAATTACCATTTTTAATTGTGGTTTGAAAAAAAATGAATTTTAATCAAAATTGTCCTAGACCAGGTATTTACAAACACAATTAAAACTTCAAGATATGACTCCAAAAACACAACACTCGCCACTAGGACTTCCTGAAATTACTCTTATAATCCTTCTAGGTGAAATAAATTTATAAAGTTGGAGTATACAGGAAGAAATACAAGAAATGCAAGTAAAACAACCCTTAGATAATTGTAAAACTTAACAAAATCCAATCCATGAAATTTTTTTCCCTTAGATAATTGTAAAACTTAGCAAAATCCAATCCATGAAAATCAAAATGCAGAATAAAATTAAGTGAAAAATTAAGCAATCCAATCCATGTAAATAAAAATGCATATTTATATTAAGTGAACAATGAAGTTCTTTTATAAGAGTTAATGCTAGAAGTTTGAGTGAGTTTTGCAACTTAAAATAAAAAAATTTGTTCAGTTGATGAAGAATAGGCATGATAAAATGTCAGTTTGTGGTTACAAGAAAAACATTGTTCAACTGATGAACAATATACGTGATAAATTGCCAGTTTGTAATTACAAGCAGATCCTGAACTGAGGTTGTGAAGGTAGTTTGAATGACATTGATGATCTCTTCATGGGCTTGTTCTCTCATTTCGAGGAAACCCCTATCAAATATTGTTTATTTTCATTGGATTTTTCTCCACTTTCAAGGCAACCTTGTCCACTCAAGCACCTCCATGCAATATCATATAAAATTTTCATTTCAACCTAGGCTTATATTTATCAACATAGCAACGTTTTTATAATTTTGTAAAGTGTAAATTTGTTTTATTATTTAACAGTAATGAATTAATATATAATATGTAATTCAATATTGTAAAATATTATAATCTCATATATATATATATATATATATATATATATATATATATATATATATATATATATATCTATATCTATATCTATATCTATATCTATATCTATATCTATATCTATATCTATATATATATATATATATATATATATATATATATATATATAATATGCATACCAAATTTTGAGTTTAATATAGATTAATATATTTGTAATTTAGGAAATAAGATAAATAAGTAAATAGTAATAATCATATTTTTTAACGTTTCGAATCCGAGGGTACTCTGAGATTCAACTATAAAGAAATGAACCATAGATGCTTGAAATCCAAGTAAATAGTAGTGAAAATGTTAATAAGTAAATTTTACTTGCTTGAGAAAATAAACACATAGAGATGTGCACTTTTAGGTCCCTATAATACTAGTGTATTCCTTTATTAGTATTGTCATTGTAGCCCTTATTGTTATTGTTGTGCCTTTACATTATTATTGTTATGTTGGCTCTAATTATATTGTGACCCCTTAGACTCCTATATATAGAAAGGAGGTCTTGTCATTTGTATCATCCAAGAATTATTCATTTGTGTAATTTAAATGAGGTTTCCCCCTCGAAGAGGCTATTTTTGAAGTTGTTGATCTATCTTTTTTTCTATTTTGTGAGATGGTTGCATAACATTTGGTACCAGAACTTTGGATTCTAGGGTTTCGCTGCTCCAAATAAGTCATCATGGAATTTTCGCTATATCATTTTTTATATGATGTTTCAGAAGTTGAAATTAAAATTCATTTGAGCCGAAATCTTGATGAACTTCAGGTCCTAATTTCGGAACTTTTCTTGCTATATTTTCAGAGATATGATCCGAGGAAGTTAGGGCTTTTGCAAGCTCCTGAATTACATCCCAAACAAGTGACCTTGGGAAAATCATCATAACTTTCTCTCTGAGCATCAGATTGAAATTTCGTAAGAAGTTACAGAAAGAAGATGGATTTTAGTTTGTTGTATGTTGTTGTCAAGTACGAAGGTTGAAACAGTGACATGTGGCAAGTCGTACAAGTCCTCTCTACTGAACTAGTCTATAATCAAGTCATCGTGGGAGATTTGGCATATATCTTTCTTGAAAAATCCAATATTGATTAGACTGATGGTTAGAAAGAGAACTTAGAGAGATACCATAGGATGCAATTTCAAACCATGGAGATCCGAAATTACAAAGATACAATGGATTTGATATCGCGCTCCTACAAAGCAAAAAAATATGTGTAGTTTTTGTTTTAATTTACATAAGTTTGGTTTGAAAAATTAGTTTGAAGTGATTCAAAGGGCATACTTATCATTAATTGATGCCCCGAAGAAAGAAAATGGAAACACCTAGTAAGAAAACTGAAAGTTCTACAATAACTCATGAAGAAGAGGAAGAAATGCAACATCATATATCAAAATTACGAGACCAAGTGGAACAATTTTCACTCTCACAAAAAGTAACAGAAGCCAAGATGGATGGTTCAAAGTAAGGCATGGAAGTTAAGATGTATGAAGTGGAAGCTAAAATGGATGACATGGAAGCTAAAATGGATGGTATAGAAGCAAAACTTAAAGGCAACATGGAAGATTTGAAGATAGATTTGACAAAGTTGCTACAAGAAATGCTTACTAATGGAGAAAGGGTAGTAAAAGAAACTCATGATGAGAACAAAAGAAATGTTAATGATGATTTCATAGACTTTAACGTTGGATTGAAGATCCACCATGTTCCAAACATTGATATGAGGAAGTTTGATGGCAAGGATCCCGTAACATGGATACTATAGATTTAACAATATTTTGATCTCCATAATGTGCAAAATACACAAAAGGCAGACATTGCAACTTTATATTTGGAACCCAATCAATTTGTATGGTGTTGATGGCTTTTCTCTCGTAAACAAATTGTCACTTGGGCAATTTTTACGGAAGAAATGATAGCACATTATGAGGATACAAAAAACAACACCTTTTTTAGCTAATTGATAAGTCTCAAACAAAAGGGTTCAATGGTAGAGCACATTGAGTGATCAGGTGCTCAATATTTAGCTCAAAATTAAAAGTTATCAGATTTTCTTTAAAACTATATAGCTGCGTCTGTCTCGTCAAGATGATCGCAACACAATTATTTTTGTCTAAAATGGAGTCTGGATGAAGGAGAAAAGGCCCATTGTTCACTTTCCTACACAACTAAAAAAATTGCAGAATAGGGCAGAATAATGACATGGTATTCTAGTTAGCAGTCCAGTCAGCAAGGGGAATCTTTTTCAGTTTTCTCCCAATGGAGCTATGATAAATGTCACCTCCGGATTCTCCAGTTTGGCTCGGAGAAGGTGAAATTGCCTAGTTATTCCAAGGTGGAATTTGATATATATATATATATATATATATATATATATATATATATATATATATATATTTATTTTATATTATTTGTTTTTTTTTAACTATATATATATATATCATATTCAATATTAATTCAACACAAATCCACATATTAAAGCTGAATTATACAAAGGTGTAATTTAAATGATTTATGGTATGCGTCAAATCCAAAGTCCCAAAATCAAACGATGCATTTAAATGTATGGTATTACATTTAATATGGAAAAAGAATATGTGTTGGGTGGAGGAGGGTCTTGAAATCGTAATCTCCCCCACCCGAAACCAAAGAATTTATCGTTGGACTATCGAACACACATTTGAAAGGAGGGCCACACTAGTATTATTTAAATGTGCATTAAATGACCGACAGAGCAATGGATAGTGTGTAACACTAATCACAATTTTTAAAAACTAATTCTATTTAAGGCCTTAATTAAGCGTTCTTTAAATTTGGATTAAGTTGTTGGTAGATTTGGCAGCGTGCCAAATTAGGCAGAAATTGCCAATTTTGGTAGAGTTAATAGGAGTCTCTCTATATTAGCGGAGGTTTTCTAGGAAAAATTGAAAGAGGCATAAATTACTCAATTTTCAGCCAAATTGAGATAATAAAGAAGCGTTCTTAGCTAATTGGGACCTTCTGAACACATTGGTGTAGGTATCAAGAGCCATAGAGCTTTGTAAATAACATTTTTTCCACATTGAGTTAACATAGAGGCCCAAGACACAGAAGATGGACCAAGGAGATGTAGCCCAGAAGTGGTGAACTCCTTCGTCAAAACAATGTGTTAATGTGTCTCTTTGATGGTTTACTATACTACACAGAGACAAGTAAGATCACCCTGTTGGTAGCAAGGGTGTGATAGCTGCAGTACGTCAAGGAAGGTGTATGAACGGTTGTAACACATGAAGGTCCAATCTCTTTCCAAGATAGTCTTATCAAAAGATTAATGAATCGTCTATCTATGCAGCTTCATGTCCTTCCTCGATTCATTGTAGCGGTGTTGTGGGGAAAAATGCCTATGTAGGACGATCCTATCCACCTAAGGTATGATATTGCCTTAGCAACAGACGAAAGCAGCTATCCTAATATCTTTCCTTTATGAAATGAGGAAGAAGAGAGATAAATGGACTTACCGGTGTCTTCCGTTTGTCCCTCGATCTGGTCTCTCTTCTCTTTGGGAGTTCACAGCTACTTTCCTTCTTGCTCGCCCAGCTTCAACAGGTTTCTGCAAGATCACAAGAGAAGAACACTACACAAAGACAGATATTCACATTCATAACTAGTTCAGGATTAGAAGTAAACTAAATACACCAATGCAATCATACATCAAGAATACATCAGCATATAGGAGAAACCAAGATAGCTTTATTGATGAATAACAAGGTTCAGGAGGAGATACAACCAATAGAGTTCCAATCCAGCATCTCACTCCCAGCAAATGAAATTCCTATCTTCACCTTCCCTCAAAGCATTAAGCACCCAATAATCTCAGTCTCAAACCAACAACAATTCTTTGCGATAACCAAATTCCAGCCCCTAGATCTCATGCAGAAGAGATCTATATATAGATGTTGAGAGTGAAGATGAGTAAGCTTGTGATCTGACTAGTGTCCTCTTTCTTTGTCAGTTCTTACTTCCACTTGGAGGCTAAGAGCCTCTTACTCATCAGTTAGTCGAACTCATCAAGGCATGTGTCATGGAGGAATCTTCTGGAAGCTTCCACAGTCTTGACACCTTTCACAAGATACCCTGACATTTGTCATTTCCCGCTCAGCGCACCCTGGTAGTGCCTCTACCTGCGTTGCAGTGTAGGTAGCCAGTGTAACCTCTGCATTTCAGCGCAGGCAGCTAGTAGAGCTTCTGAATTGATCCTGAATTGACCTGTTTTTGAGCAGTTTCTGGTGGAGAACTTCTGTGAATTGCTGTGGTTTGCTGGCCTTGTTCCTCTAGAGGTAGGAACAACATGTTTAGGGACTTTGGATCCCTTGGATTATGGACATTTCATGCTTATAGCTGCAAGGCACAAAAATGTCTATAACAGTTGCCCCCTAAAGTATGAGGCCGTTTATCGGGTGAAATGCTTTATTAGGAGGATCCAAAGTTCTTTCAATGCTGGGAGGAGACCTGTAATACAATACAATACAATACATTATTTTCATACTTTCTCATGATCTAGCTGAAGCGGGCTTTCCCATGCTCAGCTTTATAAAGTCATTTTTCATGTACATATAACAGACAATCGTCTGATGATAGACTAATGATTCTGATAGAGCCATCATCCTTTTGGTAGGATGATTATCTGTGCTGCAAAGCTGTACATTTCCATGTCTTTATTTCCTGAATATATATCGCAGCCCGGATGGATGAAACTAGATCCGGGGTCTTCAATCTCGTCCGATCTTCACTCTAACTACAAGTCGATCCATGTGAGAATTTCTCTGAAGTCGAACATGGAAAGACATCGCTTGATTACCAGTCGATGATGTAAACTGTTAACAAGTGCGAGAGGAATCACCGATAATGATGATGAGCCTCAAGGTACTGCAGTACAATTCACGTGGTGTGAATAGAGGACTTGGCGTCGAACACCACGCAAAATCTTTCGGTCGAAGGTCATTGATGTATACCTGTCGCCGGAAGTGAGAAACTTGCCATTGAGGCATGCAAGCTTCAAAGTACTGAGGAGGTGTTCCTAGATCAACTTCTTGGATAATGAGCTGATGTCGACAAGAAGCGATCCGTCAAAGGAGGGCCTTAATGAATCCCACATCAATGACATGGAACAGAGCTAATGATTTTGATGGAGGTGAAAACGATCTGATGATATATGATTCAGGGTGGCGGTCATGAAAGAGTATAATGTATGGTAGTGGATGGGACACAGGTGACTTCTCTGAACGACTTCTCTTGAACATATGGCGACACTGATGCGATGGATCGGTAGCATTACCCCAATATGGATGGTATGGCGAGACCATGGTGATGTGACCGGTGAATGAAACAACCCAACCCGATTGTGGTACGGAGCAAAAGTGTCATGTTCAAGAGCGACTTGCTACCATCAAAGTTTCTTGAGTTTCTCCCAATTTTTCCCCAGTCATTGCTGACCAGTACCTCTTTATTTTTGTCAAGCTTGAGGAGGATAACATATGCTTGTTCTATAACCTGCCCTTCGGGCAAGCCCATCGCTATGTTTTAACGAGCCTAGCGATAGGGAAACTCGTTCTCGTCTAAAGACAAGTTTGTCGCTACTTAATGCATTTAACGAGTCTAGCAACAAAGACAACTCGGTCCTTTTCATTTTTAGAGAGTCTGAAAAGGTACATAAAGTTAACTCCAAAAGTCCTTTTTCGTCATCTAATCCCTTGAGTCCGAAAAAGTATAAAACAATACAAAAGGGATGAATTTTCGATCTTTTTTAACGAGCCGAATAAAACAAGCGCTCGATCTTTTTGTGCAATAATCCCTCAAGTCCAAAAAGATTAAAATCTAGAGGAGGGATAGCTCTTCCGGTCGCTTTAACGAGCTGGAAGGCCAAAACTCGGCAATCTTTTCATATTTTACGAGTCAAATGAAAAGAGCTTAAAGAAGACTCGTCTTTTGAGGAACGAGTGATAAAAGGGGTAGCAGCTGATTCCAGGGAAGGATTGGAATTTCCAAATCACGGCAGTGTCACAAGGATGGCTGGTGGAATCACTCTTCGCAGCTATTCCTCAAAATGGGTAAACAATCATATGGAGGTGAATGATCGGCCAATGAAAAAGTGGAGGTGGTGGGCAAACACGACCAAGGCTTTAATGGCTGATGATATTACGTTCACCGCGGTTATCTACCGGAATAGTTCATTTTTTAAACGAGCTTGAACATGGGTGGAAACATTTGCTCGATCTTATGTTTATTTTTTAACGAGCATGAACTATGCGCTAAAACTGCTCGGATCTTGCGTTTATTTTTTAACGAGCATGAACTTGTGCTAAAAATGCTCGATTATCCAGTCATAAGATAAGAATGTCTCATTAAGATTCTATTTTTTAGGGAGCTTCATCTTACGAAGCTTTGCTCCGCATCCTTTCTTCATGCAAGTTCGGAAACGACCAATCCTATGAGTTTAAAGGGTTAGACCTACAGGTTTAAAGGGAGGACCTAAAAATTTAAAAAAATAAATAGCCGCCCTTGCTTGCACTCCAAAAGGTTTGCATGCCCCCAGGTATAAAACAGAGTTTCAAGGTTACCTCTACTTCTCTTCCGCCAAAACAATTGTTTTAGCGAGAGAGGTTTACCTCTTTCAGGTCACCCAAAGATTGTTCTGTTAATCTTTCAAACGAAACACTTCTTCGGCGGTGTCTACCGAGATAGACAAAGGTGAATGACTTTGGCGCCAAACACGTAACTTTGACAAAAGAATCCTATTCTAGAATAACCCCTCTTCCTAGACAGACGGGGTACAGACTAGTCATATTCTCCCGCGGAAACCTACCTTATACCCAAAGTTTTTCTGCCGAAGCAGACCAGGAGGCATGCCCCCTTGGTTCCAGTCATATCCTCCCAGATTACTCGCGCTCATCAGGAGGACAGACCGTGGGTTGAGACATTTCTTGCGTGAATAGACCATTTAGGGACGGTATCTGACTATTTGCGATGCGTAATCCGGGGAATGAAAGTTGGTCCACGAGCTTGACAATTCTTCCTTCATGCGGAAAACACATTACTCTAAAGAGTGATGAGACGATGGCTCTCATGAAATATATATAGTCTCGTCCAAGGAGTAGGTTATAATCCAAGGGTCCTTGAACGACCATTACGTTCATTTGAATGGTCTTCCCTTTCAATGTTATTGGCACATTGGGGAGGATCCCTAAAGGTCGACTGGTTCCTTTATCGAAGCCTGTCAGATTTCTCATTTCAGGCAAAAGCGCTGGCGAACCAAGCGCTTTCCAAGCAATAGAGGAAAGGATACTCACAGATGCCCCTTCATCAATGATAGTGCCAGCCATTACCATTCTGTATATTTGAACGATAATTCTGAATGGTATGCTTGCTAGCAACCGGGGTCTGCCTAGTTGGTTCCAGTCGAAGGACACAACTAGGTTGCTTGGTGGTGGGACCGTGTATACGGCCGGGTATGACTCTGACGAAGTTCCTTCCTGTGATAAAGGAATGGGCAAACTGCCCCCATGTTCGTCAGAGTCTGTGCTGATGAAGAGAATTGGGACGGTGTCGTCTTTATTCTCTTCTGTGATGATATCATTCGAAGATGGAACCTCTGAAGGCAAGACCAGGTCAACTGCCGCCTCGACCTTTTGACTTTCGTCAGGTATGGATTCAGACGGTTCATCCTCAATGATAGGTGCTTCAGCTGACCACCTGGGCGGTCCAACCGGATTCTCAACTGGTGAAGGACTTGGCAGGAGTTTTTGATATCCAGGAGGAAGTTGCGCTCGTAAAATCGGGCGATCTTCCAAAACTCTCTTAGCCTCGTCTAAGAAGGGACAACGGTGGAGGGCATGGCTGCCTTCACATAGTTTGCAGGGAAATCTAGCTTTCCCTCTCTGTCCTGTGGCTTCACTTTCACTAGTTGACGGTGAGCTATCAACATGGTTATCAGAGGTCGATGCCATCGAATTGTGCACGCGAGGAGACTAGTCCCTTAGTATCCGAGGGATGCAAGGACAATCTCTGTGAAAGTGGTCTCCCTTGCATATGACACATGGCGATTTAGGCCTGGTCAGTGCGGTGTGTGGATTTTCGTTAGATGTCGTTTGCTTGCCCCCAGTCGCTTTTGGCTCCTTCTTCTTCTTCTCTTTCTTCTTCTTCTCCTTCTTCTCCTTAGGAGCTTGGCTTTTGGCTTTGCCAGCTCTATCATGGGAAGATGAAGGAGGAGAGGAAGAGTTAGAGGAAGTGGAAGGCTGGTGGGAAACTCTTGACTGGTCTAACTGCTGATTTGATTGTTCAGGAATGGTGGTGTTTTGAACAACATTAGTCGAGAAGAGCCAGACAGGCAAGCCGATTGTCAGTCCTAGAAGCGACAATGTGGCCATATGGGGCGCTCCAACATCTCCCCAATAGGAGAAGGGACTAGGATTTCCTCCAAGGGGAATTCCTTGGTTGGAGGGCTCCATTTTCTCAACTAAAAGATCAACGCGGGAATAAGGGTGATTGATTATTCCGTTAAAATAAATTTTAATGACGCTTTTAGACACAACTTGCTTTTTCAGTTTTAAAGAGTCGAGAAAAAGCAAAAGATGACTCTAGTCGCCTTCGATGTTTTAACGAGCCCGAAGTGACAAATGCTCGGATGGACTTTTTCTATTATAGAGTCTGAAAAAGGCCAAAAGGAACTGCTCTGGAGATCTAGGCAGAGGGTGTGCCAAACCAATCACAAAACTGCAGAATACGTTTTACGGTACGACAGTCAATCTTCCCGAATGCTGTGTTCGGTGCATTGCGATCAGTAGGGCGGTCGACACGGCTTCCTAAGGATAAAGGTTTTAAGCCTATAGGGGTCTCCCAATATATACGCGACGGTACGTGGGAGCACAATCCGTACTGGCACTTTTGGTCCCTTAGGAGGAATCACCCACCATCAGCGAGGCCAACAGATACCAGGTTTTACGACGCCGGAACACGTCTCTAGCCTAGACCACTATGTTGTGCGTTATGTTACAAAGCGTTATTAAGTTCATTCAGTTTATTTTATGTTGATATTTCTTAGAAGTTTGCCTTTTGAGGTTCACCACGTGATGTATAGATACAACTTCCTAAATGCAATCTAAAAGATGATAAGCAACCTTTATCTCTTTTAATCAATGAAAATCCTAGCTACAAAGGGAAAAGAAACACACCATCTTTTCTCAGAGAGCAATCAGCACACTCTAAATGCACTTTTCCTAAATCAAGCATGCAAACTATCAAATGCAAATGCACAATGCAGGTGTTTGTTTTCCGCTTTCTTAATATCGATGCCTAAAAAGAAAGCTTTTTGCACAACTTTGAATTTGCTTTTAAATGACTAATATAAACAAGTTTAATTTTCCGAAATCAGAAAGGGTAGAAGAGATTACAACACTTTACAACTTTCGAAATGACCACTTGTTTCGACACTTAAAAGAGACAAACTCAAACCAAAAGCAAAAAATGAATGCATAATCAATCTGTAAACAGCTAATGAACTCTCTCCTAAGATCACAATCAACAGATCTGAATCAAGGGCTACAGGTCGACTATTTCACTCTTGCAGAGGGAGACTGTAAATGACGCCACAAACACTTAAAAACACTCACAGTATTTTGTACAAAAGGAGGCGGAATTGGAGCAGAGAAAAAGGGGTTATCAGACAGGTACCTATGCTGGTTACAGGCTGCAGAAAACAGAGATCAAAACAAGGCAAAACAAGGCAGAGAACTCCAGCTGCACAAGGCAAAACTGGATCAACGCACCTGCAGAGAAGGGAAACTGGATTTCAGCGCAGGTAGCCTTCACGGGAACTACGTTGAAATGCAGAGTCTCTTCACAGAGCCTGCGCTGAAGAAATGAGAGCTTGTTTCTCTGGGTTCTGGGTCACGGTTTGCTGATTAATCTACGGTTTCAGGCCAAATCAAAGCAACAAACAAGGTACAATCAAAGGGATGCTTTGAGGAAGGGCTAAGATCTATCACAAAGGATCATCAAATCATTTGTGAGTCCATCATTCAGATCATAGACAAATCCAGTGATTGGATCAAAGCAGCAGCTGTCTACTTTGCATCTGAGAATAGCAGATGCAGTTCGATTGCTGCTCTTCAGTCTATGAAACAAACAATGATAGAAGCACAAATAAAATGACTAAACAGATCTCCCCAGCGGAGTCGCCAATCTGTTGTGGGGAAAAATGCCTATGCAGGACGATCCTATCCACCTAAGGTGTGACAGTGCCTTAGCAACAGACGAAAGCAGCTATCCTAATATCTTTCCTTTATGAAATGAGAAAGAAGAGAGATAAATGGACTTACCAGTGTCTTCCGTTTGTCCCTCGATCCGGTCTCTCTTCTCTTTGGGAGTTCACAACTACTTGCCTTCTTGCTTGCCCAGCTTCAACAGGTTTCTGCAAGATCACAAGAGAAGAACACTACACAAAGACAGATATTCACATTCATAACTAGTTCAGGATTAGAAGTAAACTAAATACACCAATGCAATCATACATCAAGAATACATCAGCATATAGGAGAAACCAAGATAGCTTTATTGATGAATAACAAGGTTCAGGAGGAGATACAACCAATAGAGTTCCAATCCAGCATCTCACTCCCAGCAAATGAAATTCCTATCTTCACTAAGCACCCAATAATCTCAGTCTCAAACCAACAGCAATTCTTTGCGATAACCAAATTCCAGCCCCTAGATCTCATACAGAAGAGATCTATATATAGATGTTGAGAGTGAAGATGAGTCAGCTTGTGATCTGACTAGTGTCCTCTTTCTCTGTCAGTTCTTACTTCCACTTGGAGGCTAAGAGCCTCTTACTCATCAGTTAGTCGAACTCATCAAGGCATGTGTCATGGAGGAATCTTCTGGAAGCTTCCACAGTCTTGACACCTTTCACAAGATACCCTGACATTTGTCATTTCCCGCTCAACGCACCTTGGTAGTGCCTCTACCTGCGTTGCAGTGCAGGTAGCCAGTGTAACCTCTGCATTTCAGCACAGGCAGCTAGTAGAGCTTCTGAATTGATCCTGAATTGACCTGTTTTCGAGCAGTTTCTGGTGGAGAACTTCTGTGAATTGCTGTAGTTTGCTGGCCTTGTTCCTCTAGAGGTAGGAACAACATGTTTAGGGACTTTGGATCCCTTGGATTATGGACATTTCATGCTTATAGCTGCAAGGCACAAAAATGTCTATAACAAGCGGTCACACCTTTGCTACTAAAAGAGTTATCTTACTTTCCACTATGCGATATTGCAGTCAAGGCATTGCTATAGGACCCACTTCTATAACTCCTACACCAAATGGTCTGAAGTCTAATTGGGAATTCTTACCAGGGATATCCCATTACATGTTAGTGGGTCCAACATCATAAACATGTGCCAAAGAGGAATCGTAAGTATTTCAAGAAAGAGGACAAAAGGAGTAGTTTTCGCCAAACCAAAGTTGTAAAAAGAGGCCAGTGCGAGAATATACATAACACAAAAAAAGAATGGTTTATATGGCTTCTAATGTTGTATGTTCTTTGTAGCACTTATGCTACATACATGTATTTGAATTATGGAAAAAAAGAGTCCTTTATTGAAGAAAGTGTCCATTTGAGTGAAATAAACATGTTGAGAAAGTTTTCTTATGCACATGTTATCTATGAAGGAAAATTGTTTGATGTTTTGAAGATATCAAAATACAAGTTGGGTATCACTTCTTTGAAGCATTTGGGCCATGATATTGGAGGAGGTGAGTTGAACGCAAGCCTCTCCAAGTTGGATGCCATTGTTGATTGTTCAACGCCCAAGATTGTCATCTTGATAAGAGGTTTGTTGGGAGTAGCCCAATGTTGGAGGAGAGTTGTTGTTGACATTTCTTCTTTTGAAGCTCCTTGGCATGCATTGTCATGTGTGTGCAAAGTCTTCCAGTGAGGAGGCAAACAACAAGAGGTAGGTGTTGCTTCAAACCAAAAGATCAGTTCAATTCTTATTTATGCTCTTTCAAACTTGAAAGGTTCATTTGAGTTTCAAGTTTATGCAAGCAACTTCACCATCTTATTTCATTCTGAATATTTCCATGGTGTAAAGATTAAGTTGCAGTGATCCATGCACTTTCATTGGATGGATACTTTTCAAAATTTTCACTTGGTTCGAAGGTACAAAAGAGGTATAAGCAGCAAATTCATTGTTATGCTTTTTAGGCCTATTGGTTATGTAACTGTTGTATTCAAGTGTCATTATGTTTTACATGAAAGTTATGTTCAAAAAATTTCATACTGTCAAGATGTACAATCGGGCTTGATTCAAGAAAATCAAGTAGTGAAATTTGTTATCCATTTGCATTACATTTTGTTATGTTGTCTTGGTAAGAAGGATGTTGCTTTTGATGAAAACAAAAACCATGAGTTTCTATGAACAATTGAAAATGGTGCAACAAACGGTGCAAGATCAACTTGAAAAGAGAAAAGACAAGTACAGGTATAGCATGGGGTCCTCAAGGTAAGTGAATGTTGATTTCCTTAGAGAGGAGCTCAAGGAAACAAATTCATCAAAAGCCAATTGGATCGAGCTTGGAATGGTGAGGGGGATGTACCCTCATCTACTTGTCAGATAATAGTATCTTTTGGGGTCCAAAAGGCTTCTAGTGGGGAGGAATGATCAGGTGCTCAGTATTTAGCTTAAAATTAAAAGTTCTCAGATTGGCTCTAAAACTATATAGTTGCGTCTGTCTTGTCAATATGATCGCAACGAAATTCATTCATCACAAACGGAGTCCTGATGAAGGAGAAAAGACATGTTGTTAGTTTTTCTAAACAACTAAAAAAATTGCAGAATGGGACAAAATGATGACATGGCAGTCCAGTCAACAAGGGGAATCTTCTCCAGTTTTTTCCCAATTGGATTGTGACAAGTGTCACCTCCGATCCACCAGTTTAGCTCAGAGAAGGTGAAATTGCCTAGTTGGCTCCAAGGTGGAATTTGAATTTTCTTTTAGCTATTTAAATATTATTATATATATAATTTTATATATATATATATATATTCAACACAAATCCACATATTAAATCTTAATTATACAAAGGTATAATTTAAATGATTTATGGTATGCATCAAATTCAAAGTCCAAAAATCAAAGGATGCAGTTAAATTTATGGTATTATATTTAATATGGAAAAAGAATATGGGTTGGGCAGAGGTGGGTCTTGAACCCGCAACCTCCCCCACCCAAAACCAAATCATTTATTGTTGGACCACTGAACATACATTTGAAAGGAGGGCTACAACATCATTATTTAAATGCACATTGAATGACTGACGAAGTAATGGATAATGTTTAGCGCTAATCATGATTTTTAAAACTAATTCCATTTAAGGCCTTAATTAAGCGTGCTTTAAATTCAAATTAAGTTGGCGGCGGATTTGGTAGCACGCCAAATTAGGTGGAAACTGCCAGTTTTGGCAGACTTAACTGCAGTCTCTCCAGATTTAGCGAAGGTTTTCTAGGAAAAATTTAAAGAGGCATAACTTACTCAATTTTGACTAAATTGAGATCAGAAAGAAGTGTTGTTAGCTAATTGGGACCTTCTGAACACATTGGTATATGTATCAAGAGCCATATAACTTTGTAAACAACAATTTTTCCACATTGATCTAATACAAAGGCCCAAGCCATGGAAGCTGAACCAAGGAGATGTAGTCCAAGAGGGATGAACTCTTTTATCAAAACACTGTGTTAATGTGTCTCTTTGATGGTTCACTATACTCTACATGTTTGTTGTTCATTATTAATTTTTGAAGTTATTTTTCTCATGAATGTCTTGTTTAACTTAAGGAAGTTTACATGTTTGTAAGCACCAACAAATAAGGAAACCCCAACACAAAAAGCAAGAAGCAAGCACATGTCTATTAATCTATAATTATTATTAGCACAACAAAACTAATCATACAAATACAGATCAAGTTGGTATCAGAGCCCAAGGTTGAATTGCTTGATTGATTGAATTTGTGCAATTAGGATTTTGATGGTTGCAAAATTGTGATACTTACAAGGTTAAAGTTGCAAAGAGGAGAAGGGAAGCTATTAGTTGCAACTCCTGATGTAATGCCTAGAAGAAAGAGAGAAACAAGTCCACAATCTCCACCACCCAAAGTTCAATTCCAGCTTGACTTGAAGCTCCGCAAGTTTTTTCTTCAACTAAGATTAAAGAGGTACAATCAGTACAAATTTCTGAGCCCAAATCCATAGCCATTATGTCTGGAGAAAGAGATCCTAAAGGTCCCTCTTTAGAAGAGGAAGAATTTAAGAAATATTTTTATACTTTAACTAAGATGGTTAAAGTCTTCTATGGAGAGAGGAACACTAGAATGGTTGGAGAGAGTTCTAAACCTCCACATGGAGAAGGAAGCTCAGAGGACAAAAAAGATAGAAGAAAGATTCCAAAGGGAATGGTGGAAAGCCAACTTCATCTCCACCATCCTCATCATATTCACCATCTCGCACACCATCATCTTCCACTACCACCATTGCCCATAATCTTTCCAAAACCCCAAAAGGAAAAACTCCATTACTGAAATTGGACATAAAATTCGAATTTCCCATGTACAATGGAGAAGTGAATGCAGAAAAGTTAGACAATTGGATTCGACAGTTGGAGGTATACTGTAGAATTCAAAACCTTCAAGAAGATGACATAAAGATCCAGTTGGCTTCATCGAGGCTAGAAGGATCTGCACTAGTTTGGTAGGCAGTAAAGACTCAAGAGGAAATGAGAATCCATGGTAAGATATCCATTACTTGGGTTGAATTTGTTTATGCAATTAAAAGACAATTTTATCCTTTAGCTTATATGCAAAAAGCCATTATGAGTTGGCAAAATTTTAGGCAGCTTAAAGGTCAAACAGTCCAAGATTATACATAGGAGTTTAGAAAAGGGCCTTTTTATTAGGAGTGAATTTGAATTCGCAAGATACACTGCTGAAATATATTGGGGGTTTACATTCCTATCTTAAGCATACTATTCTTATGTTTAATCGAAACAATTTAGATGAGGTGTGTGCGCAATCCACGCACTTTGAATCTAGAGGAAATAAAATTCAGGAAGAGGATAATAATAAAAAGCCACCTAAGGGTAAGGAGAAAGAGAAATGAATGAAATGGAAGGCAAAGAAGAATGCAAGTGTGAAGAAAGAAGGGGATAAAATCACATGCAAACATTGTTCCAAAGAGGGGCATGATGAAGCCCACTACTGGAAATTGTATCCAGAAATGAGACCAAATAAGTTCAATAATAAAGGGAAACAAAAAACCACTGCTATCACTCAGGAAGACATAGGTTTTGAAGCAGGTGATGAAAACAAAATCAATATCATGGGAATCAAAGGAAAACAAGATATTTCAAGAACTAGTACACAAAACTGTAATACTACTAGTACTCTAGATGAAAAGAGATGAATTGAGTTATTTAATGTTAGGATCATATCTAGACACACCAAGATCGACACACTCTTCGATAGTGGGTGATAAGCGAATCTAATCTCTGAAGTATTAGTCAACAAATTAAATCTTGAAACTTTACATCACCATAAACCATACCCTTTGGGATGGATGACAAGAGACACAAGTTTACAGGTTACAAGAAAATGTTTGTTTAAGTTTTCAATCACTACAAATTTTGTTGATGAAGTAGAGCTAGATGTGGCATCGCTTGATATTTCAGGTGTGGTGTTGGGTAGTCCATATTTGTATGACCATAAAGTAGTCTTTTACCGCCATGAAAACAAGTATCACTTGTTCAAGGATGGTGTGGAGTACATAGTGAGAGCCCATTGTAAAAATATAAACATTTCTTTCATTAATGCAAGGGAGGAAAAAACACTAGTGATTTCAAGTAAAAATTTAGTACTTCTCATTTTCAAGCCAAATGATGATATTGTTTATGAAAATGTTGTTGCATGTAATGCAAGTTTCAATTCTGATTTGGTTAGTTCAGTCTATTAGGGTGATGAAGTATTTCAGGTTGTGAAAGAATCATCCTTCAAGGAGAAAGAAACTTCACATGAAATATCTTTGCAGCAAGAGGTTTCTCTTTGTAATTTTAGCATGCAAGGGTTGAAAAAATTGCAAAGTATAGAGACACCAATGCAATGCAAAAGTTTGTTGAACAATGGACTCATTCAATCATCCCTTTTGCCATGTTGTGCACCAATGGTTATGGCGTTGTTGATAGTGCTGGACATGCCAACATGTAATGGGATCTCCCCTGTAAGAAGTCCCAATCAAACCTCAAACTGTTTGGTGTAGGAGTCCCAGCAGTGGGTCATAAGGTAATGCCTTGACTGCAATTTCGCACAAAGACAAGTAAGATGAACCTGTTGGTAGCAAAGGGTGTGACAACTGCAGCAAGTCAAGGAAGGTGTATGAATGGTTCTAACACATGGAGGTCCAAGCTCTTTCCAAGATAGTCTTATTAGAGGATTGATGAATCATTTGTCTATGCAGCTTCATGTCCTTCCTTGACTCATTGCAGTGGTCACACCCTTGCTACTGACAGAGTTATCTTACTTTCCTTTGTGCGTTATCGCGGTCAAGGAATTGTTATATGACCCACTGCTACGACTCTTACACCAAACTGTCTGAGGTCTAATTGGGACTTCTTACTAGGGAGATCCCCTTACATGTTGGTGGGTCTAGCACCGTCAACAGGTGCCAAAGAGGAATGGTAAGTATTTCAAGAAAGAGAACAAAAGGAGTAGTTTTTTCCAAAGCAAAGTTGTAAAAAGAGGTCAGTGCAAGAATGTACATAACACCAAACAAGAATGGTTTGTATGGCTTTTAATGTTGTATGTTCTTTGTAGCACTTCTATTACATACATGTATTTGAATTATGAAAAAAAAGAGTCTTTTCTTGAATAAATTGTCCACTTGGGTGACATAAACATGTTGAGAAAGTTTTATGATGCACATGTCATCTATGAAGGAAAATTCTTTGATGTTTTAAAGATATCAAAATACAAATTGGGTATCACTTCTTTGAAGCATTTGGGCCATGATATTGGAGGAGGTAAGTTGAATGCAAGACTCTTCAAGTTGGATGCCATTGTTGATTGGTCAACGCCCAAGATTGTCATCTTGATAAGAGTTTTGTTGGGAGTAACCTAATCTTGGAGGAGAGTTGTTGTTGACATTTCTTCTTTCGAAGCTCCTTGGCATGCATTGTCATGTTTGTGCAAAGTCTTCTAGTGGGGAGGCAAACAACAAGAGGCAGGTGTTGTTTCAAAGCAAAAGATCAGTTCAATTCTTATTTAAATGCTCTTTCAAACTTGAAAGGTTCATTTGAGTTTTAGGTTTATGTAAGCTACTTCACCATCTTATTTCATTCAGAAGATTTCCATGGTGTAAAGATTAAGTTGCAGCAATCCATGCACTTTCATTGGATGGATACTTGTCAAAATTTTCACTTGGTTCAAAGGTACCAAAGAGGTATACGCAACAAGTTCATTGTTATTCCTTTTAGGTCAATTGGTTATGTAACTATCGTATTCAAGTGTCATTATATTTTACATGAAGGTTATGTTCAAAAAATTTCATACTTTCAAGATGTACAATTGGGATTGATTCAAGAAAACCAAGTAGTGAAATTTGTCATCCATTTGCATTACATTTTGTTATGTCGTCTTAGTAAGAAGGATGTTGCTTTTGATGGAAACATGGAAAAACCATGAGTTTCTATGAACAACTGAAAATGGTGCAACAAATAGTGCAAGATCAGCTTGAAAAGGGGAACGATATATACATGTATAGCATAGGTCCTCAAAGAAAGTGAATGTTGATTTCCTTATAGATGATCTCAAGGAAACAAATTCGTCAAAAGCTAATTGGATCGAGCTTGGAAAGGTGAGGGAGTTGTACCCTCATCTACTTGTTAGATAATAGTATGTTTTGGGTTCCAAAAGGCTTCTAGTGGAGAGGAATGATCAAGTGCTTAGTATTTAGTTCAAAAATCAAAGTTCTCAGATTGGCTCTAAAAATGTATAGCTACATCTGTCTCGTTAAGATGATCGCAACGAAATTCATTTCATTGAAAATAGAGTCCGGATGAAGGAGAAAAGGCCTGCTGTTCGTTTTCCTAAAGAGCTAAAAAAATTGCAGAATGAGACAAAATGATGACATGATAGTCCAGTCAGTAGTCCAATCAGAAAGGGGAATCTTCTTCAGTTTTTTCCCAATGGGTTTGTGACAAGTGTCACCTTCGGATTCGCCAATTTGGCTCAGAGAAGCTGAAATTGCCTAATTGGCTCCAAGGTGGAATTTGATTTGTTTTTGGTTATATATATATATATATATATATATATATATATATATATATATATATATATATATATATATATATATATATCTATATATATATATATATATATATATATATATATATATATATATATATATATATATATATATATGTATGTATCTATATATATATATATATATATATTAATTCAACACAAATCCACATATTAAAGCCAAATTATACAAAGGTGTTATTTAAATGATTTATGGTATGTGTCAAATCCAAAGTCCCAAAATCAAACGGTGCATTTAAAGTTATGGTATTACATTTAATATGGAAAAATAATATGGGTTGGACGGAGGTGGGTCTTGAACCTGTAAGGTCCCCCACCCAAAACCAAAGCATTTACCGTTGGACCACTGAACACACATTTGAAAGGAGGGCCGCAACAACATTATTTAAATGCGCATTAAATGACCGACGGAGCAATGGATAGTGCTTAGCGCTAACCATGATTCTTAAAAACTAATTCCATTTAAGAGCTTAATTAAGCATTCTTTAATTTCAGATTAAGTTTGTGGCGCACCAAATCAGGTGGAAACTACCAGTTTTGGCAGAATTAACTGGAGTCTCTCCAGATATAGTGGAGGTTTTCTAGGAAAAATTTAAAGAGACATAACTTACTCAATTTTCGATTAAATTGAGATCAGAAAGAATTGTTCTTAACTAATTGGGACCTTTTGAACACATTGGTGCAAGTATCAAGAGCCATAGAGCTTTGTAAACAACATTTTTTCCACATTGATCTAATAGAGAGGCCCAAGCCATGGAAGCTAGACCAAGGAGATGTAGCCCAGGAGGGGTGAAATTCTTCATCAAAACATTGTGTTAATGTGTCTCTTTTGATGATTTGTTGTAGTGCACATGTTTTTTGTTCATTATTAGTTTTTGAAGCTATTTTTCTCATAAATGTCTTGTTTAACTTAAGGAAATTTACCTGTTTGTAAGCACCAACAACTAAGGAAACCTCAACACAAAAAGGAAGAAGCAAGCACATGTTTATTAATCTATAATTGTTATTATCACAAAAAAACTAATCATACAAATACAGATCATTGAGGACTTCCAAAAATTGAATATAAGGGTAAAAGATAATCGAGAGGAGCATAGGATTGATGTGTTCATAGGGACTTTAAAGGATAACATCCAACATGAGGTTCACCTTTGGGAACCTAATTCATTGGAGAAGGCATTCAGGCTAGCAAGAAAAACTGAAAGAAAATTTATGGCAACAAGGAAGCCTACCACTCACAACTACAAAGATGGAAGTGTTGTTGCCCCTAGCCATCCACAACCTACAAGGTTGACACCACAACTATTGGAAGAAAAGAGAGCAACAGGGCTTTGTTATAGTTGTGATAGAAAATACACTAAATGTCATAAGTGTGCTCAGAAGAAATTATTTTACATAGATTGTGAAGAGGAGGAAGAAAAGGAACAAGAAATGTCAAAAGAAGAGGATATACACTAGGAAAAAAAACCCTAGAGAAAGAAGAAATGAATCCGATCATATCTTGTAATGCATTGGTCAGAATTACCACTCCTCAAACTCTCGAGATAGAAGGACATATCAAGAAGAAAAAGGTAATAGTGTTGATTGATTCAGGCAGTACCCATAATTTTATTCATTTTAAGATAGCCAAGGAATTGAATTACTTCCTATATCTAGCATCAGAGTGTCAAGTGATGGTTGAAATATGGAGGAACCATAAATTTCTCTTGAAAGTGCTATAATATCAAGCTATCCATGGGAGAATATGTATTGAATAGTACAATGTTTTCCATTCTAATGGGTGGTGTTGATGATGTACTAGGAGTTCAATGGCTACAATATTTGGGTACGGTAGATTTTAATTTTCAAGAACTTTTCTTGAATTTTTTTTCGAAAGGAAAGGAAGTTGAATTAAGAGGTATCACATGGAAACCATGAAAGATAATTAACTTAACAGCATGACAATGCTTCTAAAGAAATAACACCGAGGTGTAATTGCACAATTATGTTCGCTAGAGGTTCCCACATCGAAATCATTTATTTCTCCAGATCTCCAAAAAGTCTTGGAAAGTCATTCTAAGGTATTTGAAACTCCCAAAGGCCTCCTAACTATTCATGATCATGATCATGCTATTCTTTTGTTTCCAGGAAATGTTCCTCCAAACATCAAGCCTTACAGATATCCCTATGTCCAAAAGAGTGAAATTGATCGTATGGTTGCAGAAATGCTAGAGGCTGGTATAATTCAACCTAGTCAAAGTTATTTCTATTATCTAGTAGTATTGGTGCACAATATGGATGGATCATGGTGCATGTGTCTGGACTATAGGGAGCTCAACAAGCTCACTATTAAAGATAAATTTCCCATTCATGTCATTAATGAATTATTGGATGAATTGCATGGATCAATTTACTTCACCAAGTTGGATTTTCATTCATGATATCATCAAATCATAATGAAGACTAAAGACATTCTGAAAACAACATTTAGAACTCATGAGGATCATTATGAATTTTTGCTCATGCATTTTGGCCTTACTAATGCACCTTCTACATTTCAAGGTTTCGTGAATTCCATATTCAAACCCTTCCTTAGAAAATTTGTGTTAGTATTTTTTGATGATATACTAATCTACAACAAGTCTTCGAAGTATTATTCTCAACATGTTAATAGGGTGCTCAAACTATTGGAGGAGAAAAAATTATATGCAAAAACCTCCAAATGTTTCTTTGGAGTACAAGAGGCGGAATATCTAGGTCATATTGTATGTCATGAAGGTGTTAAGGTATACCCTAGAAAAATTAAAGCCATTAAGGAATGGAAAATCCCCACATCCATAAAGCATTTGTGAGGATTTCTTCGGTTGATAGGGCATTATCGCAAGTTTGTTTAGAATTATGGGAGAATAGCAGCACCTCTAACAACATTATTGAAGAAAGATGCATTTTCATGGACTCTAGAAGCAACAGAGGCCTTTGAACATCTTAAAGAGGAAATGTGCCAAACACCGGTCTTAGCTACACAAGACTTCAAAAAAACCTTTATTATGGAATGTGATGCCTCAAGAAATGGAATTGGTGTTTTTTTAATGCAAGAAGAAAGACTCATTTCTTTAGAAAGTCGTTTAATCAAAGGAAACTATTTACATAAAGCTATTTATGAGGAAGAAATGTTGGTAGTACTACACGCACTTAATAAATGACGACCTTACCTAATGGGAAGACACTTCAAGGAAAAAACGGATCAAGATAGTCTTAAATACTTTTTAGAACAAATATTACCTTCAGAAGAGCAGTAAAAATGGGTCACAAAGATGTTCGGTTATGACTTTGAAATCATCTACAAAAAAAGGAAGCAAAATGTTGTTTCAGATGCACTCTTAAGAAAGGATGAGGACGTGGAAGCATTTCTTTGTGCAATTTATATTATCCAACTAGATTGGATAAACAAAGCAAGGGATGAATGGAAGAATGACCAAGAAGTGCGGGCACTCATTCAAAAGTTACAACAAGATCATAATACATCTGGTACATTTAGCTGGAAAAACAATTTGTTATAGTACAAATACCGCTTATACCTCTATAAGAATTCCCAACTCAAACAAAAGATCCTTATGGAATTTCACACCTCTCCCTTAGGAGGGCACTAAGAATTTTTAAAAGCTTACCATAGGGTTAAGAAGGATTTTTTTGGGATGGGATTAAATTTGATATTCAAAAATTTATGGCAAAATGTTTGGTTTGGCAACAAAATAAAGTTGAAACAATTAAAACCCCAGGTCTATTACAACCTTTATCCATTCCAGGTCAACGTTGGGAGGAGGTTTCAATGGATTTTATCACAAATTTGACCAAGTCCGAAGGAAAGAGTGTCATCATGGTTGTAGTTGATAGACTTACCAAGTCTGCACACTTTTGTGCATTATCTCATCCACTCAAATCCAATGTAGTTGCTACTACATTTATGGAAACAATTCAAAAGCTATATGAAAACCCAAAGATTATTGTAAGCGACAGAGATCCCGTTTTCACTGGAAATGTTTGGACATAATTATTTTCTTGTCTGGGTACTCAATTAGCTCATAGCTCATCTTATCATCCTTAATCTGATGGGAAAACTGAGATAGTAAACAAATGTGTAGAAGAATATCTTCATTTCTTTGTATCTGATAAATAGACACAATGGTGATATGGTTCCCTCTAGCTGAATGGTGGTATAACACTTCCTTCCTTACTGCAGCAAAAATGGTCCCATTTATGGAACTGTATGTATATCATCCACCGTCTATCACATCATATTTAAAAGAAAATTCTAAGGTTCAAGTAGTGGAAGATCACATCAAGCATCAACAACAAGTTCTCCAACTCTTAAAGGATAACCTCACTTTGGCACAAAATAGAATGAAACAACAGGCAGATCAACATCACAACAAAAGAAGTTTTGATGTAGGTGACTGGGTATTTCTACGGCTACAACCATACAAACAAATGTCCCTCAAGCAAGCTAAGAAGGATAATAAATTATCACCAAAGTATTATGGTTCATACAAGGTGTTGCAAAATATTGGTACTATGGCCTACAAATTGGAGTTTCATGTAGCTTCCCAAGTGCACCGAGTTTTCCATGTTTCATGCTTAAATAAGGTTATAGGTGACAAGATCCCAGTTCAAACAATATTGCCAGAATTTGATGAGGATGGAAAAATCATATTAGAACCTAAAGCAGTCACAAAAACAAAAACTTGATAGCTACGAAATCGATCAATTTCAGAGTATCTCATCATGTGGAAGAACTTACCCACTAGAGATTCCACATGGGAGGATGAGAATTTTATACAGAAGCATCCACAACTACTTGAGCGTTGAGGACAACACTCTTCTGGAGAAGAGGGGCACGTTAGGTCCCTACAATACTAGTGTATTCCTTTATTAGTATCGTCAGTGTAGCCCTTATTGTTATTGTTGTGCCCATGTTGTCCCCATATTGTTATTATTGTGCCCCATAGAAGCCCACTATTGTTATTGTTGTGCCCTTACATTATTATTGTTATGTCGGCTCTGATTATATTGTGACCCCTTAGGCTTCTATTTATAGAAATGATGTCTTGTCATTTGTATCATCGAAGAATTGTTCATTTGTGTAATACAAAAGAGGTTGCCCTCTTGAAGAGGCTGATTTTGAAGTTGTTAATCTATCTTTTTTTCTATTTTGTAAGTTGGTTGCTTAACATGCATAGTTTCTATATATGTATAACCTCTCATAACATTAAAAAGAAAACTTTGGGAAATCAAGAAAAGAGAAAAGGTATATTATAAAAACCCAAAAAGGCATATTATGCCAATAATTTTGTTGGTAAGACTAGAATAAATAATTCTCACTACATATTTCAAATAAGTATAAGTATATATAATTATAATATAAATATAGGAAAATCGTTAAGGGCATAATTAAACCATTATGATAACTTAATATTTTTTTATTAATTCCACCGTATTAAATATAAACTTAATAATTTGCAGCATAATAATTTAATAATATTAACCATAATTTAATATTGCCTCATAGTCAAATAAACCTCATAGAATTAAATTAATTGAACAATGAATCGATCTAATCCATGTAAACCAAAATGCATCCTTATATGAAGTGAACAATGAAGCAATCCAATCCATGTACATCAAATGCATAATTATGTTAAGTGAACAATGAAGCGCTTTAATGAAGAGTTGAGGCCAGAAGTTTGCAGACTCATTGAGTCTTGCAACTCAAAATACCAAAAATTGTTAAACTGATGAAGAATAGACGCCATAAATTGTCAATTTGTATTTACAAGCAAATCCTGAACTGAGGTTGCAAAGGTAGTTTGAATGGAATTGACGGTCTCTTCATGGGCTTGTTCTCTCCTTTCAAAGAAACCCCTATCAAATTGGATTTTTCTCCGATTTCTAGGTAACTCTGCCACCTCCGTGCAATATCATATAAAATTTTCATTTCAACCTAGGTTTATATTTGTCAACATAACATCGTTTCTATAATTTTGTAAAGTGTAAATTTGTTTTATTATTTAATAGTAATGAATTAATATATTATATGAAATTAAATATTGCAAAATATTATAATCAAATAAATATTATGTCAATAATTTGGTTGGTAAGATTAGAATGAATAGTTCTCCCGACATATTTCAAATAAGAAATATATATAATGTTAGTATAAGTCTTTAATTATAGGCCCATTGTTGAGAGTATAATCTAAGTGATTTGATGAATTAATAAATATTATTAGTAAGTCAACCAAATTAAATATAAATTTAATAAGTTGTAGCACAATAATTTAATAATATTGACCATAATTTAGTATGGTTTCCTGGTTCTGTAATAGTTTTATTAGAGATCGTATGATAATTTAATAATAATAATAATATTAATTTTAATTTTAATTAATTAATTATAATTAAAAATATTTTATTAATTATAGGTTCTTTGACTTAATTAAAAATATAGTTAATTACAATTATATTATATTTATTTTAGATTGATAAAAATATAATTATAATTAATTATTATATTTTTAATTAGCTTCTCATTTCTCTATCTATTTAATATGTATTTATATTATGTTTATATTACAATTATTATATATCTTAGAGTTTGTATATGTTTTTTATGATAAAAATATAAATAATTATAATTATTGATGATGATGGTGGTGGTTAACGTCCACTGAGACCAAACATTGGTCTATTGGACCTAAAGAAACAAATTATTTATTTTGATTTAATATTTTATTCCTATGCTCAAAAAGATTGGAGAGAAACCTCCCGAGCTCACTATATTTTGACATTGTAAAAGGCTAGGAAGGGCAGTGTTGTAACAAAGATTGTGAAACTGAGATCTAATGTGGTTGTGCGCGGGGCACTCTAAGAGGAAGTGGTTTTCATCCTTGATGTTCCTATTCTCACATATATGGCAGATCCTTTCCATCCATGGCGTTTTAGGAACTGCCCAACGACCTGTTTCACTATGGAGCTCATGAGAATTCGTTCTAATCTTTGCTATATTAATTTTCTTCTTTGAGCTAGTTAAAATAGATAGATACTTTTGATCTTCTAGGGTGGGGTTGATGACCTTCTTATAATAACTTAATTTTCTTTTAGCCGCTAAATCTTTCTCACACCACATTTTTTCTTTGAACTTAGAAGTAACAATATCTTTAATGTTATTTATGTTTTGCAATGCATCATTCTCGTTGATCTGCCAATAGTTTAACTAGGCGCTTGTGTCTTTGTGCCACCCCTGATTGAGCCTTAGGTGGTTTTGGCTGGAATTTAAAGCTAGCTTAGGAAGTCTATGATCGTCTATGTTATTGAGTTTGTGCTTGTATAGCAGAAGCCTAATCATAACTAGGCTCTCAATAGGGGAAAGAGCTACTTCTATAAGGAGAATAGGATAGGGTGTATTACTTTTAATTTTTAGGTTATAAGTTATAAAACGCTTCTGGATTTGCTCAATCTTTCTCCATGATTCTCTGGAGATACTGCAACCCCAAACTTCACAGCCATATAAGATAATAGGAGTGACTAAAGTTTCAAAGAGGAACTTCTTTTTATCCCACATTACGAGGTTTGTTGTTTTACAATTATTTTCAAGACCCAAATAAGTTTTTTTATAATTAATTTAATTAACTATAATCATTATTAATTATAATAGAAACATAAACATAATACAAATATAAATATATTAAGCCTTATAACTATAACTATAAATATAATTAATTAGAATTAAAATTAATTCTAATAAATAAATATAAATATAAATATCAAATTTATTTTAATTAAATTTTATAAGTGAAATCATATTAAAATAAATTTCATGACTAATTTTCATATTAAGATAATTTTGTCACAATTATTTTCACAAAAAATAAAATAAAATATTTTACTTTAACTACACATGAAATTTAAATTGTTTATATATTAAATTTACTTAGATTATACTTGAAATTTATTTTAATTTAATTTCGCTTATAAAATTTAATTAAAATAAATTATTTATATATATATATGTGTGTGTGTGTGTGTGTGTGTGTTTATGTTTATAGTTATAAGACCTAATATATTTATATTCATATTAAGTTTATGTTTCTATTATAATTAATTATAATTATAATTAATTAAATTAATTATGTATATATTTCAGTTTATATAATAATTATAATAATTATATAATTATAATGATAGTCACTAGAGAGGGACAGTGACTATGATTTTGAGGAGGACACCCTAAGTGACAGCTCTAGGGAAAGGATCTTGCAGCAGCTTGACAAAGGAAAAGGAAAGGTTACAGAGGAGGAGCTTGGTGATGATGTTGAGAGGGATTTTCAGCTTGAGGAGCATGATTCTGATGTGCCACCTCATCATACTCAGGTAATAGACCTAGATAGCCCTTCTTTTGATCAAAGAATGCTTTTGAAAGAACATGAGGCTTACATTAACATGCTAGAGGACAAGATAGCTCGAGGAAGATATATTATCAATTACCTAGAGCAGGAGAATAAGCAGTTAGAGGGTAAACAAAGCCAAATGGAGTTAGAGATGCTAAAAATTCAATGGCAAAGCAACAAAGAGCATCTGGTTCCCTTGACTCCTATTGAACAAGAAGTGGAGCATGATAGAGAGATATGGCTTGAAAGGGTAAATATCCACCTTGAGGGCCTTCTGAAGAAAGCAAATAGAGACAACAAGATGCTAAGGCATATGGCACATCATTATTTGACCTGGAATAGAGTATGCAACAAGAGGATCAAGCACCTTAAGGCAAGATTAAGGAGGGCCTTAAAAGGAAAAAAGAAGGATGAAAAGCTCAACATTTTGGCTGATGTGACTTTAGCCCAACAAAGTAACCCATGATGCAGCTTTGAGCCAAAATTGGGAAAATTTTGAGACAATTTTGTCATTTTCCAATTTTTGAATTAGAAACACAGAAAATTCTGGCTGATGCACAGCGCCACTGGCACTGCGCATTGAATTGGTGCATCCTCTTGACAAATGGCTTATAGATTTGGATTCAGCATCAAAAAATAAGAAAACCCAGAAAGTTTCATCAATTTTGGAGAAGATCTTGGCCACCAAACGGGCAAAAAACACTCAAAAAATGCCCCCTCTGCCACTTTTTGGACCCACAGGAAGTAGTCTTGGGAGAATTGCTTTTTGAAGGGACACATCAACTCCAAATCAAGAAATTCAAGATGTTCCAAAAACCAGACAGGCAGAGCTTTCCAACAAGCTATATTGGGCCTGATTTGGATGAGTGGAAGGCCTCCAAAAGCTTCACTAAAGCAGCACTGCGCATCAGGAAAATTTTTGTCAAATTTGCCTAAAAGTCAAATTTCACCTAGTTTCTTCAACAGTTGACTTCTTCTTATTTTCTTGGTAAATTTTGTATGGTAAATGATGTAAATATTGATGGAAAACACTTGATGGGGTAGATACATCAAATCAAAAGTGGTTTTGAACTGAATGTATCAATTTCCTTAGTTTTAGAGGCAAGTTGTTCGACTGCCCATTTTCTTGTTCCTAGTTTAGATGTTGTTGAAACAGCTCCTTGACTCATGGATTCGACCCTTGATGGATAGCTCAGATGGTTTTGAGGTCTATATGATGTCTTTTGTCAGTCATTAGCAAATGTTGGACTCTTTTGGAAGTGATGCACTCATTGTGTACTTGTATCAGCAATTTGGCAAGGAATAAAACCAGGTTTTGCAGCTATTTTTGTGGGATTCTTGTGATGCTGTGTTTTTGTATTGTTTCTTCTTTTGTAATGAGTTTTTCTTTTGTGCTATATGTTTCAAAACCTTTTCCATTCTTCTAGACTAAATGAATCAAGATAAATAGGCAAAATACATTGATAACAGTGCTTTGCCTTGGGAATTCATTTAGTTCTTAATGTTTTGAGTAGTTTGAAGATGATTCATGGTGTCCACATTCCTTCCTCAGCCCCTCAGCAGTCTTGAACCAACCATCTCACTTGATTACTAGTGCACAAACACTTATATATCTTGCCCCATAGAACATGTCTGCATCCTTGATTGGATTTCCTGAACCTAAGCTGCATGCTCCATTTGATCCAGCAACCAAACCTTCAAAATCAAACAAAAAACCCGAGAGCTACTATACCTAGCCTAAATCTATTCTTATTTCAGTCATCTCAACTGAGATTGATAAGGAGAGAGCCCTCTCTTGACCTAGTAGGGCTAGCTACCAGGTTAAGCGTGGTTTGTGGTTATCCTAAGAGTGCCTCCCTTCAGCCTGAGGTCGATCTAGGCTCTAACAGTACTTGTTGGAGAAGTATTCTCCATTGATGAAAGTTGTCATGAAATTCTTTACTTGTGAAGGAAGGTTCTCTAGACTATATGCCTATCACATCTGGCTTATAATGCACTTTACAACTCAACAACCTCTAAACATGTGGAACTATCTATGTAGGAGCCTTTCTAAGATGTCATAGAAAGTACAGGTGAAGAACACGGAACACAATCCTAGTTTCCTTCATCATAGTTTGATCAAGACTATAGTGCTTCATCAACTTGTAGAGAAGAACATGTCATTGGAATATTTCTTGGAGACAACTCTGAAATGGCATGAATCCAATGTGGCAGCTCAGCCTTCTAGCATGCCAACATAGCAAATGGAAATTGGGTCTTCAATCAAATCAGTGGAAATGCCTAAAGCACCTAAACATGAGGTGACTAGGATGTACAAAAGAAGAAAGAGGCTTGTGTTTGCTTTTCATGGTGAGAAAGTGGCCAAGCCTTCTACATCAACAAAAGAGAGACCATCAGTGTAGGATAAGGACTTGGTTGAGCATAAGTTTGGGTTGGTTGACTTAGAAGCAGAAAATGAGACCTCAAGCATGTAGCAGATGATTAGAGACAAAGATTACTAGATCAAGGAACTTACAGTCAACATGGAAAGAGCAAGGTTTATCATTTCATTCCTAGAACAAGAAAATAATCAACTGAAGGCAAAACAATTGATCATGGAAAAGGAGAAAACTAAACTATTGCAGCAAGTAGGCAAGGGCAAAGCAGTCATGGAGATTAATGAGCCTGAAGGAACAAAAGGAAAAGGTAAGAGAAAGAGGCCAAGAACCAAAGGGCTTAAAAAGGCATTAAAGGAAGAAGAAAAACACATCTTACTGGATGAGAAATTAGAGCTATAAGACATAATCGCATTAGAAGTAAATCAAGAAAAGAGTACTGGTTAGACAAGGTCAATGAAAGGCTAATAGAGACAATTAGTTTCTAAGGCATATGGCACATCATTACTAGGCTCAAGACATGATTTTCAATGTCAAGTTCAAACAACCTGAAAACAAGCTCAAAGACGCCCTAAAGGACAAAAATGAAAAAGGAAACTTGGAGATGCTTGATCAAGCATCTATGAGGGCTTCATATGCCTCATTTCACGGCTCTTGACCAATTTTGAAGAAATTTTAATAATTCTTGGTTTTTTGGAAATTTTAGTGCCTTATCCAGAAATTTAGCTAGTCCCAAGGTGCTGCGCTTTTTCCTCAGGCACTCAATTCAGGAATGGTTTGCACTTTTAGAAAGTCCTTGGCATCCTCTCAAAACCCATTTCTTCAGATTTTCCAGAGGAGGCCTAAATTTTGAGAAAAATGGGAAAATTTGGACCTCTTTTTGATAGGTGTTGTGCTTCTGGAGCGACCTTGGGAGATTAGATTTTTGAAGGCCTTCCCATGGGTAATTTTCAAAACTTCAAGGTGTTCTGGAAACTAGACTTGAAAAATGAATTGATCATTCTTTCAGATCTTCATGTGGACCTTTGGAAGGCACTTAAAGTGGGCTCAAAGTTGTCATTGTGCTTATGCAATTTCTTGTATTTTTAATTGTAAATTTCACTATGTAAATTTCCTAGTTTTCAGTTTGACTTGGTCAAAGTAAAAAATCTTAATGTAATTGAACTTGGTTCGAATTTAGATCATGTAGGCATGAATAAATTAACATTATAGGTTCTTTTGATGTTTAATAGGCTTCACTAAGGAAATATAGTCCAAAACAAAGTCTACAAGTAGTGTTTGTATTTGACCTTCTCACTCTCACTTGTTGGTTGAGAGAACCTTGCAATGAGTTCCACCACCTAGGAATTCGACTTCTGAAGGTGGGTAAGTGGTTCAATTGAGTCTATATGTACTATTTCTCATTTAGAGAGAAGAGTTGGACTTTTGGGAGGAGGCTTAGATGTTATGATCTTTTCAGCTAATATAGGAGCAGTTGTAGCTATTTTTCAGGAACTCTAGTTCTATGAGTGTATAGTGCTTGTACCATATTTCTATCAGTTTTTAATGGATAAATTACCTTTCTTCACATGCTTTGTATTCTATCTATGAGTTACCTTGCAGTTAAATAGATAGGATTCTTGATTTCAAACTCTGTTTATGTGGTGTTCATAGTTGTGTTTGTTTCTTCTAAAGGCAAATGAACTCATACTTACCTATGATCATTAGTATCTTCAAAACTTTCTAATTTATACTACATTCACAATATTTCAAATACACCATAGCCTTCATATGCCTAACTCCTTTCTATATTTGTCACTGCATTCCTAAAGCCTAGACCTAATCATTGGCTCTAAACCCTAGTCTAACAAACCCTAAAATCCCAAATTCACAAACACACAAACAAAACATACATATCTGGCCTTAAAACTTTGTTCTTTAAAGATATTCATTGATAAAAACTTTGAGATGTCACTCTCAGGCTCAGTAGGGCTAGCTACTGAGCTAAAAGTGGTTCGTGGTTACCTCTTTGGATCTCCTCCTCAGCCTAGAAAATTGTAGAGGATAACATTTTTGGTGTCATTGCTGAGGAACAACTAATAAATCATTCTTGGAAGATATCTTAGAGCTTTCAAGAGAACTGGTTTTGTAGTTGACAGTTTCCAGTATCCAAACATAGGCCGATTTTACAAATTTCATCAATCCTAAGCTGAGACAAAATTCTGGCTTCTAAAAAGATATATCAGGTCAAATCCTAACCCAAATCCACCTTTCATTGTTGAAGATCCCAAAGACCTGCTCAAAAAACTTAAATTACCTATCACTAGAAGTGCAGTTCGAAAAATTAAAAGAATAACTTCTCTACCTAGAAATCTATTTGCTTTTGAGCAACTTCCTTTTGATACTTAGTTAGGGTTTTCCCTTTCAAGTTCAAAATTTGAGTCTTGCATTTCTGAAGTAATATATGAACCTATTCAATTTGAATTTCAGTCTCATTCTTTAAAATCTCTATCTGCTAGAGTTGATCACAAGTTGTGGTTGAATTTTGACAAACTTCAAAGTCTTGCTAACCAACTCCAAATTACTACTGAAAAATCCAACATTCAGTATTAGCTTCAATACTTAACTGTTGTTTCATCCTCCACTACACCCACAAATACATCCACTACACCTCCAAGTACCTCTATTACATCTCCAAGTACCTCACCAACCTCATCCTTTCTCCCACCACCTCCATCAAAATCATCATCTTTACATACACAGCCCATTGTAGTACCTCCGCCACCTCTAGTAGTCATGGCATGATTTGCGCCCCTTATACTACCTGCTCAACTTGCTGCTTTACCTCAAAACTATGGTCAAAGACTTCCTCTATTTGATGGGAGTTCAGAAATCACAACTCAACATCATGTTGATAAATTGATAGATTTTATTGACCTGGAAGAAATTGATGATGATGATGCTAAGATGAGAATCATAGCTTAGAGATTTTCAGGGGATGTGAAGAAGTGGTTTCGCAGCCTAGCTACTAATTCTGTCAATAACTCACAGAGGTTGATTGAGTTGTTCCTAGCTCATTGGCAAGAGAAGAAAAATCCATTGCAGATATTGGCTGAGTATAACTCAATGAAAAGAAATGCAAATGAGACAGTTCAAGAATTTACAGCAAGATTTAATTTGGTATACAATTCTATTCCTGATGATATGAAGCCTCCACCTGGTCTAGCGCTTCTCCATTATCCTGATGCCTTTGACCCAGACATGGCATATCAGCTCAGAGAGAGAGACCCTGCTACTCTTGAAGAAATGCAGCGAAATGCAGTGAGTGTTGAAGCCAATATGCTTATCAAGAAGTCTAAATCAAAGCCTGAGAGGACTAAGAAGAAAGTTGTGTTTAAAGAAGAAACTTCATCATCTTCAGATGTAAAGCTTGACACTCTGATCAAAACCATGGAGAGAATGATGGATAGAATATCCATAATTGATCGACAAGCAGAGCCTTTAGTGAGGAATCTGAACTTTCATGGCCAACAACAACAATAGTTCATAAATAGACAGAAAGAGCAGCGAAATCAAGATCCTCAAGGACAAGTAAGAGCACCTTTTCAGCAAAATTATACTGAAGTCTAGGAAGAATATGAACAAGAGATTATGGAATCAAAACACTTCTTTGAAGAAGACGAGTTTCCTACCTTTTTGACAGAAGAAGATCAATTTTCTGAAGATTCTTTCATACCCAGTGATCAACAACTTGTACTTGCAAGTGACAATCTATGGGTTGTTCAAATTGAAGAATACCAAAGAGGATATCAGAATTCTCTTAGTCATCTACAAAAGCAGTACAACTTGAGGAACAAAAATGTACCTATTACATTGAACTAGAAGAGCCAAAATATGTAGAAAGACACACCAAGCAAAGAAGCAGTTCCTTTGAATTAGAATAAAGAAAAAGAAGTTGTTATACTGAGCCAGGATAAAACAAATGAGGCATCTCAAAGTGAAAGTCACAAGAAGGAATCTCAAGCTAAAGGGCATATTGAAAAGAAGGATATTGCTACAAAGGACGTAGAAAAGAAATTTAATATTTTTAAATTGGAAATGAAATTCCTAAGTTAAAAGTTTCAATTCCGCTCCCTGAATTAGTGAAGAATGAAAAATATAAATTTCAGACCGCAAAAACACTTAAGGTTGACCAGATGTCAAATATTGTGAATGTGGTTGATGATAAGCCAACAATCCCTTTTGGTCCAGGCTTAGAAGGAAGTCTTGAAGATAGTGAAATTCTACCTATTTATCTCAGTCTCAAACTTCATGACTTTATCCTCCATAATGGCATGCTAGATTCCGGTGCCTCACATAATCTTATGCCCAAACTCATCATGGAAAAAATAGGACTGAGTATAACTCGACCCTATAATGACCTCTATTCTTTTGATTCGGGTAAAGTGAAATGTCTTGGCCTCATTAAAGATTTGGTAGTGTCCTTGGACCAAATTCCATTCAGGAATGTGCTGATGGATGTAGTAGTCATTGATATTCCTCCTAGGTTTGGTATGTTGCTTTCAAGGCCTTGGGTAGAAAAAATAAAAGGCACTCTACAACTTGAATTTTCATATGCCACTATCCCAGTATTTGGGTGGCTCACGAAACTTTATCGAGAAAATAAGATTAAATTCATGATCAGTGGTAAGGAAAAACCAATAAATCACCATATACATGTTGTGCAGACTGATCTTGATTCCTTCATTTTGTTTAGTGATATGAATTCAGCTGATGATGAAAGTCGGCTTGTAGAAATTTCATAAGTTCCAAAGGTTATAAGCAGCATGCAAAAAGTTATCACAACTGAATGGAAAAATATGTATGAAAGGTGTTTGTAGCCAGTAAACTCTCTTCAAGAGATTATTGAGATAGTACAGAAAATAAAGTATCTTGAGACAGTCAGCCATCCTCCAAAAGATCAGACAGTTTAGCCTTCAAAAATCCTTTTTCCAGATGAAGAAAATGGTGTTTAGAGTATGGATTTTGATAATGCAGTGGGAAGAGAAGGAGTTAGGATTGGTGTTTGGATTCATGGTCCCTTACATCAATCATGCAAAATTCTTCATAATGTGAGAAGTTCTTTCAAGTTAGCTTTTGAATGCTCAAACAAAGAGGCGAAGTATGGGGCATTGATTGGTGGCCTCAAAATTCAAAAGAAGTTGGGAGCAAAAAAAAATCTGTTTATGGTGACTCCGAGTTAGTAATCAAACAAATCAAAGGGGAATACCAGGCCAAGCATCCAAGAATGAGAGCTTATCACAATGATGTACTTGACATCCTCAAAACTTTTACTGAATATACTTTGCCTCTTATTCCTAGAACTCAGAATGTGATAGCTGACTCTTTTGCTACTGCAACCAATATGGTGAAGATTCCTATTCACTCTAATCAGAAATATTTTATCCATGTCAAACACTGCCCAACTGTCCCTGATAATATGATATTTTGGAAAGTGTTTTGGGATGATAAACAGATCGACAATTTTCTACAATTGGAAGGAGAATTTTATAATTCTCGCATTGATGATACATCCAATATGAATGATCCAGACATTCAATCAGCTGAGATTGAAATATTGCAGCTAAAGGACAACAACATTCCAAGAGGCTTGGTACCTTTGGAAGAGTTGTTTGATCGTGATGATGTTGCCAAAAATCCCACCATGGTTCCCACAGAAAAAGGTGTTGAAGATGTAAACATTGGTGCAACTGACAAGCCTAAGATGGTCAAAATATCAAAGTCTTTATCTCCTGAAATGAAAAGTAAGTACATAGCTTTAATGAAATAATTTTCTAATGTACTTAGGTGGGACTATTCAGATCCGAAGGTTTATGAAAAGAGTATCATTCAGCATACCATTCCCATCAAGCCTGATCAAAAGCCATTTCGCCAGAAACTGAGAAGGATTAATCCTAAGCTGCTGCCATCAATTGAAAAAGAGGTAAATAGGATTTATAAGTCTGGTATCATAGTTCCTATTCAATTTTCTGAATGGATGTCTAATCTAGTGCCAATAAGAAAGAACACCGGGGAGATTCGTCTTTACATTGATTTCAGACATTTAAACAAAGTGTCCTTGAAAGATAATTATCCCCTGCCAAAGATGGATCGTATGCTTCAGAGGGTAGTTGGTTCCTCCAGGATGTCATTGCTAGATGGATATTCCAGGTACAATCAAATTCCGGTGCATAAAGATGATTAGTTCAAAACAACCTTTACAACACCATGGGGTACATTCATGTATGCCAAGGTGCCATTTGGATTAAACAATGCAGGAGCACCTTTTCAGCGGGCTATGGACATAGCTTTCACCAATGAAAAATATTTATTTTTGGTTATATGTTTAGATAATCTCACAGTATTTTCTAAATCTAATGAAGATCGTTTACATCATTTGAGAATTGTTTTTTAGAAGTGCATAAAATTTGGTATCTCACTCAACCCAAAGAAGAGTCAGTTCGCCATGGAAGAAGGTAAAATGCTGGGACACATCATCTATAAGGATGGCATTCACATTGATCCTGGAAGAGTTCAATCCATTCAACAATTAGATTTCTTAAGGAACAAGAAAGAGATTCAGTGTTTTAATGGGAAAATTAATTTTTTGAGAAGATTCATCACCAATCTAGTTGAACATTTGAAAGCGCTGACAAACACGCTGAAGAGGGACAGTGAGGTAAAGTGGTATTTAGAGGCTAAGAAATCATTTCATGCAGTAAAGTTTGCATTATCCACTACTCGTATTTTGATTAGTCTAGATTATAGTTCAGATTTCACAATATTTTTGTTTGCCTCTGAGCATACATTAACAGCAGTCCTAATGCAAAAGAATGATCAGAAAAATGAGCAACCCATAGCATTTTTCAGTCGCACCATAAGAGATGCAACACTGAGATACAAGATAATTGAGAAGAAGGCTTTGGCTTTGGTGAAAGCTCTCAAGGATTTTCGAGTTTATATTTTGCATTCTCACATCATTTCTTATGTTCCTACAACAAGGGTGAAAGAAATTCTTGTGAAAACAGATCCAGAAGGTGGAAGGGGAAAATGGATTCTAGCCATGCTCGAGTATGATTTGGAGATAAAGCCTACAAATCTCATCAAAGGACATGCACTAGACATTAATTTGATTGCAGCACTTTCTGAAGAAGAAGAATAAGAAGACCCATACTTACAGGTATCAAACATGTTCCTTTCCTCTCCATGGTATTCTGACATTGTCTATGTCTTGCAACATTTAAATCCTCCACCAGAAGTTCCCAAAGCTAAAGCTAGATCATTAAAGTTGAAAGCTTCAAAGTATTGTATTCTTGATGGTGTTTTATACTAGAAAGGTTTTGGTGGTGTGCTGCTAAATTGTTAGGTAGAAAATGAATCTAAGGATGTGATGGAATATTTTCACAAGGGAGATTGTTGTTGTCATCATTTCTGGAAGACTACGATAAAAAGATTTTTAGAGTTGGCTTCTATTGTCCCACTCTCTTTTCTGATGTATATAAAACAGTGATGAGCTATCATGAATGTCATATTTTCCAAGGAAAGAGAAAGCTTTTTCCATTACCCTTGCAGCCCATCTCAATTTCAGCTCCTTTTCAACAGTGGGGTCTTGACTTCATTGGTGAGATCCATCCTTCATCATCAGCACAACATAAATGGATTTTGATAGCCACAGACTACTTTACAAAATGGATTGAGGCAATCCCAACTAGGAAAGATACTAATTTTGTTATCATTCAATTTATGGAATCTAATATTTTGTCTAGATTTGGTTGCCCACAGAAAATAATTACTAATAATGCTGCTACCTTCAAGTCAAAATGTTTGGTGGATTTTTATGCTAAGTACCATTTTGTATTAGGACATTCCACTGCTTATCATCCACAAGGGAATGGTCTGGCTGAATCTTCAAACAAGTCTTTGATTAACATCATCAAGAAGGTTTTATAAATGAACAAGAAGAACTTGCATAAAAAGATCATTAATGCCTTATGGGCGGATAGAGGCAGCATTAAGAAATCAATAGGTATGTCTCCTTTTTAGTTGGTGTATGGGATTGACACAATGTTTCCTTCATCTCTTGCTATCTCGGTCATGAAAATTTTGCAAGAATTAGACAGTGATACCAATGATATGCAAAGAAGGATAAATCAGATGATTCATCTACAGCATACTAGAGAGGAAGTTCCTCAAAACACCTCTAAACTTCAGGAGAGGATTAAAAATATATATGATCACAAGACCAAAGAAGACAATTTAAATTAAGAGATGTGGTTCTTCGGTGGGATGCTATAAATGAAGAAAGGGGAAAACATGGAAAATTTGAAAACTTGTGGAAGGGAACCTAAAGAATTTTTGCTTTCAGAGGGAAGAATGCTTTATTATTGGAGGAAATTAATGGAGAATATTACTCAGGAGGAGCGATCAATGGTAGGCTTCTCAAGCACTACCATATATGAAAAATTTCTGAAAATTTCATCATCATTGTATATACCAGTGTGTTTTTTATGTTCTAGCATCTAAGTGGCCATCATAGGAGTTTGAAGCCTAAAGAGAAGGCCCTAAGCCTTCTTTGATAAGCTGTTAATTTTGTTTTATTTTAATTTTTCACTCATGTCATGTCAAAAAGTCATTCAGTTTTGAGTCAAAGTTTGGTTTTATGCATGTTGACTGCATTGCCCAATGAATAAGGCTACTTGGTCTACAGTGTTCTTGACACCTCAATGAAACTGCCATCCCCAGCTGGAGCCAATGTTAGTGTCAGTCTTGTTTGCCTATCAACAGTGATCAAATGTGATTTTACCAAGCTTGTAAGGGGTCTCAAAATTAAATTTTACCATGTCACTAGGCTTAAAGAGTAAAATTTGGTTATTGTCTAGTTGGTCTAGGAATAAGTCCAGTCTTTTGGGAAAGTCACATATGCTGGTCACCTATCTCATTCAGATGAAGGTGTCATAATAAAAGTAATTTTTCCTTATATCAATCATCAACATCATCCATTTAGTTTCAGGTCCTTTCATTAGGTCATTATGGTTTTCAAGGTCCATTATTACCATGTGTAAATCAAGCATTGAATAAAGCATGACAAGAAACTCTTTGATATTAACTTGTTGAGTTTTCACAAATCCATCATGATTTCAGTTTGTAAGTCTCCAAGAGAAGAAGTTCCAATGTTCAAAAAGTGAAATTACGGCCCAGGTTTCAGCCTTCTAAGGTGACTCGGTTTAAAAAGGTAAAAAATCAATTTTTCAAGGGTTTGTGGGTCCCATTTCTTTCCAAAAAGGAAATTAATTTTCCTATATAAACCTAAAAGCCCCAAACTCACCTTATTTGCCTCTCATTCCTCATTGTGCATCGAGCCCTCCCTTCCATTGGTGATAAAAACTCTATTTTCTAGGCAAATTTAGCAAAAAATCTTCAACAATGTGCTTCCAGAGGCTACATTGTGCTTCTAAAGGTGATGCTGCACTTCTGGACACTGCATTGCGCTTGTGCTAGAGGGGCTTAAAAACACCCACAACTCACCCAAATCAGAATTTTAAGCTTTCAAATCCTTTTTCTTGCAAACCTAGGCTCATCTAAAAGTAAGTATACGATCTTACTATACTTTTTATTTTGCAAGATGAATTCAAAGCTAAAGATTTCTTCATTAGGGTTTCTTCTGAATTTGCCACGAAATGATGCTAGGGTTGATGATGGTCATCTAGTTTTCATAATTTTAAACATGTAAAACCTCATCATACACCTCTACACATGTTTAATATGCTACATGAACCACTGAACCAACTACAAAACACTAAATTACCTCACCAAAAATGAAACCCTAGTTCATTCTTATGGGATTTGGATAGTTTTCCTAGAAACCCTATTTTTCCTTTTTCACAAATATATCATTCCTTCATTTCACTTACTTTCATCTTCATAAGCTATTCATAGTTCATATTCACCTCCTACAAATTCCCCTTGCCATTTTTTCCACTCCACCTGTCCATCAATTCATTTTTCATTCATCCCTCACAATTTTTTCTCATTTTCCTGCTGCGAGGGTTTCTGTCATCATGGAAGGAGATTCTTCAGTAGAAAGGAAGAAACATCACAAGGGAGGAAAAATTCTTAGATATGAACCTTCAAACTACAATGAGATCGATTAATCACCCTTTATCAAACAATTCTTTGAAGATGTGAATTGCCTAGATTTTTGCAAAAGGGTTGGTGAAGTAGGTGTTCATAGTTGTGTTTATTTCTTCTAAAGGCTAATGAACTCATACTTACATATGCTCATTAGTATCTTCAAAACTTTCAAATCTATACTACATTGACAATATTTAGAATACACCATAGCCTTTAGATGCCTAGCTCCTTTCTATATTTATCTATGCATTCCTAAAGCCTAGACCTAATCACTGGCTCTAAACCCTAGTCCAGCAAACCCTAAAATCCCAAATTCACAAACACATAAACAAAACATACATATCTATCCTAAAAAAATTGTTCTTTAAAGCTATTCGTTGATAAAAACTTTGAGCGATCCCTCTCAGGCTCAGTAGGGCTAGCTACTAAGCTAAAAATGGTTCGAGGTTACCTCTTTTGATCTCCTCCTCAGCCTAGGAAATTGTAGAAGCTATCACTTTTCACATGGTAAAGAACTTTAATCCTCATCCACATTTTTTGACTTTGTACTTTAAGGGGCAATATGTTATAGGTCATTTTTTTGCATTCAACCAAATTTCCTTGTATCCGAATCTATCATCATCCATTCACACTTTGCAATCATCCCCTACAAATAAAAAATAATTCCCTTTCTAGAAGTTACAAGAATCCTTAATTACATTGGCTAAAAATCCTAATTGTGTGGATCATTGCACTTACCTTAGAGACAACCTACGATGGTGCATTTTGCATGCATATAATCTACACTAGTTAGCGTAGGTTGCTTTTAGAAAAATTACGATGAACAACTATAAATGAGGAAAAATAAAAAATAATTTCAAAGTGTTTCTCTCTAGAAGCTCTAACTATTTGTTGTTGTATCAAATCTCAAAATCCTATTTTTGAGGTCTTATCTCTTATCTGCTAGAACTTACCTCCCTCTAAAGTGGATATGAGCCCTAGAATGGTAAATCCAAAACCACCTCATTTACCCTATAAATGAAGGCTCTACCAAAGAGTGTGGGTTGGGTTTTGGAGACTCTAAATTATGCCCTTATGCTGCTCATTTATGTCTAGAGGTCCATAATCCATCCATGTGCTTTACGTTTTATTGAAGGCTTACCATTTTTGCTAAGGAGGGATAATATAGTTCGGAGATATTCACAAACTTAAGTCTTACAAGGGTTGTAATCTTTTCTTATCCTTATTAATACAAATGTGCATTATTTTTCCTATACATTATGTCTTGTTCATGCATATGTAGAACATGAATCCTTGACTTCTTGGTTAGAGTTGTTTTTGTGTGCAATTTTGTATATTTTGGTTCTCTTGCTTGTTTGGATGATTTGCAGGTTCCACTTTTAGAAATTGGAGTTGGAGCTGGAGTTAGCAAGTAAAAAGAAGGAGGAATATCGCATCAGTTTCCAAGTGGGTTTTCTTCCCATATTTCAAATATCTCTAAGGAAAATAATGCATTTTTCTCTTGGTTGTTTCTAGAATAAGCCACTAGGTCTAAAGAGGTTGCTTTTGTCCACAAAAGGAATTTATTCGCAAAAAACTCCTATTCTTCATCTTTCATAGTTTCTAGCTTCTTTGCTATTGTACCTAATGGTCGAGTTTTTTTTATAATCTGATATAGATAAAATTCCTTTTGCATCTTCCATGTCTAGTATTTTTGGCCATTAAAATTCTTGACCATAAAACCTTATTCCACCATTGCTCCCACTCAAACTAGGAACCCTCATTTCGTATGAGTTTTAACAACCAAATAAACATTCATCTCTAATACCAATTGTTAGGAACAAAATAACAAAGAAATGAACTCAAAATGAATATGTAACTAAAACATAGAATGAAACAATACAAAGGATACACGAATATACATGGACTCAATTTGGGCTATGCCCATAAAGAAATTTCTAGTGTTTCCTTTTATCTTATCCAACAAAATGAAGGGATACAATTTGTGGTACATTTGCTACAATTGTATTTCCTCCTCCTATATCTACCCACTTTAACCGACCTTCCAGGGGTAAACATGAGTTGAGGGCTAATATGACATGACTCAACCTCCTAGATAACTTGAAGGAAATGGAGCCTACAAAACCATATGTCACTGACCCAAGATTTAAACCACCCCTCCAAGTGCCCAAACCCTGAGTCAACATGATTTTTCACTGATATGGATCCCTAGACGAGGGTATAAAAATTCCTAAGTTCAATTGTAACCATCTAGTTGCATGCACAAGTCTGCAAGGGATAAATTGCAGTCTTTTTCACCCAGTTCTATGTCAGTGATCATGAAATACTAAGCTCTTTTTTAGGGCTAGTCTACAAACCATTGCCTAGAAATTAATGACACTTTCCAGAATGGTAAATGACAGAAGGAAAAATCCTCTAACACAAAACTCAATCAAGGACTTGATTTGACTCGATTTAACCATGACAATAATTCTGTCAAACACATCGTGAACATGAAATCTATAGGTCATGAATGCATATATTAGCATAGAGATCTAAAAATTATATGAGGAACATCAAAAAGGTATAATTCCCTCTCATAATAGCATCCATAACATCCATTAGGTCATGCATTCATTAACCAGTCATTTATAATTAAAAACATGATAAGAGCAATAAATTGAATCTGTCATAAAACCATGCTTATAAATAGCATGTAACCAGATAAATAACAATGATAGAACAACCATGAAACACACATAATAACAAGTATATTTAGTCATGAATTATAAGGCAAAAGATCTCTTATCTTTCATATGCAAAAACCAACCAAGTTAGGGACTTCCATGTACCACCCAACCATAGATTGAGTTGAACCAAATATTTCTTTCAACCAATCGCCCCTTTGCTATATTCTAAGCATGAATGTGGGATCTCATGGTATAAAAAAATACATGAACAAACAAGGGAATCCAAAGGTTAAACCATATCCACCCTCATAATACCTTAATCTCACCTAAACTAGTCACGAGATCACAAATCCAAACCAAACTTGGATGCCTTAGAATTCCTTCAAAATCCCTTGAGGAATTTTCTTGTCTCCGCTTGATCCAAGATATTTTACTTACAAATGCATTGGAATTAGATATAATAGAGCTAATTAACTATGGAACTTAAAAGCACATAAATAATTTGGAAATAACCAGAAGAAGATGAAAACCATGACATAATGATTTGATTATAGAGTTCGCCCAATCTGGATTACGTCTCTGGGCCCTGCTCAATAGTGGGGAGGCCTTCATTCATTAAGTGGCATAAAAAGAGATAAAAGTACAAGAAATAGTATTTGCAATCCTTATACCTCCAAGCTAGAAGATGGACAAATAATGGAGAGACTAGCTTTAGAAACTAACAGTACCATTGAACTCCTAGCGAAAAATCATTCAAAAACGCCTATCCAAACACCCAATTTGGATAATTGGGCCTTTTGCAACTTCTCGGGACCTCCCTACTGCTCAAGATGAGGTCCAGGCCTGCTGCCAGGGTTGGGGTCTGCTATGTGAAATACTTATGAACTATTCCACTGATCCCCCCTCTCTTCTTCCAACACAAAAATGGACTTTTATAAGCATGGCAGCAGTCCCTCGATTCCTAGGCAGTTCAAACAATAGACCAAGTTAAGAAAGCAGGCATATTCCAGAGATATTCTTGGGCCCCTGAATAGTATGTGGCAACAACCCTTACAAACATGGAAAAATTATTTTAATTGTGCGTTTAAACTAGTGGAAAGACTATTTGCGTTTCCAACTATCGGCGGATAGTCCTAGGCCCAAACAACAAGCACTCTGTGATACGACAGACCCGTTAGGAATTTAAAACATGATATATAACATATCGCATCCAGGGGACCCCATCGCAATCGCAATCGATGGAATACCCACACTCTGTGATAATCATCGACCCACCGGGATCATAGAATGCAGTTTCTAGAATATCACATCCATATCCTCCCCGCAAATTGCAATCGACAGACTCCATCGGTAACATGTATATTGGCATGGTACTTGTGTGATATGTGATCATGATTATATCGCATCGCAACCTGGCTTCACCGGGGGCAGATTCTTGAGTACTTGCTCCTCCTCTGACCTGCAATATACAATATTGAAATTGCAGCCAGGATCATGTCGGGGCCGATTCTTATCCACTGTCTCCTTCGATCTACGATATGCTATATCACAATTGAAACTGGAATCCTACCGACATCGATTCTCCTTAAGCCACTACCCCTTTTTCTGTGATAAGCGAAATGCGAGACCAATGGCAGCTTTCCACTTGGCACTTCCCTATTCGCTGAGAGTGTTTGCCACATCACTTCTCCTTCCACCTAGAAAAGTCAAACATCAACTTTGACTTGCTCGAACTTCTTCATATTAACTTGGATTTGGGTGTCGTTCACACCATTGGAATTAGGATGACGAGCACTTCGATTCGATGCTAAGTTTATCTAGATTCTTCCACTTTGATTTTTGGGCCTTTTACCATGCCACTGGTACTTTTTAAAGATCCACTTGGAACAATCCTCCTCAATAAGAGCTTCTGGACCGCCAAAAGTATTTTCAATCAATTGGCAAGTGAGGAAATTTCTCCCTCACTTTTTCCTTCTCCATCCATCGAGCTATACTCAAATGCATACCTTTGAAGCCAACACGAATGTACGCCACATCTCCTTGTCATGAAGTTTTGATATCTTCAGGCAACTTATCTATATACTCTAGTGCAAAATCATCCACTGTAGGAATTTTTGCAACCTGTTTGTTATCCATAACCAATGGAGGTTCATAAAGCTTAAAGTTTTCAACATTTACTATTGAGTACATTTGCATATAAGTGGCCAAGTCAAGGCAAAAGTCATTGTCTCCAATCTTTACCAATATGGAGAAGGGACCATATCGAATGGGTCTCAATTTCTTCCCTTCTCCCTTCGTTCTATCCTTGTTGATGTGGAGCCATACCTTGTCCCCAACTTGAAATCGATGGTCAACTTGGTGCTTATTAGTGGGCTCCATTATTGCAGCAATAATGCTACAACTCCTGGAACTCCCTTCTTTAATTTTATCAACCCGGTAGTTCGTAACAAACTTGGAAGCGACGGTGCTGTATGCACAAGTACTAGCTCTTGCCGCAGCTGTCACTTGGTCAGCTGGCACAAGTCCGCTAGGAGCTTAAGCTAACTTCTATGAGCTCTTAGAAGAAGCTTTTTAATTGATGGATGAAAGCTAACTCGAAGGAAGCTAATCTAATTGCGAAAAGAAACTGAAAGCCAAAAAGAAACGCAAACCCTAGCAAACCCTAATTCTACCAGCTAGTTCTACTGATGCAAAGGGGAGCATGAAAACTACTGAGAGAGATGCCATTACTTCTATGAAGGTGAAATACATGTGTCTAGACTACCTTTGTCTAAATAAAACATCTTTTTGTATTTTTGTTTAAGTTGTTGTAATTATCATGCATATGCTTCTAACTATTTTTGACTGTGCAGAGGTGGATCAAGGAGGAGAAATGCTTGGAAGAGGTTGGGAAGGTTCAGAGAGGGTCTAAAGAGTCCCTAAAACCCTTCCAGAGAGTTTCACAGAGTTTGGCTATCAAGAAACCTCATTCGTGAGCTTCTACAGGAAGTCTGCAGGGGTTCTACAGGATGTTCTGAAATTTCTACGGGATGTTCTGCGATTTTCTACAGGATGTTTAAAAATTGGATTTTGGAGGATGGGTGAGTGAGGGAAGATGCATGAATGGATAGGGAGGTAGGATAGGGGTCTGAAGTGGCCCAGGAACTGGTGGATGGAGCTAAGGAATGGCGAGGATGGTTAGATTTTTTCAAGGGAGAGGGAGGCAATGTTGCACAAAAATTAGGGTTTTGGGAGCAAATGGAAAACATGAGGTAAGGATTCTAAGTAGAGGGTAGAGTGGATGGTTCTAATAAAGAATAAGCAGGTGAAGGAGTGGTACAGGTGCTCTACAAGTCGTTTTTCAAATTTGACAAATGAAGACTTGGAAAATCAAGAACCTAATTACTTTGACCTAATCTGACCTAGATAACAGCAAAGGAAATGGACAGAAGTTTATTTGCAATGAAACCATGTGAAACAACAGTGCAACTAAGCAATCATAAACCTAAACATGAATCCAAAACTGATATCAAGTTCTGCAAATGAGATTCGAACACTAATGATTGCATGGTGAAGCAAAGAATGTGTTTTTGTGGGCAGCAAGGTTACATTGGTCCCAGCTCATGATTCCACTGAAGGGGAGGTGAGATCCAAAGTACTTGGTAGCCTTTTTTTGAATATATTCCCTTTGATTAACCTATCAAGTAAACCTGAACATGAAGAACCTTTTTAATCATCAAAAGCAACCTAAATAACAACACAATATTTAAATCTAAATAGCAGATTTTATTCTAAGAATGCAGCAAAGACAAATGAAAGTAAAGAAAGGAGGTACTGGGCGCTTGAGATGGGCCCAACCCCAAGCGCTACAGCCTCCTAAGAGAGATTTAGAGCTGGTGCAAAGCTGGATTCATCTTTATTGAGCAAGAAAAGAAGAGTTACATCAGAACTGTCCACAAGGGAAACTTGAAAATGTGCTGAAAGCAAAGCTAATCTACTGCCTAAAAATCGAAATAAAAACTAGCTAACTTCTGCCTATGAAATGACTAACCATTGGCTAACCAAAATGAATAACTGAAATGAGGCCCTAAGCCCTCTTATTTATACAAATTGAGGACCCCAACAGTCCTCCTAAACTTTAGGGACTCAGCTGCCCAAGACTTGTAGTTAACAGCAGTCCTACTTGACTTGCTTGGCTGCCCTTGTGCTAATTGATTTGGTGGCCCTTGAACTCCGAGATGATGGTGGAGAATTCGAGGTAAGGGCCCATAAATGAAGGGGAAACCTTCCTACAAATCCTCTCCCTTGTTCTCCCACGAATTTGTCTGCCAAGTGCTCATTAAAACCTTCAATTTTGTCTCCAAATTGACCAAAAAGGCTACACAAAGCACACATTAGACTTGTTGGCATAATGACTAACCCAATTCACTCTATTAGCATAAATATAATAAAAAACATGCAATAAACTAATGAGAATGGTGGATTAAGTCGAATTAGGAGGTTGAATGAGCCCAAATAATTATCCATTTTTGGGGCTCATCATCACCCCCTACTGAAAGTGTTGCTCATCCTCTGAGCAACCAATCTATCTCCTCATCTTTGATGGCCTTGGTGGCCTCCCTGTCATGCCAAGCTTCTGAAGTGATGTCCTCTTCTCTGTCATGAAACCATGCTTTTCTCTTTGCTTCTTCCCACTACCTGTGCTCCTTTTCCTAGAGAAGTTTCAGCTTTGGTATGATTGTGCAAGTATATTCAATCATATGGTGGCAATGGTGACGAAAAGAGATGGAACAAGTGTAGGATGGAAGAAAAGAGTGGTTGCATGCCTCCTCAACATATTTCAAGCTTCAAATCCCTCTCCGTAATCGATTCTGGCCTGCCCAAAAGGTTCTACAGGATGTTTCTGCTAAAAATACAGAACTTCCTGTAGAAAGTCCTGTAGCTTCCTGTAGAAGGTTGAACCATGACTAAATTGTGCCTGAACCCTGAAAAAAATGAGTGTTCATGGAGGGGATGGATGTGAGGATGCTTGGGAACTTGGTAGGGACCCTTTTGCTTGTGCTGAGAGGCCGTTTTCTGGCTTCCTGTAGAAGCAGTTTTCTATCTTCCTATAGAAACAATCAGTTGGCTTCCTGTAGAAACAGTTTTCCTTGATTTGGCTTGCTTAGCTGGGGGTGCCTTCTCTTTGACTTGTGTTTTGGTTGCCTTGGGTGTGCCCTCACCTGCTTGGACTTTTTTAGTCCTCTCTGCCTTGATTTTCAACCGTTTCTCCCTTGGCGTTTGTGCCTTTATTCCACCCACAGTTTTGGGCTCAGAAGCTTGGCCTTTCTCTTGTTTCTCTTCTTGCTTTTTCTGTGGTGGTTTGTCCTGTGTTTCTTTTCCATGTCCTTCCACTGCTCCTCCTATTCTGCTTGTTTGAATTCTTGTGCTTTTCTTGGCCTTAAAATACATGGATGCCTGCCTTTTTTATCTTTTTGTTTTGTAGGTGTGCTTAATGCAGCAAGCACGGTTGTTGCTTCCCTTGCCAACATTTCAGGGGATTTCTCTTTTTGTTGTTCTTTCCCTTCACTTCCTGTAGAAATCTCTATGCCTTCGTGTTGCTCTAACTGCTTTTTCAGCAGTGCATTTTCCTCCTGTAGCTGGGATTTTTGTAATGCTTTCAATGTGTCTCACCATGGCCAATTGTTCTCTTAATTCCTTTAGCTTGTCCTCCATGTGGTGTTGAGTGTTTTTTTTTTCTAAATAAAATGCTCAGGTGAGAAAGCAGGTAGAACTGAAAACAGAGGGATAGCTGAATTTTCACCTTTTTCTATAACCAAACAAGGAATTTCCCCATGTGCTTCTCCTTACAACATCAAATTGCAATATTTCCCTTTGTTTTAAACTGCTTTTATCCTAAATTTGACTCTCTACTTTTGAAAAGAAGAATTTTGTTTTTACAGACAGAGTACAGAGATCAAGTTTTCTTCTCAGCACACATACAGATATGAAAATTTAAAATTTTTCATACACAGGCTTGCCTCCACAGCTGCATATATCTTCCCTATAGGAGAATTTTTAAAAACAGGAAACGTGGAGGAGAATCTTGATGCAGAAACAACTCGGAAACCCAGTGCAATACACAGGCAAACATTTTTCTTCCAATTCACAGGCAGATTTTTTTCTTTGATTCCCCAATCTTATGCTGTTCAATTCACCACCTTTTCAAAACATACCATGCATAGAGGAGTTTTTTCGAGCCTACCTCGTTTTGAGATTTCCAATTCCGACGCAACAGACACGGGTTTCTCTGCTTCAGAAGGTGTTGATGCCTCGAAAATCGCTGCATCAACATTGGGGATAACCACCCGGTCCGGACCTTAGTACAGCTCCTTTTCCGTTTGGAATGGTGGCTCCGACTGGGGATAATGGGACCAGTTTCCCAGAAATGGATAAACGGGATGAATGGATGATTTATAAACTAAACTAGCGGTGAGCGAATAACTAAAGCTATTAACAAGAATACAATAACTATGATCTATCCCGGGGACTTATTGAGCTTTTAAAGTGCAGGGCTTGATGTTCCGTGTCTATAAACAGGCATACAGATGACTCCATTTGACAAACATGGACATTATTTTATTCATGATTACTATGCTTAAATAGTTAAGCAAAGCGATTAAAGCGATATTACCACACTTTATCATTTATATCATTGACATATACATGATTAAAAGAAAAGGCACATCGTAAAACATCCAATAGTGGAATGAATAAAGATCTGCTGTTACAGCGCATGCATATAATCAACAATAGCAAGAATAATCACATAACAATTCATATGAAAGGAATGAATTCAGACATAGATAGAAATACCATATGAGCTGCTTGACACTCCCAATATCAATCGCTATTTGTAGTTCTTCCTTCAACGCAAAAACATTCTCAACAAAGACAATAGTGCACAATTGCATAAAGAAGCTTCCTTGTCAAATTAAGAACAACTGGTCCAGTTTCATAAAAGAATATTGACTGAAGCACAGTAGTGCAAACTTCAGTCTTTTAAGTCTGTTACAAAACTTTACGACCCTTTCCAAAACAATGAAAGGGTCTATAAATACTAAACTAATTTAAATATCTAATAAACAGAAATCCTACTTAATTGGCATCAATAACTTTTGATCCTATTTTTGCCAGCGATCTGGCAGGCGACAGCATGATTCATCAAGTCGGTTGCTTGCCTTTAAATCTGAGCTGACTTATCGCAAGCATTGGCTCTACTTCAGGAGGTTTGTTGAGGCGCGAACTAAGCTGGGCAGCATAGGTGGCATCCTGAATATCGGGAATTATATACCCGATTGCATCTGTTAGGCACTTAAGGGCGGCTCTCTGTGTATGCGGCTTAATCAGGAAGAGCCAATATGCTTCCAAGCTTAAACTATTAATCCCAGCGATTAATCTCCCCTTTTCCTCTAAATCAGGATAACATGATTGCTCCAATGTGTTTGTTGTTGTCAACTTTCCTGGTGTACATTGGGAAATCATATTTGATAAGTAGAGAGTGTTGTTAACTAGTTCAACTAGATTGCTGGAAGTTGCTTTACATCTTAAAGCTGCTCTCTCTGCTTTCATCATCTGAGAATGCCATTCGGTGAAGAGTATGTCTTTATGTGTTTCTGAGATCCTGGGAAAATTTGCTTCTCTCCCTTGCTCAGAATCTCGCCAGTCAAGAAATGCAGTTATGATCTCTTCGGCTTGATCCAATTCATTTCTGGCCTTTTCTACCTGCTGATTTATGGATGTTGTTAATTCACACAGTGGCTCTGCTTGAGCGATCTGTTGACACAAGAGCTTAATTTGGGATATTAATGCATTGTTTATTTGTGATGCTTCTGCTCTGAATTCAGCCACTTGTGAAGCGCCCTTTATTTTTTCGAGCTGCAATGACAATTGAGCGATTTGCTCATCCTTTGTTTTCATCATTTGCTCGTTTGCTGCCCTTAATTGTGCCAGTGCCTCTGATAATTCCTTCTGTTTCTGGATCGTGCTTTGGTCGATCCTTTGCTTTTCTGCCTGCAATTGTTGAGTTAATTGACTGTTCATTTGCTGTTGCGCCAATAATTTCTCCTCTGCTTGCTCTGCCTTCTGCTTTGTCTCAGCCAATTCTGCCTGTAATGCGAAAATCTCTTGATCCTTGGTTTTCAGTAGAAGACTTACCTCCGATGCCTTATCAATCGTTGCTGCCGAATAGGCTCCCGCATACTGCGATAGTTTTGTTAGGTCATCGGAGGGGTCAAATTCCTCCTTCCAAACCACATTACCTGCGACTGTCTGCTCTAGAAAGATGGAAGGTTGATCAGTCCTTCGTCTTTTCCTTTGTCGCTTTACCACTGCTTTATGCCTCGGGCTGTAGAAAACATCCAGGGGAGGAATATCTTCTACCTGCAGAATGATTTGGTCGGAGGGGTCCTTTGGAATTATCTCAACATCCTTAGAAATGGGTGGGCCGCTGGTTCCACTTAGAACCTGAGGTGAAGTGATGTCCTGTGTATCGTTTGTCTTGGAAGTGTCTGTATCCTTTGAACATTCCAAGCCACTGATGATGGAATGAAATTGCTGCCATTCCTGGAGCAATTTGGGGTCCATATGAGTATCCACATTGACATTAGTGGTGGTCTGTTTCTCTTTTTCAGCTTGAGTTTCCTTCAGCACTTTTTCCTGCTCTCTTTTCTGTTGTTCCTCTTGTTCTTTCTTTTGTCTTTCCTCCCGCTCTTTCATTTGCTGTTCCTCTTTCTCTTTCCTCTGTTTCTCCTCCTGTGCTCTTTTCTGCCTTTCCTCTTTTTCTTTTTTCTGTCTTTCTTCCTGTTCCTTCTTATGATCCTTTGTTACAACTGGAGGTTCCTTTGACTGTTGCCGACCAGGCTCGCTTGATGATGTCGCCGGGGTTGTTGCTAGTAAATCTAGAGGCAGAGTTTGCAACCTCTGTTCTCTAAGTTTATTAAACTCAGTCAACCCTTCATCATTATATTTCATTCTAGCGAATTCTCTAGCCTGACCTATTGATTCGGCTGAAACGAACAGGTCGTCAAACGTATCTTCTTTATGCTCAAATTTTGTCAATTTGGCCTGTTCTAGTGCATTATAGGCAACTTTCTTTGGATCAAATGGCCTATTTGGGATAGTCGCCAGAGTTAAGGATTGAATCTTTGTGGCTTCCTTTTCTGCATGTTTGAGATCATGCAGAGTATAGACACCACACCTCAAGGGAAAAGAGGGCCAGCCCCTCTTCTTTTCTTTCTTGAGAGTCTGTGTAACACTCTCAGCCGTAATCTGATAAGCGATTTCTCTTGCTAGCAGTTTATCTGGTATGTACAAAGGGAGAACATGTGGGTTGGCTTGGCTGCCGAAAACTCTTATGTAGGTAAATCTCTCTTCTCCAAACCAACTCCCTACCGTTGTTAAATCAAACGAAGCTTGATAGGAAATCTTGGGAATGGGTTTATCAAAAATAGAATAATAAATAGGCACCATAAAGCCATTGCAGATTTCGTACAGATGGTGCTTGTAAGAGGTCTTCCATAATTTCTGATGGTATATGTGGATAGCCGTGGGATCTTGTGGCGTCCACCTCCAGCCGAGCACGGGAAATTCAGAATTGAAACATAATGTATCTAAAATATATGCACTGTAATAGAATGGGGGAATTTTCCTTTCAGAGACGACAGTCTTATTTCTAAAATCAAGAACAGCTATGGCTAGTTTATCTGAGAGAATAGTGGCCCAATCCATAATTATACTGTTCATTGCTGCTTCCATTAGAGGAACCATTTCTATGGTGAAATTAGCAGAGTCATGCAATCCCCATAATCTACACATCATTATTCCCGCATAGCAATAAGGAGAAGCCAGAGAATCAACCGAGTACTTACCGGAAGATTCGTGTTTGTGCTTGGCCGGATTTTGTCTCCAATCCCGGATGGGTTAAGATTCAACTTCATTTTCGTTTGCAAATTTCTCCAGGAACACCTTATTATATATCTTCTCTGGCTCGGGCAAATGATACATTTGCCTCAAGTCCTCAGCTTTGAACGACCCGAAAATTCTCCCATCCCTGGTGCTGAAGGTTCTGTCCATGATTGGGATTTCTTCAATTGCCCAACGTACTACATCTGTGTATGGGAGAATTTTCTCCCTGGCTGCTATCCTGTGAAGGAAGGAGTCAGCCAAATCCTTAAGAGTGCACTCAGATTTCCGAGTGGAATCAGCGGTGGCTTCTACTATTGTCACCGTAGGTTCTTCAATTTCGATTAAGTTGTAGGTACCCTGCCAAGTAGTTCTGCCGAGACCTGAACATGTTGTATCCGAAATTAATCCTTTCTTCTTATCAGTGAGAACCTGTCCTGCAGCTGGCGTAGTGAAAGCGCCTGTGGTCTTCTTGGATTTCTTCCCCATTTTGCTTGAGCTTTCTCCTTTGGATAAATTCTGCACAGAGGCGCAAATATACGTAATACAGAGAAATAGCAATGAAAACTTGCAAGTGATGAGAAATATTGACAGATGCGTAATAAGGGATTAGCTTTTAAAATGGGCGCAGACACAATCCATGGGAGGATTTTAGGACTTATGATCACATTAAATGGTCGTTTAAAACCTGCCAATCTTAAATGCGCATTATATCGTTAATCGGCCGAATGATTCATTTAAGCGTGTTGTGGGCATTTTGGCGGTTGTGTGCAGGCGAATCATGGTTGGACGGATCAAACCTTTAATATGAAACAAATCATGATATCCCTTCCTTTAACGGCTTTTTCGAAAACTGTGCTTTATCGTAATCGGTCATCGGGGCAACCTTAAACCTTTTGTATTGACACTATTCAAAACCTCCGATCGCCGATAGCGATATCGCATCGCGTCGGGAGAATGAGGATTATAATGTGCATAAATAGTGTATCGCCGATTGCCGATTGCGATATCGCATCGCATCGATGGTATGACCTGTGCGCCTTATTATTGTGCATGGGATACTGCCGATTGCCGATTGCGATATTCCATCGCATCGGGGTGAAAGGGTTGGGGTGTTTTAAGACTGTGTAAAGATTACCGCCGTTAGCCGATCGCCGATTGCGCATCGCGTCGAGGCTAATGGCATGGGGCGCTTTAAAATGTGCATAGAGTATTGCCGATAGCCGATAGCGATATCGCATCGGCGGAGACCAATGTGCCACTTATTTGTGTTTTCTATGTCATTGCGATATGCGATCTTGCGATCGCTTTATCGCAATGATAAAAGATTGTTTTATTTGACCAAAAATGGGTTTTTAAAAGGTTTTATATAATGTCTTCATTTGGTTTGCGGACCTTTTTCAAATAATGAAGTATTGATACCAACTAACTTCTAAAGGGACCCATTTCATATGATGATTTAGTAAATAAATATGATATGAAATGGGGGGTTGTTGTAGGGCACATCAATTGGCGATTCGCTGGAAGAACCAGTTATCTCTGGAAAGCATAGAAATACTTAAACTTTTTTCACAATAGAGTTCTAATCAAAGGGGAAAATTCTAATATAACTAGGTATATATGCATTCCGAGTAAAATAAAACTATTTTGCTAACTTCCTTTCTTTTTTAAGAAAATAAATACATTCTAAGTTTTAAATAGGCCTTTATTGGTTTATAATGATAAAACAGAAAACCTTTCCAAATCAGCTTTTTAGTAAACTCATCTATCATAGGTAGAGCCTCTGCTGCCAGCAAACGTTCATAGTTTCGATAGGGATACCTTTTAACCATGTGATTGTCCATTGTCCCATCCAATTAAGAGTGTGATTAACAGAATGAATTCGAAACATGTTTTCATATTTTGTTCTTCTTTTTTTTTTTCTGCCATTGACAGGATAAAAAGCCATTGTCCTGGTTTGGTGGCCAACTTTTGACAACGCCATTCACTGGTAGTAATCTAACCGAACAAGCTGGCTCGTGATGAGACCCCTTGTCTTATAATTTTAAGCCATTACCCTGTTTTGGTATGCAGTATTGGTAATGTCGGTTAAACTATTTCCCTATGAACATGGTAAGCAGGCTTGTAATAAGACCTCTTATCTTTAATATCAGATATTTTAGAATTACACTCTGAGTAATCATAAACTTTAATGAATGGGATGAACAATCTTCTCCTTAAGAGTAAATGGATGACAGAGTAAGAGTTGAAGATGCTGAAATTGGATTAGTTTCTATCTTGATATTGATAACCTTTTGAGACCAATTTGAAAACAGAAAATGATTTACAATACTTCTATGTTTTGAGAGGAGTTCACAAATCTTGAAGTGTGTTTTCGGAATACAATGATACCTAATTTCCTAGAAATTATCCCTTTTGGTTAAGACTTCTATTATTTAAAAGCAAATATTCATACTACTTCTGTGGGACAACTTTTCAAACATAGCAAAAGGTCAATGGAAGATACCCCACAACTTTATTTCCTAAAAATCCTACAAACTATAAAATCCTACCAAAATGAAAGGAGAAGGGGTTACCTTCTCAATTGAAGAATATTTTTAAGATAAGGCCATTAACAGGGAGAGAATCTCTCGAACCTGATAAATCTTGCAATATAAAGGTCGAATGGCCTATCTTCTCACAGATCTGAAATGGTCCAAGCCACAACTTCTGGAACTTGGTGTGTTTGCCCTTGTCCTCATGGGCTTTGTCCCATTTCAGAACTAAATCACCGACTTGGAATTGTTTTGAACCGGATGAGACTGAATCAAAAGCTGCTTTGATAATTTGCTGATGTTTGGCATGGATAACCTTGGCTTTTTCTCTTTCCTCTTCTAATTTTAGAATTTGATCATATTTAAGTTTAATAGAAGAAGCAGGAGCTTCCTCAATGAACTGAACTAGGGCTAGAGAAGGAAGAACAAGATTTGTGGGTAGTACTGCTTCTTTTCCATACACAAGATTAAACGGAGAAGTTCCTATAGAAGCTTTTTGTGTTATCCTATCAGCCCATAATGCAAACACTAAGGATTTGTGCCAGTTTCTATGATTCTGTTCGATAGTTCGCTTAATAATTTTGATCAGATTCTTATTCGTAGATTCTGCTAAACCATTACCCTGGGGATAGTAATTAGCAGAATACTTTAATTTAAATCCTCTTTTAATAGCGAAATCAAACATAGCATTGCCTGAGAAATAAGAAGCATTATAAAAAACAAGAGCATTTGGGACACCAAACCTGGTAATGATGAATTGATCTATGAATTCAATGATTGCTTCAGAATTTGCTGTCTTCAAAGGGATTGCCTCAACCCACTTAGTAAAATAATCGGTAGCGGTAAGGATATACTTATGTTGTTTGGAAGATGGTGGAGTAATCTCCCCAATGATGTCCAATCCCCATTGCTCAAATGGTTGTTCAATGTTGACTGGTTGCAGAGGGAAAGCTGATTTACGTTGTCTTCCACTAGAAGTTTGACAATTGAGGCATTTCCTTACATACTCGTGGGCATCTCTAAACAGAGTGGGCCAATAATATCCAGCATGAATAATCTTGTGAGCTGTTGTGTCAGCTCCAAAATGTCCTCCTACTGGTCCATCATGTAACTCCTGCAAAACCTTTTGGGCTTCAGGTTTCTCAAGGCATCTTAATAAAATAGAATCATAATTCTTCTTAAAAAGCACATCATCAATAATTGTAAAATTCTTCGCTTTTAACCTAATGGCCCTTTTGTTCTTGTAAGACAGATTTGGAGGTGCATAACCATTCTTTAAATAAAAGATTAAATCTGCATATTGAGATTTAGAATCAGTAACACTTATCTGATTGATTTCTTCAGTTTGATCTGTATCACTTGATTCTGGAATGTTGGATGCTCCTGCCAATATCCTGCAAAAACCTTGGCCCCTAACAATCTTTGCTGGCCTAATTTCTAAGTCATATTCTTGAAGCGCTGTGACCCAATTTTCCCTTTTTTCACCCAGTTCTTTTTGGATTAAGAGCTGCCTAACTGCAGGGAAAGGAACTATAACTTTTGTGTGGGTTTTCAGAAGGAAGGGTCTATAATGTTTGACTGCTTTAAATACAGCAAAGGCTTGTTTTTCTACTTCGGAGTAATTCAATTCGGCACCCTGAAGATTTGAGCTAAAAAATGAAATGGGTGCTTCCAAATTTTGATCATTTAGTTGCGTGAGTACTGCAGCATACGATGAGTTGGATGCGATGGTATACAATGTAAAATGATTGGAAAAATTTGGAGTATTTAAGGCTGGGGCATTGATTATTGATTGCTTGATTAGATCAAAAGATTCTTTCTCTGCTGATTCCCACTTAAAGACTGAATTTTTCTTAATCATTGTCTGAAGTGGCAAAATAATTTGAGAAAAATCTGGAACAAATCTTTTAACAAAATTGATCTGGCCTAAAAATGACTGCATCGATTTTTTATTGTGTGGGAAAGGGATTTCAGAGATTTCTTTGATCCGATCAGGATCAATATAAATGCCATCTTTGGACACGATAAAACCCAAGAGCTTCCCTTGATCAAGGGCAAAGAACGACTTTTTTGGGTTAAGAGAAATACCATATCTTTTGCAGCGTTGAAAGATTTGACTCAAGTCATGCAAATGATTAGACCTCTCTTTAGAGAATACAGTTATATCGTCTAGATAGACGACTACTGTTCTATTAATCAACCCTCTAAAAGCTGTATCCATCGCTCTTTGGAACGTTGCTCCTGCCTTTATAAGGTCGAAGGGCATTTTCTGATATGCATATGTTCCCCATTTTGTTCTAAATGTAGTTTTAAGCTGGTCATCAGGATGAACCAGGACTTGGTTGTATCCTAAGAAACCATCTAGAAAGGACATCAATTCAGAGCCTGCCACTGATTGAAGTATTTGCTCCATAGTAGGCAATGGGAAATTGTCTTTCAAGCTTGCTTTGTTCAGGTTTCTGAAATCAATACAAATTCGAATGTCGCCATTTTTCTTTCTGACTGGCACCATATTAGAGACCCAGTTTGAGTGTCGGACTGGAAAAATAATCTTGGCTTTCAAGAGTTTGTTAAGTTCCGACTTTATCTAGCTCTCTAAGTTTGGAGGTATTTTTCTTAACTTCTGCTGAATCGGTTTCTGATCGGGAAGCATTGGAATGGTATGCTGGATAATAGATGTATCATAAGTTTTCAAATCATCGTATTTCCAAGCAAAAACCTGTTTATTTTTTCTTAACAGTTTAATGAATGCCTCTTTCTCTTCAGAGGAAAGTCCTAATCCTAAATTAATATTTTGAGGAGCTTGCTCAGTACCTAAATTTATCAATTCAAACCTTAGGGTAGAGCTTTGGAGCTTTGCATTAGTTACAGGTTTAAACTTGTCTTTAATATCATAAATATCTTCTAGCTTTACCACAGGATTAGGAATTGCATTTTCCTGAGGTGTTTCTTTCATTTGGGAGTCATGCTCATCTTCTTCAATGATTTGATTATCATAGGACTTTTCAAAAGTTAAGAATTGTAAAATATCCTCATCATGGTTGAATACTCTCCAATTAGTGACATTATCAGGAATTGAAGGCCTAAAAAGCAATTCTACGGAAAATCTATCAGGGCTGTAGTCTTCAGAAGGTAGGAGCTTGGAAGCTACATTGGCTAGTAGGTCGGCTGTCGAGTTTTGCGACCTTGGAATGGAGGAAATGTTGAATGCAGAAAAGTGCAAAGTAAGTTCTTGTACTAGCGATTGATAATGCTTGAGGTGATTTGAAAGACAATGGATTGCATTTCTCACCTGTTTAACAATAATTTCAGAATCGCCAAATGCTTTTAGATATTGCACTTTAAGGCCGATTGCTTTATATAATCCCTGGACTAAAGCTTCATATTCGGCTGTGTTGTTAGTGCATTCAAATTCTAACCTACAAGACAGCATTGTTTTTTCCCCATGTGGACTAACCAAAACACATCCTGCTCCTGAGCCCTCGCTAGACTTGGAGCCATCAAAATATAAAGACCAAAATAAAGGAGTATTAACAAACATATTTACAGTTTTCTCATCATCATTGAAACATCTAGACCTATCTGTTTGTGAAAAATTCTCAATCTGAGATGAAAAATGATTGACTGAGAAAGGGGATGGTTGGGCAACAAAGTTGCCAAAGAATGACTCTGATGAATAATTCCCCAAAATGTTGTTTTTGAACGCTACGGGTTGGTTTTCTTGTTCAAATTCAGTAACTGTGTGGGTCATATGTTTTTCTCGATCGATCCTTATTTGATTTGGCTTACCATTATAGGGAAGCCACATATGTGACCAATCAGTGGAAATATACCCATGCAACTTTTCGGACCAATCCCTACTTAAAATTAAACCGTAAAATTCAGGTATATCGGCTATTAGGATATCAATCCTTTGTACTACTCTGGGAACAGCAGACAACCTGATAGTTACGGAATTAATTTCTCCCACAACCTGCACTTTGGTCCTGTCCAACTGTACAATATGGATAGCAGACTTCTGGGGTTCAATGTTCAATTTAGAACAAACTGAAGCTGGCATTATGTTAGATGATGCCCCTGAGTCAATTAAACAGTTGTGCAGGTTTCTGTTATAGATCTCATAGGTTAGAAGGAAGGGTGGAGTATGAGAATTTGATCTATCCCCAATCAGAACTGAATCGGTAGCTTCAACCATATCTGGAGGAGGTTGGCCTGAATCATTAGCAGCTTTTGCACTGGGAAGTGGTGTAGAGGGAACAGCATTCAATTCTTTAAGAAGTAATTTTTGCTGATGCTTTAATTTACTAAGTTCAAACATGGTTATGTTTGCTTTAGTTTTCTTCATGTCATCAACAATGTTGTATTCCATTGAATCGGATACCACTAATGTTTTAGATGTTGAAGAAGAATTAGAAGTTGAAGGCTGGTTTTGGGGAACTATTGCAGGTGATTTCTTTGGAGGTACTTTTTCCTTTGTTGTGGCAGCACCTGCACTCCTTTTCTTTGAAGTTGCCTGGAGAGGTTCAGAAGTACTTTTACTTCTAGTAGTGACCGGGAAGGCTTCTTCTTCATTATCGGAATCAGATTTGGGGAGTATAAAATCCCACATTCCGTGGCATTCAGCTACTTCTTCTTCATCATCAGTTGGTGAGGTTGTTTCCTCCTCCTCTTCTTCTTGCTCTGAATCTGCGTTAGATATGACATTCGGTGGCTTTGATTCAGTTTTCTTATAAGTCCTAAATGGTCTTTTGTTTGAGGTTTCAGCCACCTGTTTCTTTATGTCAACCATTTCATTTGATAAATTTTTTAGGACTTTTTGTAAACCCTCCATGTCGTATGGGTCTTTTGGGGTTTTCTTTCTTGAGTCATCTTTGAAAGAGACTTTTTTGGCTTTTCTGTCTTCCAGAGCAGCTTTCTTTTCTAGAGCATTGATGCGCTTTTCCACAGCAAGTGCTTCTTTCATATTTTCAGCTAAGGTAGGTTTCCCAGCCCTATCTACAAAAATGGCTATATTAGCAGGTAGGGCGGTAATATACCATTCGCTTCGAATTTGTTCACTTGGTTTGGAGGCTGTAGGGATTTTATTCAGGAGTTTATTGAATCTAGCATTAAATTCCTTTATTGGTTCCCTATGTTCTATTCTCAAGTTGGAGAGATCGTTTATTAGAGTAGCCAAAGACCTATCATCTCCATATTTGGTAAGAAACTGCTCTTGGCAAGTGTTCCAACTGGTAATGGAACCAGAGGGTAAAGAGAAATACCAGGATCCTACTGATCCTTGCAAGGTGTAAGGGAAAAGTCTCACAACAACATCTTGTTCTGTTACTCCTTTCAAGTTGATTGCCAACATGAAATTATTAATGTGTTCCTCAGCCTGGGTCCCATCGTCTGGATTAAATTTGGGTAGCCATTTTTCAGGATAATCTGGTAATGGATGCAATGGTGCAGGCATATTGACTGCACCAGGTCTGGTCCATGGATCTACCATTATAGTAGTAGTAGTGGTTGATACTACCGTTGGGACTCCAGATGTCTGGGAAGGAAATAATGTTGAGGAGTGAGCAAGTTGGGATGTTGAAGTTTCTAATCCCTGGTGAACAAAAATATGTAATGGGGGAGTGGATGGTTGACTTTGCAGATGGGAAGATGAGATGGAGGATGTGGATGAAAGCTCTCCACTATCATATCCTTCAGTATATTTCTTCGCCTTTTTCCTTTTGGGTAAAGGGAACTCAGTGGGTTCAATACCGAGCTTTTTGCTTTGAAGTCTGGTGAGAGGATGAGATAAATTGAACTGCGAAGTCGCACTGCTTTGTGATACCTCAGATTTCTGTGGCGAAATCGAGAAGCTCTGAATTTTGTGGATAAGAGACTGGACTTCAGGTGATTCAAGACTTAATTGTTCTGGAGTATGATGGGTTTGAGCAGTGGTAGTTGATTCCTCTTCTTCTTGTTTGGATACTAGAGAACCAGCATGCGAATGAGAAGTTCGAGGGGATTCGGAGGGAGAAATATTCTTAGAATGGCTTGCAGATTTGGGTTTGCTTGCCATTCACAATCAGGCCCTCCTTCTAGCGCCAAAAATGTTGATGCCTCGAAAATCGCTGCATCAACATTGGGGATAACCACCCGGTCCGGACCTTAGTACATCTCCTTTTCCGTTTGGAATGGTGGCTCCGACTGGGGATAATGGGACCAGTTTCCCAGAAATGGATAAACGGGATGAATGGATGATTTATAAACTAAACTAGCGGTGAGCGAATAACTAAAGCTATTAACAAGAATACAATAACTATGATCTATCCCGGGGACTTATTGAGCTTTTAAAGTGCAGCGCTTGATGTTCTGTGTCTATAAACAGGGATACAGATGACTCCATTTGACAGACATGGACATTATTTTATTCATGATTACTATGCTTAAATAGTTAAGCAAAACGATTAAAGCGATATTACCACACTTTATCATTTATATCATTGACATATACATGATTAAAAGAAAAGGCACATCGTAAAACATCCAATAGTGGAATGAATAAAGATCTGCTGTTACAGCGCATGCATATAATCAACAATAGCAAGAATAATCACATAAGAATTCATATGAAAGGAATGAATTCAGACATATATAGAAATACCATATGAGCTGCTTGACACTCCCAATATCAATCACTATTTGTAGTTCTTCCTTCAACGCAAAAACATTCTCAACAAAGACAATAGTGCACAATTGCATAAAGAAGCTTCCTTGTCAAATTAAGAACAACTGGTACAGTTTCATAAAAGAATATTGACTGAAGCACAGTAGTGCAAACTTCAGTCTTTTAAGTCTGGTACAAAACTTTACGACCCTTTCCAAAACAATGAAAGGGTCTATAAATACTAAACTAATTTAAATATCTAATAAACAGAAATCCTACTTAATTGGCATCAATAACTTTTGATCCTATTTTTGCCCGCGATCTGGCAGGCGGCAGCATGATTCATCAAGTCAGCTGCTTGCCTTTAAATCTGAGCTGACTTATCGCAAGCATTGGCTCTACTTCAGGAGGTTTGTTGAGGCGCGAACTGAGCTGGGCGGCATAGGTGGCATCCTGAATATCGGGAATTATATACCCGATTGCATCTGTTAGGCACTTAAGGGCGGCTCTCTGTGTATGCGGCTTAATCAGGAAGAGCCAATATGCTTCCAAGCTTAAACTATTAATCCCAGCGATTAATCTCCCCTTTTCCTCTAAATCAGGATAACATGATTGCTCCAATGTGTTTGTTGTTGTCAACTTTCCTGGCGTACATTGGGAAATCATATTTGATAAGTAGAGAGTGTTGTTAACTAGCTCAACTAGATTGCTAGAAGTTGCTTTACATCTTGAAGCTGCTCTCTCTGCTTTCATCATCTGAGAATTCCATTCGGTGAAGAGTATGTCTTTATGTGTTTCTGAGATCCTGGGCAAATTTGCTTCTCTCCCTTGCTCAGAATCTCGCCAGTCAAGAAATGCAGTTATGATCTCTTCGGCTTGATCCAATTCATTTCTGGCCTTTTCTACCTGCTGATTTATGGATGTTGTTAATTCACACAGTGGCTCTGCTTGAGCGATCTGTTGACACAAGAGCTTAATTTGGGATATTAATGCATTGTTTATTTGTGATGCTTCTGCTCTGAATTCAGCCACTTGTGAAGTGCCCTTTATTTTTTTGAGCTGCAATGACAATTGAGCAATTTGCTCATCCTTTGTTTTCATCATTTGCTCGTTTGCTGCCCTTAATTGTGCCAGTGCCTCTGATAATTCCTTATGTTTTTGGATCGCGCTTTGGTCGATCCTTTGCTTTTCTGCCTACAATTGCTGAGTTAATTGACTGTTCGTTTGCTGTTGCGCCAATAATTGCTCCTCTGCTTGCTCTGCCTTCTGCTTTGTCTCAACCAATTCTGCCTGTAATGCGAAAATCTCTTGATCCTTGGTTTTTAGTAGAAGACTTACCTCCGATGCCTTACCAATCGTTGTTGCCGAATAGGCTCCCGCATACTGCGATAGTTTTGTTAGGTCATCGGAGGGGTCAAATTCCTCCTTCCAAACCACATTACCCGTGACTGTCTGCTCTGGAAAGATGGAAGGTTGATTAGTCCTTCGTCTTTTCCTTTGTCGCTTTACCACTGCTTTATGCCTCGGGCTGTAGAAAACATCCAGGGGAGGAATATCTTCTACCTGCAGAATGATTTGGTCGGAGGGGTCCTTTGGAATTATCTCAACATCCTTAGAAATGGGTGGGCCGCTGGTTCCACTTAGAACCTGAGGGGAAGTGATGTCCTGTGTATCGTTTGTCTTGGAAGTGTCTGTATCCTTTGAACATTCCAAGCCACTGATGATGGAATGAAATTGCTGCCATTCCTGGAGCAATTTGGGGTCCATATGAGTATCCACATTGACATCAGTGGTGGTCTGTTTCTCTTTTTCAGCTTGAGTTTCCTTCAGCACTTTTTCCTGCTCTCTTTTCTGTTGTTCCTCTTGTTCTTTCTTTTGTCTTTCCTCCCGCTCTTTCATTTGCTATTCCTCTTTCTCTTTCCTCTGTTTCTCCTCCTGTGCTCTCTTCTACCTTTCCTCTTTTTCTTTTCTCTATCTTTCCTCCTGTTCCTTCTTATGATCCTTTGTTACAACCGGAGGTTCCTTTGACTGTTGCTGACCAGGCTCGCTTGATGATGTCGCCGGGGTTGTTGCTAGTAAATCTAGAGGCAGAGTTTGCAACCTATGTTCTCTAAGTTTATTAAACTCAGTCAACCCTTCATCATTATATTTCATTCTAGCGAATTCTCTAGCCTGACCTATTGATTCGGCTGAAACGAACAAGTCGTCAAACATATCTTCTTTATGCTCAAATTTTGTCAATTTGGCCTGTTCTAGTGCATTATAGGCAACTTTCTTTGGATCAAATGGCCTATTTGGGATAGTCGCCAGAGTTAAGGATTGAATCTTTGTGGCTTCCTTTTCTGCATGTTTGAGATCATGCAGAGTATAGACACCACACCTCAAGGGAAAAGAGGGCCAGCCCCTCTTCTTTTCTTTCTTGAGAGTCTGTGTAACACTCTCAGCCATAATCTGACAAGCGATTTCTCTTGCTAGCAGTTTATCTGGTATGTACAAAGGGAGAACATGTGGGTTGGCTTGGCTGCCGAAAACTCTTATGTAGGTAAATCTCTCTTCTCCAAACCAACTCCCTACCGCTGTTAAATCAAACGAAGCTTGATAGGAAATCTTGGGAATGGGTTTATCAAAAATAGAATAATAAATAGGCACCATAAAGCCATTGCAGATTTGGTACAGATGGTTCTTGTAAGAGGTCTTCCATAATTTCTGATGGTATATGTGGATAGTCGTGGGATCTTGTGGCGTCCACCTCCAGCCGAGCATGGGAAATTCAGAATTGAAACATAATGTATCTAAAATATATGCACTGTAATAGAATGGGGGAATTTTCCTTTCAGAGACGACAGTCTTATTTCTAAAATCAAGAATAGCTATGGCTAGTTTATCTAAGAGAATAGTGGCCCAATCCATAATTATACTGTTCACTGCTGCTTCCATTAGAGGAACCATTTCTATGGTGAAATTAGTAGAGTCATGCAATCCCCATAATCTACACATCATTATTCCCGCATAGCAATAAGGAGAAGCTAGAGAATCAACCGAGTACTTACCGGAAGATTCGTGTTTGTGCTTGGCCGGATTTTGTCTCCAATCCCGGATGGGTTCGGATTCAACTTCATTTTTTGTTTGCAAATTTCTCCAGGAACGCCTTATTATATATCTTCTCTGGCTCGGGCAAATGATACATTTGCCTCAAGTCCTCAGCTTTGAACGACCCGAAAATTCTCCCATCCCTGGTGCTGAAGGTTTTGTCCATGATTGGGATTTCTTCAATTGCCCAACGTACTACATCTGTGTATGGGAGAATTTTCTCCTTGGCTGCTATCCTGTGAAGGAAGGAGTCAGCCAAATCCTTAAGAGTGCACTCAGATTTCTGAGTGGAATCAACAGTGGCTTCTACTATTGTCACCGTAAGTTCTTCAATTTCGATTAAGTTGTAGGTACCCTGCCAAGTAGTTCTGCCGAGACCTGAACATGTTGTATCCGAAATTAATCCTTTCTTCTTGTCAGTGAGAACCTGTCCTGCAGCTGGCGTAGTGAAAGCGCCTGTGGTCTTCTTGGATTTCTTTCCCATTTTGCTTGAGATTTCTCCTTTGGATAAATTCTGCACAGAGGCGCAAATATACGTAATACAGAGAAATAGCAATAAAAACTTGCAAGTGATGAGAAATATTGACAGATGCGTAATAAGGGATTAGCTTTTAAAATGGGCACAGACACAATCCATGGGAGGATTTTAGGACTTATGATCACATTAAATGGCCGTTTAAAACCTGCCAATCTTAAATGCCCATTATATCGTTAATCGGCCGAATGATTCATTTAAGCGTGCTGTGGGCATTTTGGCGGTTATGTGCAGGCGAATCATGATTGGACGGATCAAACCTTTAATATGAAACAAATCATGATATCCCTTCCTTTAATGGCTTTTTCGAAAACTGTGCTTTATCGTAATCGGTCATCCGGGCAACCTTAAACCTTTTGTATTGACACTATTCAAAACCTCCGATCGCCGATAGCGATATCGCATCGCGTCGGGAGAATGAGGATTATAATGTGCATAAATAGTGTATCGCCGATTGCCGATTGCGATATCGCATCGCATCGGTGGTATGACCTGGGCGCCTTATTATTGTGCATGGGATACTGCCGATTGCCGATTGCGATATTCCATCGCATCGGGGTGAAAGGGTTGGGGTGTTTTAAGACTGTGTAAATATTACCACCGTTAGCCGATCACCGATTGCGCATCGCGTCGAGGCTAATGGCATGGGGCGCTTTAAAATGTGCATAGAGTATTGCCGATAGCCGATAGCGATATCGCATTAGCGGAGACCAATGTGCCACTTATTTGTGTTTTCTATGTCATTGCGATATGCGATCTTGCGATCGCTTTATCGCAATGATAAAAGATTGTTTTAATTGACCAAAAATGGGTTTTTAAAAGGTTTTATATAATGTCTTCATTTGGTTTGCGGACCTTTTTCAAATAATGAAGTATTGATACCAACTAACTTCTAAAGGGACCCATTTCATATGATGATTTAGTAAATAAATATGATATGAAATGGGGGGTTGTTGTAGGGCACAACAGAAGGATATACTGTATTTCCTGTAGAACGCTGGTCGGCTTCTGTAGGATGTCTTTGCGCCTTTGAATGATCGTGGTATGTGGGAGAATTTTGAACAAGCCGAAAAACTTGGCGAAGGACGTTAGTTTAACAGAATTCAGAGGCAGAGGATTCAACCGAAGAGGTTTACAAGTGTAAATGAATCAGCAGTTAACGTGAGTCTTCAGTCAAGCATTCCTTTAATTACTGTGTGATTTGTGGTGAGGTGGCAGAGACATGCGCTGCTTATGCAAACTGTTGGTCCCCTGCAGTGCCATCTGCCTGTAATCCCTTACCATTAGTTGCACTGGAGTTTAAAATATCCACAACTGTCTGTGTTTTTTCAAATTTCACGTGAATGACCATACACGTATGCTGCGTGATTTTTGCCTGAGCGCTAGAGAACTGTATGCAGGGTTAACCTTGCTAGATTCATGGCTTACCCCACCATTCCATTCGTTCATGCATTTCTTTAATTAGATTCATGCAATAGAGGAACAAGTTTTAGTCACATACCTGAAGTCAAATGGCTGTTGTGACCTGTCATTTGCTACATGCACTGGTTTTTGTAGTTGCATGTGGCTTGGCTACTAATTTTTGGTTGTTTTCCTTGTGCAGGTGTCCTCTGGCCAGATGCATGCTGCAGGAGTTCATTTCCACGCTTAGATCTGCACCCTCAAGCTGCTGCTGCTGAATTTTCACCGGACAGAAACTTGTTTTCACCATTGCTCCCAAACGGTAAACCGGATCGATTTGAAACTTGCTGAGCATGTTCATATCATCATTATGCATCTCCTATAGGAAAATTGTGATCAATGGATGCACAGATTTCGAGAAAAATGGAAAATGGCTGAAGATTTCAGAGATCGATTTCTTAGAAACCGTGCATCGGAATTGGCTGAAACTGCTTGGGTAGGCTACTATCACCCATGTACATCTCCCCATGAAACAGGTTTTGAAACGGATGCATGGATATGGAGAAAATGCAAAAATGGCTGATGGTGATGGAGGCTGATTTCTTGGAAACCGTGCACCGGAATTGGCTGAAACTGCTCAGCCATGTTGCCATCACCCTTGTATGATTCTCCGTAAAATGGGTTTTCAAATGGATGCATGGTTTTCAAGTTAGGGCAAAAACAAATTCTGTTCTAGGTATTTTTGCTTCAAGGCATTTTGTACTTATGTTGCATGGTAAGAAAAATGAACTTGGGCTGTGATGCAAGTATGGAGATGATGGAGGAGAAGTTTGAAGATTTCAGGAGGACTTCTGAACCCTTGAGGAAGCTACCATGTTCGCTAATCCACCTTTTTGAAATCCATTTCTAGCTTCCTACAATTTCTATGGGAACTTCCTGTAGAAGCACAATGTAGAAGCACAATGAGGTGGAAAAATGATGGAGAAAGGTGAGGGATGGACACAGAGGTGCTTGTAGGCCTAACCAACATATTCCCACCATCAGATTCCCTTTTAAAATTGAATTTGGTTCGTCCAAAGGTTCTACAGGATGTTTCCTGTAGAAAACACAGAGCTTCCTGTAAAAGGCATAGTTTTCATAAAAGAAGCACAATGAGGTGGAAAAGATGATGGAAAAGGGTGAGGAATGGGAACATGGATGCTTGCAGGCATAACCAATAGATTCCAAGCTTTAGATCCCCTTCCAAAATCGAATATGGCTCGCTTGAAGGTTCTACAGGATGTTTCCTGTAGAAATATAGAGCTTCCTCTAGAAGGCACAAAAATTTCTTTGTCTTTGTTTTCAGTGATCCTCCTGACCTGCAATGTCCTTCTTGCAACCTGCAATTATCCAATGCAAATTAGGTTTATTTTTCTTTTTCTTTTTCTCTTTTTTTTTTTTTTGAAAAACAACTACGGCGCCTCACGGAGGTTTTCACCCTAATTGCCTACCCTGGGCGCCTCCAAGGAAGGTTTTCACCCAGGGATCTTATTCCCTTTTTATTTTCTCTTCTTTCCAACCCATTGACCGCCTCATGGAGGTTTTCAATCAATGAGCCAATCTAAGGCGCCTCTGAGGAGGTTTTCACCTTAGATTTTTATTTTCTTCTTATTTTCATTTTTTCTCTTTTTTCTTTTTTCCTACCCTACCCTACTTGAAAAACAAAATCATTTTCAAGTATAAGAATACTTCAATGGAGCCATGTGCACATCGAGATTAGAGACAAGATGATGTGAAGGCTCGAAATACATTCTTTGACAGGTATCTGGATTTCAGAGACCAAATGATCTGACTTTGAAGGGATCAAACATAGCTTAGGAAAAGAGTACCGCTGCAACTTAGTGACCTTCTGAAAGCATATCTCAATATAGCTCTAATATCCTTCGTCCTTTTGTTGATCTAGGTCATGTTTCATGTCACCTTCTGCCATGACTTTCTCATCTTCCTCTTTTTGTTGATCTTTCTCTTGAATACATGGAAGATTTGATGGTAACCATGAGGGAACTCTCTCAATCTCTGATTCTAATCTCTTCTCTTCATCAAGTGCAGCCCATGGTTCTTTGATTTCCTCTTCTGAATCTTCTTTTGCCTTTGGTCCTTCAATGCTTTCAATATAGTCACTTTTTTGCAATACTCTTCTTGAGCTATGGTGAAGATCATTGAGCTCAAGAGGAGTTGTTTGGACATGTTGTGCCTCAGCATTACAATTGTGTTGAGCTACTCCATTGTATGGTTTTGGGAATGGTGGTACGGGTAGTTGAGTGGGGGTGTATTTTTGAGATGGATGTGCATGGGGTTGTGGTTGGGCAGGTGGTGGAGGCAAATGAGCGGGAGGAGAGTTGTACCGAGGCCTCCACCCCTGATGAGGTGCATTCCACTAAGGTTGTGGCTGAGCATAAGGGTGAAACGAATGAGCAGTTGGTTGGGCATAATATGTATCTGTGAAGGAACTAGGAGGAGGGGTAAACCAGGAAGGGTGAGCAAGGGGACCCCAAGAAGGCATGAAAAAGGCTTGATAGGGGTCATAATAGGTCTCGGATGTCCCTTGTAGTTCCTGCTGGTAAGATCTAGGTCCATGTGGCCTCCTTTGGTTCATATAATAGAGTGATTCATTGGCTCCTTTTGCCCTTTGATATGCAGCTTTAATTCCAGGCAAGGAAGGGCACTGATTCGTAGGATGGTATTCTTCATGGATGAAACACACTTCTAGGGAGTGCATTGGACATTCGCTCCTAGGATGCTTTCTAGTGCACTTAGGACAAAAGATGTTCAAAGCCCTCTTGGCTTCCTCTTGCTTCCTTTGGATCTGTAAGGTATCCAGTTGCATGGCAAGAAACTGCCTCATATCACTCTTGAAATCTTCCATTTGATTTGAAAATTCGTTTTTGGACAAGGTACTTCTCCCAACATTTCCATTTGTAGTCATTTGCTCCAGAGGAATGTTTTCTTCTTCTTCTCCCCTAGAGGTTTCTTAAATATGCATTGATGTCCACCCAGGGGTTCTTCTTAGTCACAGCAATCGAAGAAGAGAGAAGGTTGGCTGTGTGAAGCAATGGGGGGTGTTGTGCAATCATTTTTCTGAACTATCTCTACTCCTACAAGGCATGAAAATAAATCTTTTTGTTTGATTTTTGTATTTTTCTTCTTGTACCTGCAAAACTAAAATAGATTGAACTGCAACTAACTATCTTGCTGAAATGAAAATGCGGAATTGAAATGAAAGCAGGAAAGGACTAATCTATTTTGCTCAAATGAAATTGCAGGAATGAAATGCTAGGCTACGCTTACGGAATTGAAATGCTAATCTACGCTTGCAGAAATGAAATTGCGGAATTGAAATGCTAATCTATGAAAGCAGGAAATGTCTACGCTACTTTTGCGGAAATGAAATTGCAAAATGGAAATGAAATAAACTACTTAGCAGAAGGTTGTAGTAGAAAATAAAAAAATAGCAGTAATCACTAATACTCTGACGCTTCCCCGGCAACGGCGCCAAAAAGGATGGTGGGCTCCAGTATTGCAGCAATAATGCTACAACTCCTGGAACTCCCTTCTTTAATTTTATCAACCCGGTAGTTCGTAACAAACTTGGAAGCGACGGTGCTGTATGCACAAGTACTAGCTCTTGCCGCAGTTGTCACTTGGTCAGCTGGCACAAGTCCGCTAGGAGCTTAAGCCAACTTCTATGAGCTCTTAGAAGAAGGTTTTTAATTGATGGATGAAAGCTAACTCGAAGGAAGCTAATCTAATTGCGAAAAGAAACTGAAAGCCAAAAAGAAACGCAAACCCTAGCAAACCCTAATTCTATCAGCTAGTTCTACTGATGCAAAGGGGAGCATGCAAACTACTGAGAGACATGCCATTACTTCTATGAAGGTGAAATACATGTGCCTAGACTACCTTTGTCTAAAGAAAACATCTTTTTGTATTTTTGTTTAAGTTGTTGTAATTATCATGCATGTGCTTCTAACTATTTTTGACTGTGCAGAGGTGGATCAAGGAGGAGAAATGCTTGGAAGAGGTCGGGAAGGTTCAGAGAGGGTCTAAGGAGTCCCTAACACCCTTCCAGAGAGTTTCACAGAGTTTGGCTATCAAGAAACCTCATTCGTGAGCTTCTACAGGAAGTCTGCAGGGGTTCTACAGGATGTTCTGAAATTTCTACAGGATGTTCTGCGATTTTCTACAGGATGTTTAAAAATTGGATTTTGGAGGATGGGTGAGTGAGGGAAGATGCATGAATGGATAGGGAGGTAGGATAGGGGTCTGAAGTGGCCTAGGAACTGGTGGATGGAGCTAAGGAATGGCGAGGATGGTTGGATTTGTTCAAGGGAGAGGGAGGCAATGTTGCAAAAAAATTAGGGTTTTGGGAGCAAATGGCAACCGTGAGGTAAGGATTCTAAGTAGAGGGTAGAGTGGATGGTTCTGATGAAGAATAAGTAGGTGAAGGAGTGGTACAGGTGCTCTGCAAGTCGTTTTTCAAATTTGACAAATGAAGACTTGGAAAATCAAGAACCTAATTACTTTGACCTAATCTGACCTAGATAACAGCAAAGGAAATGGACAGAAGTTTATTTGCAATGAAACCATGTGAAACAACTATGCAACTAAGCAATCATAAACCTAAACATGCATCCAAAACTGATATCAAGTTCTGCAAATGAGATTCGAACACTAATGATTGCATGGTGAAGCAAAGAATGTGTTTTTGTGGGCAGCAAGGTTACATTGGTCCCAGCTCATGATTCCACTGAAGGGGAGGTGAGATCCAAAGTACTTGGTAGCCTTTTTTTGAATATATTCCCTGTGATTAACCTATCAAGTAAATTTGAACATGAAGAACCTTTTTAATCATCAAAAGCAACCTAAATAACAACACAATATTTAAATCTAAATAGCAGATTTTATTCTAAGAATGCAGCAAAGACACATGAAAGTAAACAAAAGAGGTATTGGGCACTTGAGATGGGCCCAACCCCAAGAGCTACAGCCTCCTAAGAGAGATTTAGAGCTGGTGCAAAGCTGGATTCATCTTTATTGAGCAAGAAAAGAAGAGTTACATCAAAACTGTCCACAAGAGAAACTTGAAAATGTGCTGAAAGCAAAGCTAATCTATTGCCTAAAAATCGAAATACAAACTAACTAACTTCTGCCTAAAAAATGACTAACCATTGGCTAACCAAAATGACTAACTGAAATGAGGCCCTAAGCCCTCTTATTTATACAAATTGAGGACCCCAACGGTCCTCCTAAACTTTAGGGACTCGGTTGCCCAAGACTTTTAGTTAACAGCAGTCCTACTTAACTTGCTTAGCGTCCCTTGTGCTAATTGATTTGGTGGCCCTTGAACTCCGAGATGATGGTGGAGAATTCGAGGTAAGGGCCCAAAAATGAAGGGGACACCTTCCTACAAATCCTCTCCCTTGTTCTCCCACGAATTTGGCTGCCAAGTGCTCATTAAAACCTTCAATTTTGTCTCCAAATTGACCAAAAAGGCTACACAAAGCACACATTAGACTTGTTGGCATAATGACTAACCCAATTCACTCTATTAGCATAAATATAATAAAAAACATGCAATAAACTAATGAGAATGGTGGATTAAGTCGAATTAGGAGGTTGAATGAGCCCAAATAATTATCCATTTTTGGGGCTCATCACTTATCATGCCGAGCTTTATACCAAGCTTGACTCTTCTCCAATTGCTCCTATATTACCTGATGAATCACTTGTATCCATTGAAAAAAATTCATGCTTTGTCCCTATCATCTCGCCCATTGCCATCCTCTTTCACAAAGAGCATGTCCAAGGAATCTCTCGTTAGATGGTCAAAACATGTCTCAAATGGTGTGCTCTGTGTAGATGAATGTGTTGCTCAATTGTATGCATTATGCACATAGGGAAGATTCTCATCCCATAACTTTGGATGTTTTCCACAATAGCCTCACAACAAATGTACCGTAGTGCAGTTGAGAGCCTCTGTCTTCCCATCAGTTTGTGGATGAAATGTTATACTTTTTTTCAGCTTAGTGTGCATTCTCCACAAGCTGGTCCAAAACTCTCCAAGAAAGTGAGAGTCCCAATCTGACACAATAGATGAGGGCTTTGAAACAGAACACAACATACAACCCTTTACAAAGTGAGTCACAATGTTTTTCATATGAGGCCAAAAATGAAACCTCTGTAAATGACATAATTGTTTTTCAATTTCCAAACAACCGACACCAAAGAGGTATGAGCCTCTCGAATTACATGAACCCTTTCATCAATGGGTATGCATAGTTTGTGAAAGTGGTACAATAGATTTCTCTGAAAGTAATAGTTTTCCACCTATGATCCATGAGTCAGTTTTGCCTAAGTCTCTTTAAAATTATCATTTTTAGCATATTGTACATTACAATGTTCTAATGATAAAGAAACATTTTGCAAAACTACAGATGAAAAAATAGGAGGGTGAGAAAGCATATCTGCTACTTTTATGTTGGCGCCTCTCTTGTATCTGATTACCAAATGAAACTGTTGGAGGAATCCCATCCATTTGAAGTGACGGGTTTGTTGAAGCTTGGTCTGTGACTGAAGATACTGCAATGGCTGATGATCCGTATGGATGATGGTCTCCTTGTCGATCAAGTAGTATTTGCACTTCTTCACACTCTTAACCAAGGTGTACAACTCCCTGTCGTAATTCACAACAACTTGGGAGAAAATATCTGAATGGCAACATACAAGATTTCTTTGCTACATCAATACAACACCCATGGCATCTCATTGGCATCTATTTGAATCTCAAAAGGTTGTTGAAGGTCTGGTAAGGCTAGCATTTATGTTGTTCTGATCTTCTATTTTAGTGTGTCAATGTTGGGTTGTGTTATATTCTTTCCACGACTAGCCCACGTAGTTAACTGGTAGGTTCAAAGGGGGGCATAGCCCCCCCTTCATTGCGTCGATTGCCTAGCACGGGGGGTCATAGTGGGTTTGAGGGGTGTAGGTAACCAAACTCTATGAGGTCTGGGGCGGAGCCTTGTAAAATTTTGTTTTGGGACCCTATATTAGGTTGGGCGAACCTACTTATGATTTTGTGCATGATTTTCGCACATGGTTTTGGACATGATGGTTTTCGATCCATGGTTTTGGACGTGATGGTTTTCGGTCCATGGTATTGGATGCTTCGGCATGTATAAATATGTATTGTAACATTGAAAGGAACATAATGAAAAATCAAGCTGGTAGTCCTGGTTTTGGGATCCAGGGGAAAATCTCTATGTATATGTGTTTTATGTGTTATGCTCTTGCATTGTTTATTTTTTGTGTTTTAGAATTCGGATGTAGGTAATTTTGTTACGGGGTTAAAACCTACAATTGGTATTAGAGACAGGTTTTGGCTTCAAGGGGACACCATTTTTACTGAGGGGTTTTGCTCGGGCCTGTGGTAGACCCTATTTAGTGGGAGATCTGCAAGATCGATTCTAGTGGTGAAAGAAGATAGCGAGCAGTGGAAAGATGGAGATCAAGAAATTTAATGGTGAGAGTTTTGAGTTGTGGAAACTCAAGATGGAGGATCTCTTGGTGGATAAATATTAGTGGATCACAGTAGATCCGGGTACTAAACCAACAGGAGTGTCCGATGAAGAATGGAAGAAGTTGGATCATAAGGCAAAGAGCATAATATGATTATGTGTCTTAGATTCAGTATTGTTGAATGTATTAGGGGAAGCTATGAGGAAGGCTTTATGGGACAAGTTAGGGACTTTGTACCAATCTAACAACTTTGTAAGAAGTGTGGTATAGCACAACAGAAGACTACTCCATATACACCAAAGCAAAATGGAGTTGCAAAAAGAATGAACAAGACGTTGATGGAAAGGGCAAGAAGCATGCTCAGTTGTGCCAGGTTAGGACAAGAATTCTGGGCAGAGGTGGTGGAGAGTGTATGTTACCTGGTCAACATATCACCTTCATCAGCATTGGAATATAACACTCCACAAGAGGTATGGACTGGTAAGAAACCTTCTCTTTCACATCTGAGGGTATTTGGATGTGATGCATATGTATATCTTCCAAAGGAGAAAAGAACCAAGTTGGATAGTAAATGTGAAAAGTGCATCTTTATTGGGTATAAGGATGGTTTAAAGGGTTATACGCTTTGGAACCTAGTAACATGGAAGGTTGTGTACATCCGAGATGTGGTGTTCAGAGAGGTGAAAGATGTTATTAAACATGAAGTCCAACCAAAGGAACCTGAGAAGATCGAGTTTGAGCTAAAGGAGGAAGAATTAAACTCTACAGTAGAGGAGGAATCAAAAGATGAAGAGCCACAAACTTCGGGTGTGAGAAGATTAGCTAGAGAAAGAAGGCAGTCAGAAAGGTATATTCCATCTGCTTTCTGTTCAAATTTTTCTTTATCTATTACTGATGATGATCCTAGAATTGTGAAGTAAGCAGTAAATTCAAAGGATGGAAAACTATGGAAAGAGGCCATGGTTGATGAAATGGCATCTTTGCACAAAAATGAGGCTTGGGATCTGGTGGAATTGCCGGCTGGAAGGAAATCCATTGGCAAAAATTGGGTGTTCAAGAAGAAGACAAATGGAGAAGGAAAGGTGGAGAAATACAAAGCTCGGTTGGTAGCAAAAGGTTATATCCAGGTGTCAGGAATTGATTTTGGTGATATTTTTTCTCCTATTGCCAAGGTAACTTCTATTAGATTACTTTTATTTGTTGTTGTTGCTTTTGATTTTGAGGTAGAACAGATGGATGTGAAGACATCATTTCTTCACAGGGATTTGGAAAAGAAGATCTACATGAAGCAACCTGAAGGTTTGTAGTGAAGGGTAAGAAAGAACTAGTACGCAAGTTAAAGAAGTCTCTGTATGGGTTAAAACAGACACCAAAGATGTGGTATCAGAAATTTGATACATTTATACAGGGACTTGGCTTCACCAGAAGCAAAGTAGATCACTGTGTGTATTTTAAATTAATTGGTGATCGGGTTATTTATCTGGTCTTGTATGTGGACGATATGTTTCTGGTTGGAAATGGAAAATAAATTATCTAGGATTTGAAGACCCATTTGTCCTCTAAATTCGACATGAAAGATCTTGGTGTTGCAAACTATATTTTGGGCATGGAAATTAAAAGAGATCGGACCAAGAGGAAGATCTGGTTAAAACAGAAGAAGTATGTCGAGACAATATTGCAGAGGTTTAATATGCAGGATAGTAAACCGGTGAAGGTTCCTATTCTTGTAGGTGTAAATTTATTTGCTGAACAATGTCCCAAGACACAAGAAGAGGAAGAAGAATGTCCTGTGTTCCATATGCAAGTGTAGTTGGTAGCCTGATGTATTCGATGGTCTGTACTAGACTAGACATTGCACATGCAGTGGGAGTATTGAGCAGTTTTATGTCAAAACCAGGTAAGGAGCACTGGACAGAAGTGAAGCGGGTTTTCAAGTATTTGCGTGGCACTAGTGATTATGGTTTGTGCTACCAAGGAAGACCGAGATTAGACAAAGTGTTGGATATTCATGGCTTTGTTGATGCAGACTGGATTGGAGATCTGGATCAGAGAAGATCTACAAGTGGGTATGTGTTTAACCTATTTGGATGTGCAGTCAGTTGGATGAGTAAGAAACAATTTGTAGCGGCACTATCAACTACAAAGGTAGAATACATGGCAACCACTCATGCAAGCAAAGAAGCAATTTGGTTGCAGAGATTGTGTTCAAATATGGGGTTAGACAAGGAGCTATAAGGATAGACTATGATAGCCAAAGTGCAATTTTCTTGGAAAATAACCCTGCATATCATTCAAAGACAAAGCACATTGATGTTCAGTATCACTTTGTGAGGGATATCATAGAAGACAAAAAGGTGTTGCTGGTAAAGGTGGAAAATTTGAAGAATGTTGTAAATGCATTGACAAAATTTGTGAGCTCTAAGAAGTTATCCTAGTGTAGAGAAACAATGGGCATTGCAAGGCTGGATAAATGACTAAGCTCTCTTGTGCCCCCCTGTGGAAAGAAAAAAACAAGTGGGAGAATGTTGGGTTGTGTTATATTCTTTCCACGACTAGCCCATGTAGTTCACCAAAGGTTAGAAGGGGGGCGGAGACCCCCTTCGTTGCACCGATTACATCGTTGGGGGGTCACAGGGGGTTTGAGGGGTGCAGGTAACTCCACTCTATAAGGTTCAGGGCAGCGCCCCGGAAAATTTTGTTTTTGGACCCCATATTAGGTTGGGCGGACCGACCTATGGTTTTGTGCATGATTTTCACACATGGTTTTGGACGCGATGGTTTTCGGTCCATTGTATTAGATGATTTGACATGTATAAATATGTATTATAACATTGAAAGGAACATAAAGAAAAATCAAGCTGGTAGTCCCAATTTTGGGATCCAGGGGAAAATCTCTGTGTATATGTGTTTTATGTGTTATGCTCTTGCATTGTTTATTTTTTGTGTTTTAGAATTCGGATGCAGGTAATTTCGTTACGCGGTTAAAACCTATAGTCGAAGGATTTTTTTTGCTTTCCTCCCCACTGAAGGGTCTTCTTCACACTAGTTAATGCGTGCAAGGGGGCTGCGATAACATAGAAGTTCACAATGCACCTTCTCCAATATTGTACCACACCCAAAAAAATTCAGACCTCTGTAACATTTGAGGGTTTAGGCCATTTCATAATCGCATCTACTTTAGAGGGATCTATGCTCAATTGCCCATTACCGACCATGTGGCCTAAATAAACTAGAGAGGTCTTCCCAAACTCACACTTTGGCACTTTTACATATAATTTTTCTCATTTCAAAACATCAAGCACTTCCTTCACATGACACACACTTTCATCCTAAGTCCTACTATACAGAAGAATATCATATAGACATACAACCACAAAATGATCAAGAAAAAGCCTAAATAAATCATTCATTACCCTCATAAACGTGGTCGGAGCATTGCATAGTTTGAATGGCATCACCATCCATTTAAATATCCCTTGTTTGGTTTTGAACGCAGTCTTCCAAAAGTCCCGCTCTATAATTCTAACCTGATGATATCCACTACACAAATCCTGCTCGGTAAAATAAACAACATTTTTCATCTGATCTAGCAATTCATTAATGCGAGGGAGAGGGTATCGATTCTTCACCATAATCTTGTTTAGCGCCCTGTAGTATATTCACATTCTCCATGTGTCATCTTTCTTTGGCACCAACATGGTTGGTGAGCCACAAGGAGAAGAACTCAGTCTGATAACTCCCTAATTTAACAGTTCCTACACCTTTTTCTTGATCTCCTCCATCTTGATAGAAGTCATCCTATACATGCCACCATTCGGTAAAGGAGAATCATGTTGTAAATGGATCTCATGTTGGTTTTCTTGTTTTGGGGGCAATCCTCTTGATTCATGAAACAAACCATCTTAGTCAAAAATAATTTCAAACAATTCTTTCTTATGACCAAGATCTCAACCCTTGAAAGCGTCAGCCGTCTCAGCCTCTTTCGTTCTCACTACCATGAGCATGCACCCTTTACTAGAATTAACTAGTTGTTTAATCTGTCCTGCACTGATAAGGCTAGCACTAACTTTTGTATGATGAGCTCTTACTATATACTCTACCCCATCCTTTGTGAGGTGGTATTTGTTTTCATGTCGAAAGAAAAATACCTTTTTGTTATCACCAAAAAATTGATCATCTAGCCTAATTTACTAGATGGATCAAAGTATACCATGTAAAGCCAATTTTACCCTAGTAAAATTGCTTTCACTGTGAGAAATTACCTAATAAACTACCTTTATTAAGTAATTTATAGTTAAACCCATGAAGAATAATTAAATAAATCATTATTTATTTGATTTTCTTCTAGGAATAATTAATTTAAACATTGTTTTATTATTATTCCTTGTCAAATTTGACCCAATCATGAAAAATAAACAGATAAATCATTATTTATCTTATTTTTCTCTAATAATAATTAATTAATCACTAATTAATTATTATTATTTGTTAAATTTGACTAAATCCCTTAGGAATAATTAAATAAATCCTTATTTGTTTATTATTCCTTAACTAATTCCTTGAGATAATAAATAAATCATTTATTTATTTATTATTTCTAAATAAAAGTTTTAATACTTTTTCAATCCTAAACAAATATAATAAAATATTCCAAGTGGTAATTCCAAGAATGGGATCAATAATATTTTATTATTGCTCATTATTCGAGGATAGCTCAATATTTTGTTATAAATAGAATTGTTTTCCATTCTTTATTCACTTTTGATTATTTTCATTGTTGCACTCACTATTGTAACTCTTATTATTTTCATTGTCACACACCATATTTTTGTTGGGTTTATGCAATATAGAGGAGAGAGACTCTACAAAAGCTTAAAGTGTTTGAGGATAGCCAAGAACCCATCCCATAGAGGGGGATTGGTAACATATATTTATTCCCTTCAGAGGTGTTATACTAAAATCATTCTTTACATATCTGGTTTCCAATGGATGTTTTGGGATTATTACTCTTTATTTCACTCTTTAACTATGATTGTAGCATAGATCAGAATTTTGGCAGGTTTTGTTTCTATCAATAGCTACAGATCTACAATTTTTAGCAGTCATTTCTATTGTTGAGATCGTTTTTCATCCACGATCTTAAGTGGGTTCTTTTTGTACATCATTGAGAAGAAAACACTACAACACTTTTTGTCATATATATATGGGCTTCCAAAGATGATTCCACAGATGTCCAAAGGCACAACATCTAACTCTATCTCATCAACTAATTTAGAAGCAATAACAAATCTGTCTGTACATATTTTGGTTACCTGTAATTTAGCTTTATCCCTTACCCAACCAAGCGGGTATGGACTCGGATGAGGCTTAGTTTCAAGGCCTAAATTTTTCACTAAGGACTCTGAGATTAAGTTTCCTTAGGAACCTGAATCGAACAAAGTTTCCACCTTCATATGTTTTATAACAACTCTAATGTTGAATAAATAAATTCTCTTTCACTCATTACTTACACGCTCATTCAAATAACTAGTACTTGTAATTGAATCAAAACTATAATTAACAGAAAGAGTACCTTTTGTGCCCACGACTGTGATCAATGTCTCATCGTCAGAATCTGATCCAAGGTCTTGCGCTATAGCCATTGTCTTCTATGTCCCCTTTCCGTTGAATCTCTTCCATCTCAGCTCTGGATGCAACTTCCAGCAACAGTCCTCATCATGACCATCTTTCTTGCAATGAGTGCAAGACGGTGTTACTCCATCCCCTTTCTTGGCTGTGACAATCTTCTTATGCTTCCCTTTTCCTTTCTTCAATAATTTTCCATGTTGAAGTTTGAATGACGTCTTCTTGGCTTGATCATCTCTATCATTCTTGCCTCGGATTTCAAGATGAATAGCCTTTACGGTGGCTGCATCAATTGTAGTAGGCTCAAACGGTAATAGTGAGTGTATTATGTAACTATGTAGTGAACCAACATACTTAGTTACAGTCTCGGGAGAATCTAATGAGATGCCCAGATTCAATGTTTCTTTCCGAAATTCTACGGTGAAGCTTTGCACATTCTGGCCCTTACCTTGCCTTAGATATTTCCATCTAGTAAGTGCCCTTTGTTTATAACCCAAAGGGTAAAATTGGTATTTCAATGCAAAAATAAAACTAGACCAAGAGGACAGAATGTCACCTAACTTTGTGTTGCCCTTCTGCAACTTTCTCTCCCACCAAACGAGAGAAGTGCCGCTCAACCAAAGAGATGCTAACTAGACTTTCACCTCATCTTCTTCGATCTACTAGATTTGACAGTAAACCTCTATCTGTCTTATCCAATTATTAAGTTTTTCTGCACTACACTTTCCATTGTACATGGGCAGGTCAAACTTTACGTCTAACTTAAAGAATGGTTTCTTATATGTATGCCTAGAATTTTGATGAGAGTGATGAGAACTATCACTTGAAGAAGGAGAGGGAGGAGGATCTTCCCCACCACCTTCATGATTTGCTGACCCATGGTCAGCAACATCCTTCTTCTCATGCCCAAGAACCTTCTCATACTCTTCGAATAGCTTGTCTAGTTTCCCTGCCATATTGTAGAATACCTTATCAAAATTTTGTTCCTCTTACTAACGAGCTTCTTCATTAGCCATGTTTCTTCTTCATTGTACACATCCTTATTCAGGATCAAAGGAATTAAGCGTTTCTTCTCATTTTCGCAACTTGTTCCGAGTTAGCATAAACTCTTGCAATTCACATCTATAAAGACCTTCTTTGATACCAAACTTGATCCAAGATATTTTACTTACAAATGCATTATAATTACATATAACAGAGCTAATTAACCATGGAATTTAAAATCAAATAAATAATGCAGAAATACCTAGAATAACATGAAATCCATGACATCATTATTTGATTATGGAGTTCGTCCAATTTGGACTACGTCTTTGAGCCCTACTCAATAGTGGGGAGGCCTTCATTCATTAAGTGGCATACAAAGAGATAAAAGTACAATCAATGGTATTTACAATCCTTATACCTCCAATCTAGAAGATGGAAAAAGAATGGAGAGGCGAGCTTCAGAAACAGACAATACCACTAAACTCTTGGTGAAAAATCATGCAAAAACACCTATCCAAACACCCAATTTGGATAATTGAGCCTTTTGCAACTTCTCGAGACCTCCATCATGCTGAAGACGAGCTCCTGGCCTACTGCCAGCGTCAGGGTATGCTATGTGCAATACTTCTGAACTATTCGGCTGATCCCCCCTCTCTTCTTCCTACACAAAAATGTCCTTTTATGAACATGGTGACAATCCCTAAATACCCGGGCAGTTCAAACAATAGACCAAGTTAACCAAGCAGGCATATTCCATAGAGGTTCTCGGGTACCCCTGAATAGTATGTGGCTACAACACTTAAAAACATGGAAAAAATCTTTTAACTGTGCATTTAAACAGGCGGCGAGACTATCGGCATTTGCAACCATCAACAGATAGTCCTAAGTCCAAACAATAGGCACTCTATGATAAGGCGGACCCATCGAGAATACAAAACATGATATATAACATATCTCATCCAGGGGAACCCATCGCAATGGCAATTGGCAGAAGACCCATACTCTGTGATGATCATGGAATCGCCAGGTTCATAGAATGCACTTTATAAAATATCACATCTATATCCTCCCTGAAAATCGAAATCAGTGGAGTCCATCGCTAACATATATATCAGTGTGGTACCTGTGATATATGAGATTGTGATTATATCGCATTGCAACCTGGCTTCGCTAGGGGCTGACTCTTGAGTAATCTTTCCTCCTCCAACCCGCGATATACGATATTGCAATCACCGTCGTGATCGTGCCGGGGCCAATTCTTATACACTGTCTCCTTCGATCTACAATATGTAATATCACAATCACAACCGGGACCCTTTAGGAGTTGATTCTCCTTAATTCATGACCTCTTTTTCAACGATAAGAGAAATGAGGGACCATGGTAGCCTGCCACTTGGCACTTCCCCATTTTCTGAGAGTGTGTGCCACGTCACTCCTCCTACCACTTGGAAAAGTCAATCATCAAATTTGACTTGCTCTAACTTCTTCATATGAACTCGGATTTGAGTGTTGTTCATACCGTTGGAATGAGGATGACAAGGATTGCGATCCGATGCTAAGTTTATCCATATTCTATCACTTCGAGTTTTGAGCCTTTTACCATGCCACTGGTGCTTTTTGAAGATCCACCTGGATCACCACCCACCTATTGAAGGCTTCCCATAGAAAACCCTCTCCACCCCCAACCCTTGGTATTTTCCTAATACAACCTCACCTAGATCCAAAAACCTTCTAGTAACCCAGAGCTCAACCAAGAATGAATCTCATCACACCATGGCTATTTGCAAATGGTAAGGCAAGGGTAAAACCACTTTCAAGCCCGACAAAACCCATGATAATGAAAACAAATGAATCCAATACACACATGCATAAAGCATGTATGCCAAAACAAGCATGGAAATCATACACGCAACCTATTACCTGCAAATATTCCTACTTAAGCCACTTGATCCAAATTTTCTTTACTTGATCATTGCTTTCCTTTTCGTTCCTTTGCTTTCTTTCTCCTCTTGGTGCTCTTCTCCTCTCTGAAGCCAATTCCAAAACTCAACTGACAAAAAGATCCAAACTTATGCTCTGATGCCTTTTTATTATTGATGTCTCTAATTTATTTATTTTTCCTCTATTTTCCTTCAATTTCCTCTTCACATGCAACCGAGGACTTTATGCCTTCGTTTTCTGCTAATTTTCTTTATGTTCATAAATAAAATGCCAAAAAATCTTTGTTTCCTTTTAAAATCCTTTGTTATTGCCTTTGCCAATTTCGCCTTAGCCATAATAAACAAAAAGGGATACCCACTAGGATGTTTGTCCCAACATTCAACTTGGAATATGTGTCGTGTGACCTTGGTCATATTTTTCCTTTATTAACTTTATTATATGAACTTTTAACCCGAGGTTGTCACATACCCCTCCCCCTTAGGGGAATGTCATCCTCGATGTTCAATGACACCTATAACCAGAAAAACCACTGAAAACCAAAACATATTTCCCATGGAGATTTATAACTCAGCTTGATGCAGTATTTACAATTAAAAACCTTCTCAAATGAAAAACCATCGTGACAAACATGACAACATGACAACCATATCTCTTATTAGAGATTTATAACTCGTCTCATTTCGATATTTACAATAAAAACCATACATAAATATGTACATATACCAAAACTCATTTGATAAAAACAACAAACAATGAAGGATACATATCCTGCATTTGATTAGCCATCTCCCATGTAGCTTCATTGGGCCCAAAGTGCTTCCAATGCATTTCAACTTGCATGATTTCTTGGTTCCAGAGTATGAATTGTTTCCATTGCAATATGCACTGAGGTTCTGGTTAGAATTCTCCTTTTGGCTCCACCTGCAATACAAACCAAAATCACATGATCAACATCCTTTACATATATTTTAAACAATGAAACATGGAAAACATCATGGACTTTCACCGTTAGAGGTAGTGCAAGTTTGTAGGCCACTGGTCTAATCCTCTCAAGGATCTCAAAATTCCTGCAATATTGAGGTACCAACTTGGCACATGATCCCATCCTCAAGGAGATATTCTTAGGCTTGATGTGTAAGTACACATGCTCCCCAACCTCAAACTCCTTAAATTCCTTGTGTTGATCTTCATAACCCTTTTTCCTTCCTTTTTCTTCCTTTATATTCTTCTTTATAACCTGCATTTCTTGTTCCATCTCTACCAACAAGTCTAGTCCTATCAGTACCCTATTCAATGGACCACTACAACTGATGGGAGTGTTACAAATTTTCCCATATAGTGCCTTAAATAGACTCATCCTAAGTGACTCATGATACCCATTGTTGTAAGAAAAGTCTACCAGTGGAAGATACTCCTCCCACCTTTTTTGTTGATGCATAACATAAATTCTCAGCATATCCTCTAGAATCTTCTTTAGCCTCTCTATCTGTCCATATGTCTATAGATGATAAGGTTTATTGAAGACCAAATTTGTACCCAAACCTACAAACAACTCCTTCCAAAACCTAGAAGTGAACTTATCATTTTTGTCTAACACAATATTCTTTGGAACACCATGCAACACCACTATCTCCCTGATGAAGACTAGTGCCACCTCAGTAGTGGAATAAGTAGTCTTCACTGGAATGAAGTGAGATACCTTGCTCAACCTATCAACAAAAACCATGATGGAATCATGCTACCTCGACATCCTCAACATACCTGTAATGAAATCCATGGAAATGACCTCCCATTTCCACTCCAAGATTGGAAAAGGCTGTAAAAAACCAGTTGGGTGGTTACACTTAGATTTCACCTGTTGACAATCCAAGCCTCTAGAAATAAACTCTACCACTTCCTTCTTCAAATTTAGGTAGTAGTAGAAATTCTTCACCGTTGTCAATGTATTTTGATATCCCCGATGACTTGAATATGGCTTGACATGAAACTCCCTCAAGATAAGCTTCTTGCGTTCACTGTCATTTGACACATAGGTCATGTCCCTAAATCTCACCAAACCATCTATCGTGAGATGATATTCCACATCCTGATCACCTGTAACTTGTTTTAACCTATGCCTAAACTCCCTATACCTGTCATCATGTTGTCCTTCATGTAAGATCCAATCGTGTAAATTTGTCTCATACGAGCTCACAATTGCAGCATAGTTTAACTGCACTCTCTTATTGATAGCATATACAACTTTGTTATCCTTTCCTTTAATATATATGATCTCAAATTCAAACTCACTTGGGGTAGAAAACCATCTAGCTTAACTAGAATTCATATTTGGTTGGTCAAACAAGTGCCTCAGCCCACTATGGTTGCTCATCAACACAAACCTCCAGTCAAAAAGATAGTGCCTCAACATATCTAATGCATGAATGATCGTTGTCAACTCAAGATTGTGTGTCACATGGTTCTTCTCATGCTCATTTAGTTTCCCTGATGCATATCACACCACATTTCACGACTGTGTGAGGACTCCACCAAGTCCTCTCTTGCAAGCATCTGTACACACCACGAACTGTTTATCCAGATCTACAATCTTGAGATTTGGATCACTTATTAGTAACTTCTTTGACTACTCAAAATTGGCTGCACATTCCTCTGTTCATTCAAATTTATTTCCTTTCCTCTGTAATGATGTAATAGGATAGGAAATCCATGAGAAGTTCCTAACGAACCTCCTATAGTAACATTCTAACCCCATGAATGATCTAAGTTCATCCACGTTTCTAGGAGCTACCATTCCATGATAGCTCTTATCTTTCTGGGTCCACTGTTATGGCTTCCTTGGAAACAATAGGCCTCAAGTAATGTATGTTTGTTTGAAAGAAGTTTCATTTGATAATATTGAAATACATTTGTGCTCTCTTATCAATTTCAACACTAACCGTAAGTGTTGAACATGCTCTTCCTCATTCTTAGCATATATCAATATATCATTAACAAAATTGTCCATATAAGGATGCAACATACTATTCATCAAGCACATAAAAGTAGCAAGAGCATTACTCAAACCAAAAGGAACCCCAACAAACTCATAATGCCCATACCTAGTCCGGAAATCAATCTTGTAGATATCCTCTTCTTTGATGTGTACCCAATGATAGGCTAATCTCAAATCAATATTTGAGAACATTGTTGCTCCATTCAATTGGTCAAACAAATCATCAATCCTTGACAATGGATACTTGTTCTTAATCATCACTTTGTTCAATTTCCTGTAGTCAATGCACAATATGAGATTACCATCCTTCCTCTTCATGAACAACACTCGTTCACCCCAAGGAGATACACTTGGCCTAATGTATCCTTTATCAAGCATTTCCTTCAACTGAAAATTTAATTCCACTAACTGTGGAGTGCTCATCGTGTAAGGTGCCTTTGATTCTGGTGCCACTGCTCAATGAAATCAATAGAAAAGACCACTTCCCTGTGAGACAGTAACTCTGAAATCATTGCTAGGAACACATCCTGGAGCTATTCTATAACTAGGTACCTATTCAATACCTATGCATCATCAACATCCTTACCTTTATCATTAGAAATATGCATTGCAAAGAATACACACCCTTTCCTGCGACTGTGCTTTTCCTGCACATCAGTGACCATCCTCACCGATGTATGATTCTCCATTTCCTGTAAGATTCTCTTTTCTCGATTATCATTCAAGCACTCAATGGCCTTGTCATAATAATTTACTTTTCTTTGTGGAGGTACAAAAAATCCATACCCAAAATCATACTATATGATCCCAATGGAAGCACATTTAGATGTGTTGTTGTAGGCATACCATTCAACTCAAATGCACAAGCTCTTATATAATGATGAACTCTCTTATTCGTATCTATAGCCAACTGCAACCACCAAGACTATGCATGCACTTCTTTTTTCAAACCATGCTTACCCACCACATTAGGATTAACATAACTGTAATTAGATCCATGGTCAATCAAAATAGAATCAACTCAAGCATAGATCTTACCTTCCAACTCAATAATGGATGTATGTTGATCTGCCTACTTGTCGTCCACAACTAAATAAATCCAAGGAATTCTATGACCAACATCCCTAAGTATCTGGGTCTCTTGAGCACTATAGATATGTGGCATGCCACCCTCGTACAATGGAAAATCCTTCGTGCTATTATCTTTGCCACAAATATAGCATCGCAACTGTCCCTTAACATAAACTATATTCTGCTTCTCTCCAGGCTGTTACTTATGTCCCTTCTCAACTACATTGAACTTCTTGTAAGGAAATTTTTTTTCTTTCTCACCCGCATCTTGAGGTCTTCCCTGCTTTGGTGGCCACTTCCCTTTAACTTTCTCATTTCCCTTCAAACCATGATTAGGTTCAACTTTATGATTTGACTACTCATCACAATTCTTAAGTTTCCTGATGGCTTCCTCCAACCATCGAGGCTCATCAAACTAAATTTGATCTCTATATGTTTTTGGAAACCCACTAATGAACCTTTGAATCTTTTCTTTCTCATCCTTGAGGTAAGGAACATAGGTCAACAAATCCAGGAACTTGTTAGTGTCCTCATCATCTCTCATATAACCCATCTGCAAATCATAAAACACCTTAGCTCTGTCATCATAATATCTCTAAGATATATATGTATTCTTAAAGAGTCTCTCGAACTCATCCAAAATCAACTCTTCTTCCCGAATTCCCTTGACATTATTCATATCCTCCCACTAGATATTTTCTTTCCCTTTGAGACTAAAGGTTCACATTTTGGATTTTATGTTCTCTAAATAGCTATGAAATCTTAATAATTTCTTCATCCCAAGAAACCATGCTTCTGAATCTTCTGACTTCTTCATATCTTTATCAAATGTAGGAGGCTTGAATTTCTTGAACTCCTCAGGCAAATACTCACTCCTCCTATAAGAATGATGGCAGTGACTACTAAGATGATGTCTATTTGATGAGGAACTAGAGTAATACCCATACCTACCAATCCTCCTATCATGTATATCCAATGGTCTACATCCTTTGACTGTGTCCACTCTATTCAACCTGTATCCTAATCGAGACCCACTATAATATGTCTTATTAGTCTTCTCTTCATGCTCTTGAATAATCCTCAATTGTCCCTGTCTTTGAAAGTGTGACAAAATCTGAAGGATCACCACATTGACCTCTACCTGCTTTTCCTGAGCTCTCGCAAATATTTCATGAGCCTCAACCAACATTTCATTGTCTGCCCTACAACTTCTTATCCCTACCCTCAAACTCTTCAATGTATCTGCTACACTAGGATAATACTCATCTCCTTGTTTCCCAACTAATCTGTAGGGAGAGTCACGTGAACTATAGTCTACCATCTTGCTTGTCATCTTTGATTCTCTTCTTCCTGCAAGAATGTCATGCCAGATAAATAAAATAGATACCATAATCAAAATCATACCTCAATGATGTTGAGGGGAGGCATTTCTCATCGGCAAAATCAGTCCAAATTAGCACGTACATGTGTAATCATAATCATATCAATAAATCAACATCATGCATGATAATACCCACTACATACAGTGATCTCATTCATGGCAATCATAACCATGCCAATCCATTCCTAACAACATGCATCTAACAATAACCATACCACCCAACAAGAGTGCAATCTTCTCTGATACTACTCTGTAATGCCTCCTCCCATATCTACGCACTTTGACTGGCCTGCCTGGGCTAAACATTAGTCGAGGACTACTATGACATGACTCCACCTCCTACATAACCTTAAGGAAATGGACTTGGAAAAACAAGACCTTATTGACTTCCCTCAGGTGTTACAGGACCTCAAAGAGTTAAACCACCCTTCCAGGTGCCCAAACCCTGAGTCAACATGCTTTTTCACTCATATCGAGCCCTGGAAACTTGCATAACACTACCTTAATTCGAATGTAACCCTCCAGTAGCATGCACATGCCTGCAAGGGAATGACTACAATCTTTTTCACCCAGTTTTGTGCCAAAAACAACGTGATTTGAGGCACTTTTTCAAGGCTAGTCTCCATACCACTACCCATAACTTAATGAAACTTTCTAGAATGGTAAATGATATAGGAAAACAACCTATAACACAAAAATCAATCAAGGACTTGACCTAACCCAGTATATCAATGATAGTCATTCCGTCAAACACACGGGGAACATGAAATCTACAGGTCATGAATGCATATCTAAATATAGAGATCTTAAACGTATATGAGAAACATCAAGAAAGTCTAATTCCCTCTCACAATAATTATCGTAACATCGATTAGGTGATGAATTCATTAACCAATAATTTACAAGTAAAAAAATGATAAGAGCCATATATTGAATCTATCATAAAACCATTCACGTAACCAACATATAACCAGATAAATAAAAATTATAGAACAACCATTAAAGAAACATAATAACAAATATAGTTACTTATGAATTACAAGGGGAAAGAGATATTATCATTAATATAATAAAGGCAACCTAGTCAGGGATTTCCATGTACCATTTGACCATAGATTGAGCTAAACCAAATCTTTCTTTCAACCACTCACCCCTATTCCTAATTCCAAGCATGAATGTCGGATAAACCAATACATGAAAACCAATGGAATCGAGAGGTTAAACCACCTCCACCCTCATACTATCATGATCTCACCTAAACTAGCCTCTAGTTCACAAAACTAAACCAAGCTTGGGTGCCTCAAAATTCGTACACAATCCCTTAAGGAATTCTGTTGTCTCCACCCACTTGTTGAGGGCTTCCCAGAGAAAACCATCTCCATGCCCAACCCTTGGGATTTTTTTGAGACACCACACCTAGATCCACAAACCTTCCAACAATCCAAAGCTCAACTAAGAATGAATCCCATCACACCATGGCTATCCAAAAATGGCAAGGTAAGGCTAAAACCACTATCAAACCCAACAAAAGTCATGTCAATGACAACAAATGAACCGAATACACACATAAATATACCATGCACGCCAAAACCATGTAGGAAATCATACATGCAACCAATTACCTGGAAGTATTCCCACTGAAGCCGATTGATCTAGCTTTTCTTTGCTTGATCCTTGCTTTCCTTTTCATTCATTTTCTTTCCTTTCCTTTCCTTTCCTTGTCATTCCTTTGCTTGCTTGCTTTCTCCTCTTTGTGCTCTTCTCCTCTCCGAAACCAATTCCAAAACTCAACTGAGGGAAAGCTCTAAATTGATGCTATGATTCCCTTTTATTATTGATGCCTCTAATTTCTTGATGCTTCCTCTATTTTCCTTCAATTTCGTCCTCATATGCAACCTGTGACTTTTCACCTTACTTTTCTCCTAATTTCCTTTATTTTTATAAATAAAATGCTAAAAATGTATTTTTTCCTTTTCAAATCCTTTTTCATTACCTTCCAATTTCCTCTTAGCCATAACAAACAACAAGTGATGCCCATTAGGATGTTTTGACCAATATTCACCCTTGAATACATGTCCCATGAACCATGTCTTATTTTTCCTTTATTAACTTTATTACATGATATTTTAACATGGGGATTTTACAACAACCTCCTCTTCTCCCTCTCACAATATCTTCTTGCAAAATTACAAATATATCTTAATAACACACAACTGCAATACAATTCAATCATAAAAAGAGGGTTTCCTTCTAGGGAACAAAATCCCAACATAACATATACCATGAGACCTATGAGTTAAGGATGAATGGTCTAGATTGACTATGAAGTTACAATGCTTTATAAGACAATTTCTCCAAACAATTATCTTTTCAGGTGTTTTCTTGAAATCTTTTTTAGGAGACTAAAAAGAATCATGGTCACCTTCTCTAGACCCCCTAGTGACAATAGTAGAGGGAAAGCACTTCTATGCCATCGGTAAGGAATTGTGATCCAAACATAGCTAAAAACAAGACCTTTGAATAAGGAAGATAATCAGAATCGACAACTTAATATGAAGAAATCTACTTCAAGATGTTATTATAGAAGCTTGAGGATATGTGTTAGCTATATAAGCTATATATGTTATATCTCTTTCAAAAATTGTGAAACATTTTCTAGCTATAGAAGGTGTAGAGCATTAGTCATAGTGATAAATGAATTTCTCACAGTTGTTTCATAAGCTATCAATGTCACCTTTTTCTTAGGTTTTTGAGGATCCATGATGGATGATTCATGTTTACCATCCAAAGATAGAAAGGCACAACCATCCACTTTATTTTATGGAAAAGGAAAAAGTTGGTTTGTAATTTTCAACAATAATGTAAAATGGACCAAATCTATGATTCAAAGTCATCACATTTATTTAATGTAGGATCATTTCCACAATGTATAAGTTACCTATTGAAAGAAAGGAGCTAATTCTTATTGTTTAATATCTAAACTATAAATATTTTAACAATGCTAGTTAATATCAAAGATCATTTGATGTCAATTAAATTATTGTACACATGATTAAGTTGATTTCTTTGGTTATATGGTTTCTTTAGGTGATACCTCATTTCAAGAGGAGGGCACATTCCATGAAAAATTATCATTGTGTAATTATAATTATGTCGTAAGGCGTTCCCTCTGAAATCAACACCCCTAGCTGCTACCGTGTGCGATTATGGACCATCGATTATCTACGTTAGATTATAGAAGCATCGTCTACTCTCAGATTAATAGCTAAAAACAATTACTAACTCCCAGCAACTATACAGTGAAGATGGATACCTCCACGTGGTTACTAACTCCCCAACAATTGTGCGATGAAGATTGATACTCCACGCGGTTAATAACTCCCCAGCAATTGCGCGACGAAGATCGATACGATTACATCGATGCTCCTAATTCTGCTTTGTATCCTACAGAGCCTATGGCACAACGCTCCACTCTTTCTAAGTTTTAAGAAAATTTCCAAGGTTTCTATATTTGATTTAAGCTGGATTTTAGTCTTCTAGTTTGATTTAAGCTGAATTCATGGCTGAAAATGGGAGCACTCCTTGTTGTTTCATGTAACAGGAAACACGACATCCTTGTTACTGTATGGAGCGCCAATGTAAGATTTGTTACTTTTATTACGAGTATCTGCCTTGTAATTTTGGCAAGGAAGTGTATGTTGAATAATAGTTCGATGTTCTGAATTTTTTTTTGTAGGGTCACATTTAGGAGAGTGATAAGAAACAGATCGACAGAGAGTTTCTCAGGCTTCCCATGCGCGATAGCTCTATTAAATTCTCTACTTTACACCTGGTTCACCTCTGACCAGTCTGATCAGTCATGGTCTGGATAACATCTTGGTGTTGACCATCAATGGGGTTGGAATCGTGCTGGAGTTTATATTTCGTTGCATATTTCTGAAATACGCTATACCCACAGCCAAGGCAAGTTTTAATGCCCCTAGTCTGTTATTATTTGTTTATACTTTCTGCTATGGACTTTCAAAGTGGCTAAACCAATATTTGTATGTTTTTTGTTTTGTTAATCGCACTTTTACACAGTAGGTCAGGATATCTGTTTTTTAACAGATTTTTTTGATGGCTTTCTGCCATTTTTGGATAGATTTACATGGTCAACAGATGTCACTGTGGTCATGTATGGTTCTCCACTTTCCGATGTTGTAAGTATCTAACTCCATCCCATGCCCTTTTGTCACTTATCTGCATCAAATGCGTCTTGACTCTTTACTTGCACTGAAATGTACAAAAGTGGTCGGTGATAGAGACGAAAAGTGTGGAGTATATGCCCATACATTTCTCCGTGTTCACACTGATCAACAGTTGTTTATGGATGATTTACTTCCTTCTCGACAATGACCTCATCCTAGTGGTAACAGCCTATGCGGTCTCTGTACATATGTGTCTGTTTGTTTCGGGAATATCACAATATCTGATAGTCAGGAAAGAGATCAAACAATTAAGTGGTTTCCTCACACTTCGATTCCCAGATATTTCAAAAATCTACAATCTCCATAAAGATATATGGTTGAAAGGATATATTGTTTAAAATATCTATACTAAAGATTTGCTTTGAGAATTTGAGTTTTATATTGTGTTGTGGTCAAGGCAGTATCCAAATATAATTGACGTACCACTGGGCATAGGTCAAATAGTGTTGTCATCCTCAATAAGGTCACATCCTGCGACACCTTCTTCCTCACTGCTTTTTCACAACCTTCTTTTATTTGTTGGTATTATTCATCTTGTTGTCCAAAGCTTTTAATTTTTTCTTCTAGCACCGTGAAACTATAAATTTCAAAGAATGACCGAGTTTGGTCGAGGATATGTCGTACATAAGGTGAGAGAACAACTGCACCAAAAGACACAACGGCTCGCATTTTCATGTGCAATGGCAATAGGTTATCTACCGACTGATCAGGTGCTTAATCATGATGCACAATTTCTAAATGTTGGGAAGGAACGTTTTCTCCCAAAGACTATGTTTGGCTTATATTACGCTTGCAAAAATAATATTTCATGCATGCATACGCAAAAAAAATGGTTTTAAGTGTAATATTTTTAAGTGCAAATGTAATATTTAATTAATACTTCAAAAATAGTTTCAGAAATATATTTTTAAGGTATATTTGGTATATTAATTAATCCATCCATTGTTTAAATTTTAAAATATATTTTTCAATAAATAATTCTTGTTTTGACATATATATATATATATATATATATATATATATATATATATATATATATATATATATATATATATATATATATATATATATATATATATATATATATATATAATTGATTTATGCTAAAAATATGTTACAAAAATAATATTAATATATATAATTTTCTGTTATTTAATATTAATTATTAAATATAATTGTTTAAAAATTTGGTAATATAATTTTCGATGATATTGTTATTTTCTAATATATAAATTGATTTTAAAAAGAAATGGATGTTTGAATTTTGTAAATGTAATACAAATTATAAATTAAATTGTTGTTGAAAATCTATTTTATTAACTAAAGGATTCCAATTCTCTATGATGCATGAGGGATTTGATTAAAAATTTTGAATGGATTGAAAATTATTTGTGTAATACAAGTAGATATGATTAATACAATAGTAAATTGTCATTGATTTTAGAAAAAATGGATGCTTGAATTTTGTAAATGTAATACAAATTATAAATTAAATTGTTGATTAAAATCTATTTTATTAACTAAAGGATTCAAATTCTCAATGATGTAGGAGGGATTTGATTAAACGTTTTGAATGGATTGGAAATTATTTGTGTAATACAAGTAGATATGATTAATCCAATAGTAAATTTTCTAAAGATATGAGTGGATATGATTAATACAATAGTAGTAAGTAGATATAATTAATACAATACTAATTTTTATGATGCATATGGATTTCATTTAAAATTTTGAAAGTATTTGAACTTATTTGTATGATGAATGTGAATTTGATTAGTCTCCATCTTAGAGTTGTGGGAACAATCCTTATTGTTAAAGATATGTATGATGCGTGCGAATTTGATTAGTCTTCGTCTTAGACATGTGGGAACAATCTTTATTGTTATTCTTAATCCATATTTATAATTTAAATATTTAATTAAATTTTCATAACATATCACATCTTTTTTCTTCTATGCTAATATTTCCTATGCTCATGTGGGAACAATCCTTATTGTTACTCTTAATTCATATTTACAGGGACAATCCTTATTGTTATTCTTAATTCATATTTATAATTTAAATATTTAATTAAATTTGTTTAACATATCACATCTTTTTTCTTCTATGCTACTATTTCCTATGCCTTAAGGCGTTTCTCCTGTGAGATGTTGATTTTCATGTTAGATGATTAAAATAAAATCGTCTCTCAAATACCACGTGTACTAATGTGAGATGTTGATTTTCATGTTAGATGATTAAAATAAAATCTGAAATCGGATTGAAAAAGGCAATTATTGTTAGTTACGATTCTATAGAACCTAGAACCTCTTTCACGCATTTGAGAGCATCCTCCTAGCATTTGTTCAACTTGTCGATAGCGCTGAAGGAAGACGAAAAGAAAAACCAGTTACCATTCCAAATCAACCAACGTTGCAGCGTCTTCCTCGCATTTGTTCAACTTGTTCATGGGGCTGCAAGAAGACGACAAGACAAACCAATTATCATTCCAATTCGGCCAACCTTAGAGATTGTCAAAAAGGCTACGGGAAGGGTTGCAAGGCCTAGAAATTCGAAAACCCGCCTCGTTTGAAGGTATAATACAAGAAGGCAACTAGAAGCCACGTTTTGTTTTTTTTAAACCCTCGATTCCCCTGTTTCTTGAAAATATTTTTGTTGCTAATCTTCATACTTCAACGAATTACAATCGACAACATTCCAAATTAGAGAGCCTTTTCCAACTTCTTTGAGCCGAATAAGTCATCTACTGGTCTATTATTAGCATACTTAGCTGTTCAGAGGATTGCCCAAGGAGTATGTGTGTTCGAGAACCATTTCCACTAGATGCGCACTCCCATGACCTCGTTGTTATGCTGAGGATCCCATAATCCAGTGCCTCCAGAAGTTTTTGGGTGGCAAACTGTTTCCCACTTTACTAGAGCCCATTTTCTCTTTTGTTTCGTATTCCCCCATAAAAAATCTCGTTGAAGATTTTTGATTGCTTTAAGAACCCATTTGGGTGCTACCAGTACTGAGAAAAGGTAGAGCGGAATAGATTGTGGCACTGCTTTGATTAAAACTAGGCGACTCGCCATGTTGAGAGCTCTGAAGGTCCATGAAGAGATATGGCTTCCAATTTTTCTAAGAGTATTTTCCAGGATGAGTGCTTTAAGGCAGAGGCTGTCATTGGAGCACCCAGGTATTTGGAGGGTAGAGTTGCAATCGAGAAGCCTAGAATTCTGGCTATGGAGGTTTGAGTGATGGGAGGTGTGTGAAAGAAAAAAAGGTTGGGATTTTTCTTTGTTAATACAGGCACCAGAGGCATCCGAAAAGTCAGATAAAATGGACTTCAGTTTAAGGGCTTCTTGGACCGAAGGATGACCAAATAACATATTGTCATCAACGAATTGTTGGTGGGTGAAAGCAGGGGTATTCGGAAAATAAAATCCATGTAATTGCTGGGCATGAAGGGCATCTTTGATGTAACGTCCAAGACCTTCCACCATTATAACGAATAGAAAGGGTGAGAGAGGGTCCCCTTGTCGGATGCCTCTGGACAGTAGAAGGGGGTGGAAGGGATCCCATTGACAAGAATTGAGAAGAAGGTAGAGGTGATGAGACTCATAATCCATCTAACCCATGGGGGGGTAAAGCCAAAGGCTAGCAGCATTTTTTGAATATATTTCCAACTTAAAGTATCGAAAGCTTTTGAGAGGTCGATTTTTAGGAGCATACCTACCTTTTTGGACTACTTTAGGGAGTGAATGATTTCATGAGTGAGAATAATGCCATTGGTGATCTGCCTTCCTTCCACATATCCAGATTGTTCTGATGATATAAGTAAGGGAAGCAAGGGCTTGAGGCGTGTGGCGATCACTTTGGAGATGATTTTATAAATGAAATTGCATAGTGCAATAGGTCGGAATTTGTCCAGAGTCTGGCTGTGGTCCTCCTTAGGGATGAGAGAGATGAAGGTGGCATTCAAGGATGGAAGCATCCATCTGCTAACTCTAGAATCCTCGACTACTTGCGAGACTTCGTCCTTTATTAGATCCCAGAAAATGTTGGGAAGGAACGTTTTTTTCCCAAAGACTATGTTTGGCTTATATTACACTTGCAAAAATAATATTTCATGCATGCATATGCAAAAAAATGGTTTTAAGTGTAATATTTTTAAGTGCAAATGTTATATTTAATTAATACTTCAAAAATAGTTTCGAAAATATATTTTTAAGGTATATTTGGTATATTAATTAATCCATTGGTTGTTTAAATTTTAAAATATATTTTTCAATAAATAATTCTTGTTTTGACATGAATGTGTATGTATATATATATATATATATATATATATATATATATATATATATATATATATATATATATATTATTGATTTATGCTAAAAATATGTTAAAAAAATAATATTAATATATATAATTTTCTGTTATTTAATATTAATTATTAAACATAATTGTTTAAAAATTTGGTAATATAATTTTCGATGATATTTTTATTTTCTAATATATAAATTGATTTTAAAAAGAAATGGATGTTTGAATTTTGTAAATGTAATACAAATTATAAATTAAATTTTTGATTAAAATCTATTTTATAACTAAAGGATTCCAATTCTCTATGGTGCATGAGGGATTTGATTAAAATTTTTGAATGGATTGGAAATTAATTGTGTAATACAAGTAGATATGATTAATACAATAGTAACTTGTCATTGATTTTAGAAAAAATGGATGCTTGAATTTTGTAAATGTAATACAAATTATAAATTAAATTGTTGATTAAAATCTAATTTATTAACTAAAGGATACAAATTCTCAATGATGTAGGAGGGATTTGATTAAACTTTTTGAATGGATTGGAAATTATTTGTGTAATACAAGTAGATATGATTAATACAATAGTAACTTGTCATTGATTTTAGAAAAATTGGATGCTTGAATTTTGTAAATGTAATACAAATTATAAATTAAATTGTTGATTAAAATCTATTTTATTAACTAAAGGATTCAAATTCTCAATGATGTAGGAGGGATTTGATTAAACTTTTTGAATGGATTGGAAATTATTTGTGTAATACAAGCAGATATGATTAATACATTAGTAAATTGTCTGAAGATACAAGTGGATATGATTAATACAATAGTAGTAAGTAGATATGATTAATACAATAGTAACTTTTATGATGCATATGGATTTCATTTAAAATTTTGAAAGGATTTGAACTTATTTGTATGATGCATGTGAATTTGATTAGTCTCCATCTTAGACATGTGGGAACAATCCTTATTGTTAAAGATATGTATGATGCATGTGGATTTCATTTAAAATTTTGAAAGGATTTGAATTTATTTGTATGATGCATGTGAATTTGATTAGTCTTCGCCTTAGACATGTGGGAACAATCTTTATTGTTATTCTCAATCCATATTTATAATTTAAATATTTAATTAAATTTGCATAACATATCACATCTTTTTTCTTTTATGCTACTATTTCCTATGCTCATGTGGGAACAATCCTTATTGTTATTCTTAATTCATATTTATAGGGACAATCCTTATTGTTATTCTTAATTCATATGTATAATTTAAATATTTAATTAAATTTGTTTAACATATCACATATTTTTTCTTCTATGCTACTATTTCCTATGCCTTAAGGTGTTTCTCCTATGAGAAGAAGTTTGTGCTAATGTGAGATGTTGATTTTCATGTTAGATGATTAAAATAAAATCTGCCATCGGATTGAAAAAGGCAATTATTGTTAGTTACGATTCTATAGAACCTAGAACCTCTTTCTCGCATTTGAGAGCATCCTCCTAGCATTTGTTCAACTTGTCGACAGCACTACAGGAAGACGACAAAAAAACCAGTTACCATTCAAAATCGGCCAACATTGGAGTGTCTTCCTCACATTTGTTCAACTTGTTCGTGGGGCTGCAAGAAGACGACAAGACAAACCAGTTATCATTCCAATTCAGCCAAAATTAGAGATTGTCAAAAAGGCTATGGGCAGGGTTGCAAGGCCTAGAAATTCGAAAACCCGCCTCGTTTGAAGGTATAATACAAGAAGGCAACTAGAAGCCACGTTTTGTTTTTTTTTTTAAAAAATCCCTCGATTCCCCTGTTTCTTGAAAATATTTTTGTTGCTAATCTTTAGACTTCAACGAACTACAATCGACAGCATTCCAAATTAGAGAGCCTGTGCCAACTTCTTTGAGCCGAATTAAGTCATCTACTGGTCTATTATTAGCATACTTATCTATCCAGAGGATTTCCCAAGGAGTATGTGGGTTCGAGAGCCATTTCCACCAGATGCGCACTCCCATGACCTCGTTGCTATGCTGAGGATCCCGTAATCTAGTGCCTCCAGAAGTTTTTGGGTGGAAAACTATTTCCCACTTTACTAGAGCCCATTTTCTCTTTTGTTTCGTATTCCCCCATAAAAAATCTCGTTGAAGATTTTTTATTGCTTTAAGAACCCATTTGGGTGCTGCCAGTACTGAGAAAAGGTAGAGCAGAATAGATTGTAGCACTGCTTTGATTAAAACTAGGCGACTCGCCATGTTGAGAGCTCTGAAGGTCCATGAAGAGATACGGCTTCCAATTTTTCTAAGAGTATTTTCCAGGATGAGTGCTTTAAGGCAGAGGCTATCATTGGAGCACCCATGGATTTGGAGGGTAGAGTTGCAATCAAGAAGCCTAGAATTCTGGCTATGGAGCTTTGAGTGATGGGAGGTGTGCGAAAGAAAAAAATATTGGGATTTTTCTTTGTTAATACAAGCACTAGAGGCATCCGAAAAGTCAGATAAAATGGACTTCAGTTTAAGGGCTTCTTGGACCGAAGGATGACCAAATAACATATTGTCATCAACGAATTATTGGTGGGTGAAATCAGGGGTATTCGGAAAATAAAATCCACGTAATTGTTGGGTATGAAGGGCATCTTTGATGTAACGTCCAAGACCTTCCACCATTATAACGAATAGAAAGGTTGAGAGAGGGTCCCCTTGTCGGATGCCTCTGGATAGTAGAAGGGGGTGGAAGGGATCCCATTGCCAAGAATTGAGAAGAAGGTAGAGGTGATGAGACTTATAATCCATCTAACCCATGGGGGGGTAAAGCCAAAGGCTAGTAGCATTTTTTGAATATATTTCCAACTTAAAGTATCGAAAGCTTTTGAGAGGTCGATTTTTAGGAGCATACCTACCTTTTTGGACTACTTTAGGGAGTGAATGATTTCATGAGTGAGAATAATGCCATTGGTGATCTGCCTTCCTTTCACATATCCCGATTGCTTTGGTGATATAAGTAAGGGAAGTGAGGGCTTGAGGTGTATGGTGATCACTTTGGAGATGATTTTATAAATGAGATTGCATAGTGCAATAGGTAAGAATTTGTCCAGAGTCTGGTTGTGGTCCTCCTTAGGGATGAGAGAGATGAAGGTGGCATTCAAGGATGGAAGCATCCATCTGCTAAGTTTGGAATCCTCGACTACTTGCCAGACTTCCTCCTTGATTAGATCCCAGAAGTTGTGAAAGAAGTCTGAAGTGAAGCCGTCTGGTCCAAATGCTTTCCCAAATTTGAGTTGTTGCATAGTTGTCTCCACTTCCTGTAAAGATATAGGCCTGAGGAGGATTTGATTATGTTCCTTAGTTACGATCTTAGGAATATTCTTAGTGATTTTCTCTATAGGGAGTAGCCAATCAATCTATAGTTCCTGATGCACCCTCTGAAAGTGGGTGAGGAGTTCCTTTTCTATATCTTCATGCTTTTCTAGATGTTCCCCTCGTCGATTTTGGAGGTGAGTAATGCTGTTGTGAATTCTCCTTTGGATAATGGTATGGTGGAAGAACTTTGTATTGTGTTCGCCCTCTTTAAGCCATCTGATGCTCAACTTTTGTCTCCAAAGAATCTCTGCCTGTTTTTCTCTTTCTGAGATTTGCGCTTGTAGTTGGCGTTCCTATTCTGCTAGGGCTTCAAATCTGCCTTCAACTATGATTCTTTGCTGTAATTTTTGCATTTCTTGTTCAAGAGCGTCTTGAACCTGAAAGATATTGCTGAAGGTAAAGGGATTCCACTGTTTTATATTTTCCTTGAGTTTTTTTATCTTTTGTTGGAGCTTATAAATTTTTGTGCCTTCTAGTGGATTGAAATTTTTCCATGTCTCTGTTATCAGGTTATGAAAGTCTGGGTTATTCAACCAGAAAGCTTCAAAGCGAAAGGGCCTGCGAACATTTTCTCCTGGTCTTTGCTAGTGAAGTCTAATAGGCTAGTGCTCCGAGCCAAAAAGTGGCAAGATAGAGGCCGAGAGGTCCCCGCCAAGATGTATTGCATTGTCAGAGAGTAGGAATCTGTCTAACCGAGATGCTATTTGGTGGGCATCTACATGTTTGTTGTTCCATGTATATACGCCATTATTGAATTCCATATCTATGAGCTTGTTGTTACGAATGTAGTTTTTGAAGTGAGTGCTTTCACAGTCCAGCTTGACCCGTCCTCCTTTTTTTTCCTCCAAATCTTGTAATCATGTTGAAGTCCCCTCCTGTGATCCAAAGTGGGTGGGATATTTCTGAGTTGATCTGAGTTAAGGTATTCAGTGTTTATACCTTGTTTATTGCCTCCTGGGGAAAGTAGACATTGGTTAAGTGTCCATGAACGTTTGTCCCTGTTATATGAAACATGGCTTGAATAAAGTGTTTACTAGCATGTATGTTAGTAAGTGTTACAGCTCTATCATCCCAAACTATAGCTAGCCCTCCTGAGGCTCCTATGGCTTCCACAGCCACTCCTTTGCTTCCTGGCCATGCTTTAGTGAGGATCTGATCCAATGTTGTGGAATTACACTTGGTCTCCTGCAGGAAGAGAACTTGAGGCTTTTCTTGTTGTAACATGTTCCTTATTATTTGACCCTTTTACGGCTTTTGAGCCCTCTAATGTTCCATGAGACGAGCTTCATAATTCATGATTGGGAAGGGGATTATAATATTTGGTAAGCTTGGAGTATCTTCCAGATTCCACCAACATCTCCCCTATGTGGATGGTTCTCTGAAGATCTGTTTTCCTTCCTCGTTTCTTATTGTCTTTGAAGATATTTTTTCCATCCCACTAACTGCCAGTTTGGATACCTAATGATCTTTGCTTCTGTGCTCTTGAGAGAATTACCTCTAGGTTCTCTAATTGTCACTCAGGAATTTTGTCATATTCCTTTTTCTTACATGCCTATTCAAGTCCCAGTATATCTAGGTCTCCGATGTCGAAGCTCGTCGGTTCCTCTTCCATGTGCTAAACTTCTTCTTGCTCCGCCTCTGTATCATCTATAATCATGAGCTGCATCTGAATGCTATCTATCTCCATTCCATGAACAACCCTTTTTTGCGGGTTATTGGGAAAGGGTGATTTGATATTTGCGGGTTGCTTAGAAATGAGGGCTTTCTTTGAGCTTGAGGGATCAAAATGTGGGGTAGTCTTAGGAATGGCTTGAGGTTGTTCCTGGTTATCTAAGATATGAACCTCTGGCTAGAGCAGGGTTTCAAAGCTGTTGCTTGTTGATGGCAAGGACATATTGGTGACAGGTTTTTTGACTGAGGAAGAGGGCTTTTTGCGGTTGGAAACATTTTTGAACCCTCCAAGTCAGGTTTGTCCATTGAGGGCGTGGTCGTGGATTTCGTATTGGAGGGAGAGTCTCAGAATAAATGGCCCAGGGTGTGGCATTTTCTACAGCGGAATGGTACATACTCGTAATCTATTGTTTGTAACCATTCGTAATCGTCGTGGTAAAGGATTACTGCATCTCGGAGAGCTTTGTTGAGGTGCATGTATACACAGATCCGCGCATTGGAGGTGTATCACTTTAGTTTTGTCTCCTCTACCACTTTGATGAATTTTCCTAAACAATTCCCAATGTCTTGCAGAGATTCTTCATCCCAATACTCCAGAGGGAGGGAATAAAAGCACAGCCACACCGGGGCCCAGCTCAGATCTTCTTTGTCCAGGTTAAAGCACTCAACCCATTCTCTCAGGTATAGTCCTATTGTGTTGAAGAAATATGATCCGCAATCTAGTACCCTGTCTTGGTCTTCTAGACAATTGAAAATGGCAGTAAAGAAGCCCTTAGGCCCTAACTGTAGAGTTATGTGCCCTTTTGGCTTCCATTTGGCTGTGATCTAGCCTTGCAGTGCTTTCTTCATTTGCCAAAGGCTTATAAACTTTCTTATCAAAGCATGATCCTTCATAAACTGGATCTGAGTGTTGATCCACTGACTTGGGAGCTCGATTTTGGGTCTGTCAACTGCTACAGGCTTGCAGGTGGTTGATGTCACTCTTGGTTCTTCAGTTTTGTTGTTATTCCTTGGCGCATTTTCATGCTCTATTGCTATATCTTCTTGATGGTCCTTCCTGACATTTTCTGTTTGTCGTAGGGCGTTTTTCGTATCAGCGGGGGAGGCACCATGTCCTCCCCCTGAGGGGGTTCCATCGCTCGGTAGTTGTTCCTTATTATGTTGTAGATGTCTTATAGTTGGAGGTTAATGGCAGAATGATGCAGTCTGTAAAGGTCTGCCAGTTGCAGAGTAGTGTCAAACCCTAAGCACTCCTCCCTCTCATCTCTGTCATTTGTCCGACCAAGAGGCCAAATAATTCAACATATTCACATCATTGGTTAGCCACATAAAAATAATTAGAAGTACATTAAATTTAATAAAAAGTCAAGTAGCATAATCCAAAATGAGTAAAAAGAAAATCATCATCCAAAAAATAAATAAAATTACAAATTTAAAAATAAGAAAAATCAGAAAAGCATATGTGCTTCATTCTTTTAATTATCAAAAAATTTGGTATGCATCTTTTATAGAGAAATTATTGATACATTTATTAGAATAAAAATTATTTAAATACTTATTTAGAATTATTCTTTGTGGTTGAGTGCAAACTAGTGATGGTATTCTTGTGGGTGAGTGTAAACTAGTGATGGTTTCTCATGGCTCATTAGTGACAATGCAAACTTTGAGAAACAATAATCTGTTAACTTGGAGGAATGGTTAGGAGTAACTAGGAAATGAAAGATTTAAAAAAAAAGACCAAAACTTGTATTCAAAATTTTAAAGTGTGAGATTAATTCAAATGTTTAAAACTATTTTAATGGTAACAAATTCTTTTTTTAAGAGATTTATATAATATATACATATATGTATGGTTGACATTAAAATATTTTATTTAATATGGATATTAAAATATTTTATCTAATATGGGCATTAAAACATTTCACTTATAGACTATTTTGCTTATATTAAAATTTTATATTTTATTTAAGTTGTTAATATATTTTCAAATACATATTAATATTACCTAGGATTTTATAGTGGGATTCTTTACTTTGATCAAAATTGAATTTTTTTTGTTATCAATAATATATTTTAAATGTTGCATGTCATTTCAATTATATATATATACACACACACACACACACACACACACACACACACACTTAAATGAAATAGACATTTCTCTCTTTGTAGAAAATCACTAAATTATTTTACTTTTAATTCCTTCTTTCTTTGAGTATATATATATATATATATATATATATATATATATATATATATATATATATATAAAGTTGATATAAATTATGTTACTTAAGATAGGTATGGAAATATGAAAATATTTTATTTATGACACTGAGAGTGAATACTTTGCACTATTAACCATTATAAATTATGTTACTTAAGATAGGTATGAAAATATGAAAATATTTTATTTATGACACTGAGAGTGAATACTTTGCACTATTAACCATTATTGGTTGCACTTTTAACCATTATTTGAGCTACTGGAGTGTAACCAAATCAGTATATTCATTTAACCAAATATGTATATCCATTTCTATTGGATTTTAACTAAAACTAATCAAGTATGTATACTCTAACCAACATTGTTTTTTATTTATAGTTATTTTATTTTTATTTTAAAATGAACACATGCCAATTTCATATTGAGCATGAACGAAATGACACATTTCTCTCATACTAGGTATCAAAAAGCCTTCCCTTATTGTAACTTTCTTAACATTATCAAACAACCCCATCTTTAAGAGTACAGGTCTTCCACACCTATTTTCTCAAAATTTATAATCTTTAATCTCTTAATCTCAAGTTTTTTTTAAATGAATCTCATTTATCCTTGAATATTTTATTTAATATGGATATTAATTTTTTTATTTAATATGGGCATTAAAACATTTCACATATAGACTATATGGCTTATATTAAAATTCTATATTTTATTTAAGTGATTAATATATTTTCAAATACACATTAATATTACTTAAGATTTTATAATGGGATATTTTACTTGATCAAAATTGAATATTTTTTTGAGATTAATTCAAATGTTTAAAACTATTTTAATGGTAAAAAATTCATTTTTCAAGAGGTTTATATAATATATACATATATGTATAGTTGACATTAAATATTTTATTTAATATGGATATTAAAATATTTTATCTAGTATGGGAATTAAAACATTTCATTTATAGAATATTTTGCTTATATTAAAATTTTATATTTTATTTAAGTTGTTAATATATTTTCAAATACATATTAATATTAATTTTTGGAAACCTCTGTCCTTATATCTTGCAAGCTATTTCAACAAGTAAAGTTGCCAAAATTTTGAGCAATACAAAGAACAAAAAACAAGGAATGTCATAATTTTTGGAGAAAGAAAGATTTTTATTATAGAGGCTCAGATTGATTTTTTAACAAGATGAGAGTAGATGCTAGCGCACAACCTTTGTGGGTTGAACATGAACCATCATTCCTATCATCTTCAAGCATAGATAATTCAGATGAAGACTCGCTTCTTTTATAGAGGATTCAAACTTGGCTTTGGAGGAATCAGTCCATGGGGTTCCCAGAAAGCTGGTAAGTCTTCTCCCTCATAATAAATTCATTTTTTTCATTAATTTCCCTTCCATGTGATTTTATCTGTTGGAAATTTGTATATTCTCTATAAGATAGGAACCACTTCCAAGTTTCATTAATGACTAGACAGTAATATCAAGATAAATTTCAAAATTAGAATCTAAGTAATAGAGCCTCTTCCACATGTAGGCTTATATCAAATTCATTCTCTATGCTAGAGCTCTTGTAGTAGAAGCACACACACACTCTTTCTGTATGTATGTATGCGCTAGACATTAGCACTAAATTTCACCTACGCGTTAGGCAGTTGGTCTAAGCTAATGCAAATGGGCAAATAAACAAATTTCATGAATCCTTCATTGAAGCAGTTGCCTTTGGCTCTATCTTTTGCATCTTTGGGGCAGGTTTCTTCTTCTTGGGATTCCTTTGCATACTCATCAGCCTCTGAATCTTGCATGGAAGTTCACTCCCCGGTGGAGGTAGTGGTCATTGCTTTGGGCAGCAATGTTGTCAACATAGTTGAAAATTTCAATAGAGCTTTGAGTATGATGGGGAAAGTTGGTGTCTATATTACAAAGTACGCAAACTTATACACGCCAGTTTTCTCCACTTATAGATATAAGACTCAAAGTGGAGAAAACTACATACATATGGCGTGTATATCCCTCTGATTAGTTATGAATAGTAGATTATGATAATAGAAACGCATTGCCCCACAACATATCTATAATTTATGGAAGGATATTACCTAGGAGATGCTCCTAGATAATGCATTCTCTTGCTCACAAGTCATTGTTAATTATTTTCTCCAATTTTTGGATTGGTTTTGTGGTTCTTAAATTTTCTGATATGGTAGGTGGTGGAACATTCGATCCATCATTTTTTGGGTATGCATATGAATTTGTATAGGAGCACATTGTTAATGATGATGCATTCTAATCAAAGGAGGTAAGTGTTCAGATCCAAGCCTCATTTACAAATTCTGACTATAGACACGTTAATTATTCCTACAAAGACAAGAGAGATCTATGTAATCTCTTCTCTTTGTTTTCAATAGCAGAAGAAGAGAGACAACGGTCAACAAATGATGAACACTAGGCTAGGGCACAATCATTCAAATTTTATTGAGTGGTAGCCTTAATGCTTTGTGTGGTTTTGGTGTTGCTTAGAAAGTCATGATATAAGAAGGCAATTAAGCAATCAAGAAAACTAGTGACAAAATCTACTTCGATTGACATATCATCATAATTACATGTCAATGGAAAGCATGTATCTCAAGTAATGAAATTGGCTTCACTTCGTCTTCCACAATACGACTCATTTGCTTTAGAGGAGATAGAAGAAGCAACAAACAACTTTGATGTCTTCTTATGGGTGAAGGCTCCAAGATTTGTTAGAGTTTCAATTGAATGTTATGAATTTTGGTCACAAAATCGTCTTGTTTCCTTCAGAGTACCAGTTTTTGGCAACCTCTGTCCTTATATCTTGCAAGTTATTTCAACAAGTAAAGTTGCCAAAATTCTGAGCAATACAAAGAATAGAAAACAAGGAATGTCAAGTGCCCGAGGAAAGCATAATTTTTGGAGAAAGGAAAGATTTTTAATACAAAGATTCAGATTGATAGATTAAATTATGGATATTGGGGGTGTAATGGATGCAATGGGTTTGGCATCTAAAGCTATGGAAACTTGCAATGAAACTGGGTTCACTTCATCTTCCACAGTACCACTCATTTGCTTTAGAGGAGATAGAAGAAGCAACAAACAACTTTGATGTGTTCTTATGGGTGAAGGCTCCAAGATTTGTTAGAGTTTCAATTGAATATTATGAATTTTGGTCACAAAATCATCTTGTTTTCTTCAGAGTATCAGTTTTTGGCAACCTCTGTCCTTATATCTTGCAAGTTATTTCAACAAGTAAAGTTGCCAAAATTCTGAGCAATACAAAGAACAAAAAACAAGGAATGTCAAGTGCCTGAGGAAAGCATAATCTTTGGAGAAAGGAAAGATTTTTAATACAAAGATTTAGATTGATATATTAAATTATGGATATTGGGGGCGCAGTGGATGCGATGGGTTTGGCATCTAAAGCTATGGAAACTTGGGTGTTTTTTTAACAAGCTAACAGTAGATGCTAACAAACAACCTTTGTAGGATGAAAGTGCACCATTATTCCCATCATCTTCAAGAATAGATAATTTAGATGAAGACTCAAATAGAAATGTGTGTTTGAGATCTGGAATTCCATCAGCAAATGGCACATTATTGTACTTTGCAACAAAGGATGGATCACTTTTAGAGCTCTCATAATTGCATCATCTTAAGTGGATAAACCATGGTTGACATCATGGTGATATTGCAGGTATTGCTAATGTTGGGACCTTGCGATCATAGGTAACATGCATTGTGAGTACAATTGGAGAGTTGTATGAATTTGACATGAAGTTAAGGCCATCATGGAAGAAACATATTTAGGGTAAACCATGAACAAAAAATATTTCTCTGGTACCATCTAGAGGTTGTACTTTGCATAGTTTGGTTGGAGAAAGTTCAGGGTCACTTTTCTCCTTAGCAAGGATGGTCTGCTGTTAGAGAGATAGTTATTCCAAAGAAAGTGGAAGTGGTTTATGCATATGACATCTAATTATGTTTCTTTTAGTGTGTTGGGGCCTACTTTTATAAATGAAACATTTGGTGCAAAGACTTTCTCAATACTTTTGACCACCAAAACAGGGTCAGCATATGAGTACCAACTTACAAAATTATCAAGTGTAGTAAGGGAAGAAAGAATATCAGAGAAATGGATAAATCATGGATATCCATAAGATGCTAAAGTTCCAAGATTTATTCCCAGAGTGTTGCTTCAAGATAGAAGGCCCTTATTTTTTCTTTGGATATGGTCAACTAGAGGTGCTTCATTTGTCAGGTATTTTTGGGGAATATGTTGGTCTGTATATGCATAACATTCTTTGAAGAAAAACATTAGCTAGCTATGAATGGTCGATAATTGATGCACCTGAAAGTGAAGAAGGGAATGCATGTTATTGCACAGAAGCTCATGGATCCTCAAACTATATTGAAGGAGTGAGGGATGCACTAGATCAAGATTATGCAATTGATTCTAGTAGTTTATCAAAAACAAGAAGAAGAAGAGGAAATAATTATTAGAACTCTAGTATTGGTTACAAAACACAAAATCATGATTTACAGTCTGAAATCAATGCAAAATTCCTAACAATTAACAATATTGGCACTCTTTTCTGCATTCATGCAATGCAGCCAGAATATGGATGTGAAGGAAATTTTGACATTTATTCTGAATTTGTTGTTCCACTGGATTTTTCCAAATGTGTGATTTTATTTTTGAGTAATGGATTGATGGAAAGCTTGAGTTTATGGTGCATACATATGGCGTGTATATCCCTCTCATTAGTTATGAACAATAGATGATGATAATAGCAATGCATTTTCCCACAACATATTTATAGTTTATGGAAGGATAATGTTATAGGGAAAAGTGTCTATATAGAACTGCTCTATCCCACTAAGGTGTGTTAGCTGCCTTAGAAACAAACAAGGTAAAGTCTACTTTCGTTTCCTTTTATGATAGATAGATGAAAGAAGAATAAGGAGACCAACCTCTGTCTTTCGCTAGACTCCTTGTTCGGTTCTTCTCTCTTCTGATAGTCTTTCACTGCTCGCCTTCTCATACACCCAGCTTCACGGAGTACCTGCAAGATCACAGCAGCACAAAACTATACAAGAACATGGATCTATTATCATAAATAATCTAGGGTCAGATATAGATTAACCATACAAATGCATGAAACATAAATTACACAAGAGTATGGAAGGAAACAAGAATAGCTTTATTGATAATCAAAGTAGAGTCAAGAGAGTTACAATCAGCTGTTCCAACCCAGCATCATCCTCTTTACAAGAAAAGCCCTCTTTTCACCTCATACAAAGCTTAGATCACCCAACATACACTGATGTTACCTCAAGAAACCAACAGCAATTCCTTACTAGATGCAAAATTCCAGCCTCTGGATCTCTGGGATGAGGGATCCATATATAGATATCTGTAAGGGGAATGAGTCAGCTTGTGTTTTGATTAGTGTCCTCCCTCTGATAGTTCTTGATTCCACTTGGAGATTGATGATCTCTTACTCATCCTTGGTCGAATTCAGAGAGGCAAGTGTCACAGGAGAAAGTTCTAGAAGATTCCATGCTTTTCCACCTTGCAGAATGACACTGCCATTTGTCTCTTCTCGCTCAGCGCACCCCCTAGAAGGGATTCCTGCATTGCAACACACCCCCATAGTGTACTTAGGTGGGTTGCAACGCACCCTAACCATGGAGCAAGTGCACTGATCCTGTTTTGACCCATTCTGAGCAGTTTTTCATGGAGAACTTCTGGGAGAAGTTGTAATCATTTGACCTTGTTCCTTTAGGTGTTGGAACAACACTTTTAGGGACTTAGGAGCCCTTTGTTTATGGATATTTATGCCTGGTGTTGCAGGGCCCAAAAATATCTATAACAGTTGCCCCCTAAAGCATGAGGTCGTTAATTCTTTTAGATGTCAGGTGAAATGCTTTATAATGAGGATCTGGAGTTCTTTCGAGCCGAGAGGAGACCTGTAATAAGATACAGCACAATACATTATCTTCATAACATTTTCATGATCTAGCTGAGGCAGGCATTCCCATGCTCAGCTTTATAAATTCATTTTCATGTACATAGGACAGACAATCATTTGAGTATAGACTGATGATTCAGATAGAGCCATCATCCCTTTGATTGGATGATTATCTATGCCGTAATGCTGTACATTTGATGTTTTTATTTTCCTGAATATATATCGCAGCCCGGATGGATGAAACTAGATCCGGTGTCTTCAATCTCGTCCGATCTTCACTCAAAGTACAAGTCGATCCATGTGAAAAATGTTTTGGAGTCGAACATGGAAAGACATCGCCTGATTACCAGCCAATGATGTAAGCTGTTAACAGGCGCGAGAGGAATCACCGATAATGATGATGACCCTCAAGGTACTGCAGTACAATCTACGTGGTGTGAATAAAGGACTTGGCGTCGAACACCACGCAAAATCTTTCGGTCGAAGGCCATTGATGTAAACCTTTCACCGGAAGTGAGAAACTTTCCATTAAGGCATGCAAGCTTCAAAGTACTGAGGGGGGTATTCCTAGATCGACTTCTTGGATAATGAGCCGATGTCGACAAGAAGTGATCCGTCATAGGAGGGCCTTAATGAATCCCACATCAATGACACGGAACGGAGAAAATGATTTTTATGGAGGTGAAAACTGTCTGATGATATAAGGTTCAGGATGGTGGTCATGAAAGCATGGAGTATAGATGTATTGTGGTGGGTGAAACCCGGGTTAATTCTCTGAATGACTTCTCTTGAACATATCGGCGACACTGACATGATGGATTGGTAGCATTAACCCCAAATGTGGATGGTGTGATGTGACCATGGTGATGTGACCGGTGAATGAAACAACCCAACCCGACATGGATGCGGAGTGAAAGTGTCATGTTCAAGAGCGACTTGCTACCAACAAAGTTTCTTCAAGTTTTCTTCCCAATTTTCCCCAGTCATTGCTGACCAGTACCTCTTTATTTTTATCAAGCTTGAGGAGGATAACATATGCTTGTTCTATAATTTGCCCTTCGGGCAAACCCATCGCTATGTTTTATCAAGCCTAGCGATAGTGAAACTCGTTCTTGTCTGCCACGGACAAGTTTGTCGCTATTATGCTTTTAACGAGCTTAACGACAAAGATAACTCGGTCCTTTTCAATTTTAGAGAGTCTAAAAAAGGGACATAAAGAAAACTCCAATATTCCTTTTTCGTCACCTAATCCCTTAAGTCCGAAAAAGTATAAAACAATACAGAAGGGATGAATTTTCGATACTTTTAACGAGCCGAACAAAACAAGCGCTCGATATTTTTGTGTAATGATCCCTCAAGTCCAAAAAGATTAAAATCTAAAGGAGGGATAGCACTTCCGGTCACTTTAACGAGCTGGAGAGGCTAATAGCTTGGCAATCTTTTCATATTTTATGAGTCGATTTTAAAAAGAGCTTAAAGACGACTCGTCTTTTGAGGAACGAGTGATCGAATGGGTAGTAGTTGATTCTAGGTAAGGTTTGGAATTTTCCAATCACGACAGTGTTACAAGGATGGCTAACATGATCACTCTTCGCAGCTGCTCCTCAAAATGGGTAAACAATCAAGTGGAAATGAATGATCGGCCAATGCAAAAGTGGAGGTGATGGTGCAAACATGCCCAAGGCTTTAAAAGGCTGGAATCTTACATTCACGATGGTTATTTACCGGAAATTGGTTCATTTTTTAATGAGCTTAAACTCTGGAGGAACATGTGCTCATTGCTTATGTTTATTTTTTAACGAGCAGTGTTACCGCAGGGTTCAAGCTCATTAAAAAATAAACCCGCACAAGCTGACTCATTCCCCTTACAGATATCTATATATGGATCCCTTATCCCAGAGATCCAGAGGCTGGAATTTTGCATCTAGTAAGGAATTGTTGTTGGTTTCTTGAGGTAACATCAGTGTATGTTGGGTGATCTAAGCTTTGTATGAGGTGAAAAGAGGGCTTTTCTTGTCAAGAGGATGATGCTGGGTCGGAACAGCTGGTTGTAACTCTCTTGACTCTACTTTGATTATCAATAAAGCTATTCTTGTTTCCTTCCATACTCTTGTGTAATTTATGTTTCATGCATTTGTATGGTTAATCTATATCTGACCCTAGATTATTTATGATAATAGATCCATGTTCTTGTATAGTTTTGTGTTGCTGTGATCTTGCAGGTACTCCGTGAAGCTGGGTGTACGAGAAGGCGAGCAGTGAAAGACTATCAGAAGAGAGAAGAACCGAACAAGGAGTCTAGCGAAAGACAGAGGTTGGTCTCCTTATTCTTCTTTCATCTATCTATCGTAAAAGGAAACGAAAGTAGACTTTACCTTGTTTGTTTCTAAGGAAGCTACCACACCTTAGTGGGATAGAGCAGTTCTATATAGACACTTTTCCCTATAACAAAATGGCGACTCCACTGGGGATTGATGATCTCTTACTCATCCTTGGTCGAATTCAGAGAGGCAAGTGTCACAAGAGAAAGTTCTAGAAGATTCCATGCTTTTCCACCTTGCAGAATGACACTGCCATTTGTCTCTTCTCGCTCAGCGCACCCCCTAGAAGGGATTCCTGCATTGCAACGCACCCCCATACTGTACTTAGGTGGGTTGCAACGCACCCTAACCATGGAGCAAGTGCACTGATCCTATTTTGACCTATTCTGAGCAGTTTTTCATGGAGAACTTCTGGGAGAAGCTGTAATCATTTTACCTTGTTCCTTTAGGGGTTGGAACAACACTTTTAGGGACTTAGGAGCCCTTAGTTTATGGATATTTATGCCTGGTGTTGCAGGGCCCAAAAATATCTATAACAGATAATACCTAGGAGATGCTCCTAAATAATGCATTCACTTGCTCTCGAGTTTTGTAGGTTCCTAAATTTTTTGATATGGTAGGTGGTGAAACATTCAATCCATCATTTTTTGGGTATGCATGTGGAGTTGTAGAGGAGCACATTGTTGATGATGATGCATTATGATCAAAGGAAGTAAGAGTTCAAGAGTGGTTGGTAAAACTAGTTATGTTGTCTCCTAAGTATTTCATTCTCTTACCTTGCAGTGAGTATCTCTCCAATTTCTAGATTGATTTTGTAGGTTCTTACACTTGTTAATATGGAATGGGGTGAAACATTTGATCCATCATTCCTTGGATATGGAGGTGAGGTTGAAGAGGAGCACATTGTTGATTGATGTTATTTTGATCAATAGATCACATAGTTCCAGATTAGTAAAACTGGTTAATGTTGTAATTTTTTTATGGAAAGAACAATTATCTTCTTCGGTTGTGCACCATTACCAGTGTTGTGCTAAAAAGAGATTTTAAAAATAGTGATGACTATATATAATCAGGTAGTTTGGAATTGCCTAAGATCACTAGTCACATGTGTGATAAATTAGGTTTCCATAATATTATGAGGTGTGCTAATGATTAAATGCTAGATGAGATGGAATGCTCTATGCATGACACCTTTATCCACTGTGAGGAGGACAATGGAATCTAATGTAGAAACCTGAGCTTTTATAGAGTTTTTCTTTATTGGCTTGATTAAATTATTATATTCTTAAATATTGATTTCTTCATTTATCTACAATTCCATTATTTAGTTGATATGCTTGCTTTCTTGATAGATAATTGCTGGTGGTGGTGTTGTTGAAGCAAATTATGAGTGCATAGAGAACTTGGTAACCATATAGGTTCTAGGGGAATCTCTTTTGATCACACCAAGTTGAGTGCATAGTCCTTGACTATGAATGGTACTTTTGCAATTTTTTAGTTTTTTGATTCACAATCTCAATTTTGTTCAATATCTGTCCGCCTCTATTTTGTTTCTAAAATGCAGATTTTTGTTGGGAATGATGTCTTCCTGACATGTTGTTGTTGGTGGTTCTGTTAGAGTAACTTTATCGCTATACTTCAGGAACTTGGCAACCACTTTATATTCTAGGGAATCACTTGCTATTTAGAGTTTGAAGAATCTTTTTTGATCATTTCAAAGGTGTGTGCATAACTACTTATTCTGCAGAGTATTGGAATGTAGGTTCTTGCTGTGAATGCTGCAAAAGATGTCTTTATTAATTCTTATTTTTAATGACCATTTACATTTATGCCTTATGTCGTTTCCTTTGCAACATCTGGTGCAAATGCTAGTTATAGTTAGTTAGATCATTGGTTAATATTAGTATTGAATTTTAGTTATTCATGTAAATTGATATTGCTACTCAATATTTGGATGATAGAAATTTTCACTATTTACGTCGTAAGGCGTTCCCCTCTGAAATTAATTCCCCTAATTGCCACTTTGCATAAATCTATACCATCCGATCAAATGTTAGATGATTCAAGAATGATATGTCGTCCGATTAATACAGTTTCAACTAACTGACAAGATATGGCATATAACCCTCCATAATTGTGAGGTTAAACTTTGCATTTGTGTTTTCAATTTGCAGAAGAAAACTCCTCTTAGGTTTCTTCGCCTCTGTTCTTGAACATTCTACCCATTTCCTGGTATTTGTATAAATGCTCCCCTATCCGTCCAAAAACTTCAGCAAAATCATCTCTCCAGGTCTGTGAAGGTCTCACATTCAAGATCGACATTCTTTCAGTCATTTCTTCCGCAGACGATCCAGTGTTTTTGATCCTTTCTCAATGGATTTTCGTGATCCTTTGGAACCTGAGAATTTTCCATTTCAGGGGACATGCGGCATCATGCAAGGAAGGAGTCAACATTAATAACCAACATTCAATGCGACTAGAAACTTTTGATGCTTACACCTTCAAGGTTGATCCTCTAGGTATTCATCATACATATTACAGTTTTTTTGTTCCTTTAGTTGTGGATTTTCTGGATTTGTTAATATTTAGGGCCTGGTGTTTGTCGATTGGTCTTGGCAGGTAAGGAAACTTTTGTCACATACACCTTCGAAGCAAAGAAAGAGTTTCCCTGGCCACAGGTCTCACTTCAAAAAGATCCCCATTTTTTAAATCATTTTCCTATCGTTTCGTCGTTTCTTATGTTAGTTTCCAATTTGCAACCTGAAGGAGATGGTGCAGTTGTTAGACGAAGTATTTCTGGAATTTTTTAGGTTTTTTCTTTTTCTTTTCAAAGGTCTTGTGTTTCGATTTCATCATATTTTTGGATATCGGTATACATGCAGGCCTGAATTGAAGAATTTGGATCTTTTCTTGGGTGAATTTTCAGGTTAATTTTATTATTCAAGACTGTCCTTGGTGGTGAAGTTGTCCTTGCTTGGCGAGGATGGAAAGCTGGGATTGCATTGCGGAAATGAGGAGATCCCTCCCTTCGGGTTGATGGTAGTCTATCTTAATCGTATATGGATGGATGGATGGGATAGATATTTCTTTTATATGGATGGGATAGATATAGGTGCAGCCTGAAGGAGATGGTGCAGTTGTTAAATGAAGTATTTCTGGAATTTTTTAGGTTTTTTTTCTTTTTCTTTCCAAAAGTCTTGTGTTTCGATTTCATCATATTTTTGGATATCGATATGCATGCAGGCCTGAATTGAAGAATTTGGATCTTTTCCTGGATGAATTTTCAGGTTAAATTTCTTATTCGAGACTGTCCTTGGCGGTGAAGCTGTCCTTGCTTGGCGAGGATGGAAAACCGAGATTGCGTTGCGGAAATGAGGAGATCCCTCCCTTCGGGCTTATGGTAGTCTATCTTAATTGTATATGGATGGAAGGATGGGATAGATATTTCTTTTATATGGATGGGATAGATATAGGTATTTCTTGATGTTTGTAGATAGATTTTCACCAACAAAATAGATTAAGGTAGGACAAACCTAACCAAGACCTTCGTGGATCATTGTGAACTGGGGGGAAAGGATTACAGAGCAATCCGAGATAAGTGATAATTATGGAAGGTGGTGGAATCAAATGACTACACCGTCTAAGTATTTCTGGAATTTTTTAGTTTTTTTCTTTTTCTTTTCAAAAGTCTTGTGTTTTGATTTCATCATATTTTTGGATATCGATATGTATGCAGGCCTGAATTGAAGAATTTGGATCTTTTCCTGGACAAATTTTCAGGTTAGTTTTCTTATTCGACGAATTTGCAATTAAATTGAACCCAATTCGCTTAACAAGCAGATGATGAGAATCCAACTCTTGCCCACACCATTAACAACTTAGACATTAGTTAAATGACACCTTTGTAATATTAAATATGCAGGATTCAGGGCTGGAAGAGATTTGGTCAACTTTCCTTCCATTGAATTTTTCACCATGCCCTTAAAACACACACACCCAAAAACATATGGAGACACCACCTGGACCTGGTTCATATAGTATTGGGGTTTTTAAATGCCACACTCCTCCAATTTCTCTCCTTGCATGTCAACCTAGATGATGTATTCAAGGCATCATCAGAAGATTTCAGGCTCTAAAAATATGTTGTATGATACATATTGTGGGAAGTCATATATATATATATACTTCTCAGACTGGAGGCAACCAATACTCTTTGTTAAACTTTTAGTAGATATTATATTCTGTGTTATGATTTTGAATTGGTTAAGCTTAGAGCTTACTTGGGAAGTTGGAAAGTCTACATTAGCCCTTTTGAGAATTCTGAATAATCATGATATAGATGTGTATGATGTTTCCCATGAGTGTAATTTTATAAAAAAAGTTTAGTTGGTTTCCACACCATTAACAGCTTATACATTAGTTAAATGACACCTTTTTAGTATTAAATATGCAGGATTCAGGGCTGGAAGAGATTTGGTCAACTTTCCTTCCATTGAATTTTTCACTGTGCCCTTAAAACACGCACGCCCAAAAACATATCGAGACACCACCAGGCCCTGGTTCATACAGTATTGGGGTTTTGAAATGCCACACTCCTCCAATTTCTCTCCTTCATGTCAACCTAGATGATGTATTCATGGCATCATCAGAAGATTCCAGGATCTATAAATATGCTCTGTCTTTTTTTTTTTCCAAATTTGTCCGAGGTTTGAATTTTTTTTATTAAACTCACTGAATTCTGCACAATCAGAATCCCTAATTTATTAAAATCACTAAAGTCCGCACAATAAGAATGCCCCAAGATTTTTTCAAACCGCTAAGCCATTTATACAACATATCTCCTAAAAATTATACTAAAAATGGCGGTGCTTGGGCGTATCTTCCCCGAAAAACTACTAGTCTGGTAGTGATCTCATGAACACATCAGGGAATACTGTACATAGAAACTGTAAACATCATCAAAATGGTGCAGATAAGGGTGAATAGGTCAATGGTAGTCCCCAATTTTTCACTCAACTTCAAATTTATTGCGATAAGGTGGTGTTGAGTCTAAGAGTGATTGAATAATAATTACGCTCTTCCTGCCATTGTAATATGTATATGATTTGATGAGTAAAATGATTTGAGCCACCACTGAACACATTGCAATTACATTGCTTTGAATGAGATATTTTAAACTCAACTACTCCTACTCATCCAAATAACCCAAAACAACCAACATCCTTATCATCGAAAGCAAAGAGCTTCTTTCATTGCCAGAATTATGATTTATGAGATTGCTGTAATTTGCATTGTGCTCACGAGTGGTGTGTACTATGTAGTTGTATATGAATAATGATTGGGATTTTGAAGATGCATTTGATGATTTGGGACTATTGTCAACTCGTCATTGGTTTTATTGAGAACTTTTTTAGTTTCAATTCGTCATATTATTGAGAAATCTAAGAAAATTAATTCTCAATTGCAAAAGTCATCATTAATTGAATTAAGAATGAGAAGAAAAGATTTAGAGATTGAATAATAATTACCCTCGTCCTGCCATTGTAATATTTATATGATTTGACTAGTAAAATGATTTGAGCCACCACTGAACACATTGCAATTACATTGCTATGAATGAGACATTTTAAACTCAACTACTCCCACTCATCCAAAGGACCCCAAACAACCAACATCCTTATCATCGAAGGCAAAGAGCTTCTTTCATTGCCAAAATTATGATTTATGAGATTGTTGTAATCTGCATTGTGCTCATGAGTGACATGTAGTTGTATATGAATATTGATTTGGATTTTGAAGATGCATTTGATGATTTGGGACTACTGTCCACTCGTCATTTCTTTTATTGAGTATTTTTTCAGTTTCAATTAGTCATATCATTAGCAGTATTGAGAAATCTAAAAAACTTAATTCCAAAGTGCAAAGTCATCATTAGTTGAATTAAGAATGGAAGAAAGGGTTTAGGGATTATAATATCTGAAAATTGTTATCTTTAAAGTATTATAAAATGAGGTTAGATATTTATATAACAATAATAATATTTAAGTGACTTTGAGTCTAAGAAGGATTGAATAATAATTATGCTTGTCCTGCCATTGTAATATGTATATGATTTGACCAGTAAAATGATTTGAGCCACCCCTAAACACATTGCAATTACATTGCTCTGAATGAGATATTTTGAACTCAACTACTCCCACTCATCCAAAGAACCCCAAACAACCAACATCCTTATCATCGAAGGCAAAGAGCTTCTTTCATCAGAATTATGATTAATGAGATTGCTGTAATTTGCATTGTGCTCACCAGTGGCATGTAGTTGTATATGAATATTGATTGGGATTTTGAAGATGCATTTGATGATTTGGCAATATTGTCCACTCGTCATTGCTTTTATTGAGAATTTTTTCAGTTTCAATTCGTCACATCATTGGTTGTATTGAGAAATCTAAAAAAATTAATTCCCAATTGCAAAACTTAATTCATCATTAATTGAATTAATAATGAGAAGAAAGGATTTATGGATTGAATAATAATTACCCTCGTCCTGCCATTGTAATATGTATATGATTTGACCACTAAAATGATTTGAGCCACTACCGAACACATTGCAATTACATTTCTCTGAATGAGATATTTTAAACTCAAACTTTCCCACTCATCCAAAGAACCCCAAACAACCAACATCCTTATCATCGAAGGCAAAGAGCTTCTTTCATTGCCAAAATTATGATTTATGAGATTGCTGTAATTTTCTTTCTTCTCATGAGTGGCATGTAGGTGTATATGAATATTGGGATTTTGAAGATGCATTTGATGATTTGGGACTACTGTCCACTCGTCATTGCTTTTATTGAGAATTTTTTTCAATTTCAATTCGTCATATAGTTAATTGTATTGGGAAATCTAAAAAAATTAATTCCCAATTGCAAAAGTCATCATTAATTGAATTAAGAATGGGAAAAAAGGATTTAGGGATTATAATATCTGAAAATTGCTATCTTTAAAGTATTATAAAATGAGTTTAGATATTTATATAACAATAATAATATTAAGTGACTTTGAATAGTAGTACAGTCTCAAATTTTGAGATTTTTGTAGCCATTTATTGATCAATTGCAGCAGAAATGGTTTACAGGTCTACTGTTGAAAGCTTTGTGTGTATAGTTCTTGCTACTATGATGTCTGTTGATCATCAGTTTGTGTTGGGTGAGTTTGACTACAAAGTTTCTTTGCATAAATCTATTCTGTTTCTGGAGGCTCAACGTACTATCCAGCAGTAGCAAGAGGATAAGGTGGAGAGGAGACTCTGCTCTCACAGATGGACAAATCCAAAATGTAATAACAATATTTTCTCATTTTGGTATTACCATTTATTCCTGAATGTCTTAGAAATGTTGTTTCCTGACTAGATCCCGTAAATCCTTCTACTTCGGCCATCAAATATCAGAGAGTAGCCCAGTCAAAAGTTGCTTGTATTTCTACAATGGCACGCATTTCTTACAAGCTCACTCTGCAAGCTGTCTTTCTGTTCTGGCTTTTCACATCCTTCCCCTTGTTTGTTGTAGTTAAGTGGGCTTGTATTCTTATGTTCTTAATTGCTTTCTTTTGATGTATCCCTCGAGAATCAGGGTGCTCTACCCCTGGGGTGTAAGCAGATTGGTAAAGTGTTGTTTAGTCCTGGGCTATGTCACTAGGTAGAAACCCAGAGGATAGGGTGGGTATGTTCCTGCAAGGCTTTCTGACCATTAACTCAATTGTATTACTATGGACTTTTTCCTGCAGGAGCAAGGCATGCTAGGATACTCAAATCACAGGTTCAAATTCTTATCATGGCAGTCTGTCTGTGTAAGGTTTTTTGAAGAGTAAAACTCTATGAATTGTTGTTGTGGTTGCGGGAGGGCAAAGGCTATGGTGTATAGCTAAACCTTCAGCTTATGAGAGTGACTTGATGGTGAATATCAACTATGCATGTTCCCAGTTTGGAGTAGACTGCTCAGTGCTGCAGAATGGAAATCCATGCTATTACCCCAATACTCCAGTATCACATGCAGTTGTTGCAATGAATTTGTAGTTCCAACACTATGGACGTAATTACTGGAATTGCTACTTCGACAACACTGGACTTGTGGTACTCACCAATCCAAGTAAGTATTATTCTTTAATGCCAAAAGCCATGCCAGTTTTTCTCTGAATAACTTACCATAGATTTTGCCTCTGCAAGGATCTGCAGATCTCTACCACACAGATTGTAGAGCACTGTGTCTCTTGCCATAATCATTCTACATACATACTTTCATAATTCTTGGTAGCTACAACAGAGGATATTCTATCAATACTGGAGAGTTTCTTTGTTCAGTAGGGTTAATTGAGAGTGTTTTTTTGGTGTGCAAGTTATGAAAACTGTGAATATATATCGCAGTGAGTGATGAGTGAGAGATTGTTACAAAAGCTTTGAGATTGGTTATATCCACATCTCCAATAAATAAATTTCAGCAGATTGAGATTCCAAATAAAGAAATTCAACAATAGTGATTTTAATGTGTTTACAAAGATAAACCAGAGATTTTTTCCAAAAATCTTGAAGTGCATTATCAGCATTTAGCATCTCCAGTAAGGAAATCCAACGATAATGCTATTGATATGTTTACAAAGAAATACAGTATTTCTATATGGGTCGTTTGGTGAGTATTATTGTATGTGACTGCGTAAATTATGTACGATCCCACGATGTATATCAATGCTCCTCTCGTGGGAGTCCTAGCTAAGCTCCATAGCAACAACATGGAATCACAGTTTGAATTCAAAAAGTTATGATAGTTTTCATAATGAAAATAACGAACTTAATGATGCTCAATTTTTGGAAGTTGTCTCAAATTTTGAGATTTTTGTAGCCATTTATTGATCAATTGCAGCAGAAATGGGTTACAGGTCTACTGTTAATTGCAGCAGAAATGGGTTACAGGTCTACTGTTGAAAGGTTTGTGTGTATAATTCTTGCTACTGTGTTGTCTGCTGATCACCCCGGGACTCAGTTGAAGCAGCTACAGAAGATTCTGACGGTAATTCCTAGGATACGCTGGAGTTTATTGAGCTTGAGAGTAACCGCCATTATTTCAGAACGCATTTCGACAACTGTCCCCCTCAAACTCCTTTGATGGCACTTACTTGGGGCCGAAGACGATGCGGTTGATTTAGTGGAGAGAATGCTTAGATTCAACACCTGGTGTGGTTCTACTGGAGCTTATTATGCTTATTACTGGCAGGCAGCCCATTGAACTAGAAACCCTTATCATGTTTCATTCACAGACGTTGATTGGTCAAAGGCATTTATCGCGGGAAGGTCATATGTTCGATCCCACAAATAAATAAAGAACGGTGTTGGAATTTAATTCCAACTGCAACAATGAACAGCTGTACATGAATCTGATTTGCAGTAAATGTTTCAGCCTGTTCGGTGCAGCAAAGTCGCCTTTGATATTTTTGCACATAAATATGCATTAAAGCTTCAGCTGATTTCCCCTGCAGACAGCCGACTTGATTTTGATAAAGGCATCACCGCCTTGCTGCAATAAATTCAGTGATAAACATTAGAAGATATTTTGTAATAGTTTATTGTTTTAATCAGATATTTTTCAGCATATAAATACCGCACAGCAGTTCTGTTTTAATGTTAGAATGTTAGAAGAAGCAGCAGCAGCAGCTGAAGAATCACGCAGAGCAGAGGAAAGCACGCAGCAGGGTGAAGAGGAAGAAGAATAATTTCAGAAGAGTGAAATGCACAGCAGTGCAGAAATTTGAATGTAATTTGTTTTTTATGTTCATCTGTGTGGAACAGAATCGTTCCTTAGTGAATTTCTGAAGTAGATGTTCAGCAATAGAAGTTTTGAAATTCCCTCTGTATGAGGAAGACAAATCTGTAACAGTTAGTTTATTTTGATAAATACAAGTTAAATTTTTCTTGTTGCTGTTATACCGTCACCGTTGCTGAAACACGACGATTAGCGTTGCTAAAACACGTCGTAACTCAAAAATTACCTGACGTCAAAATTACGTTGCTGAAACACCGTTGCTGAAACACCTGTTTCAGCAACTGACAAAATTTCCTGTTGCTGAAACACCTGTTTCAGCAACTGAAAAAAAAAACTGTGTTGCTGAAACACCGTTTCCAGCAAGCGAATTTTTCTGTTTTTCTGTGTAAAAACAGAGTGCGATTTTTGTCTGTTTGTTATGGGATTTATCAGAAAATTCCAACATGGTATCGGAGCTAGTCTAGGCACTCAGTGAGTCAAAAACAGAGATTGTTTTTCACTGTAGGAGCTGTAAGAAGTTTGTTGAGCAGATTTTTCAGCAGAGAAAGTTTTTGCTTGTTTTTTAAAAAAAAATACAGTCAGTATCTTTTCTTTACCAGTACAGGTTAAGATGGCAGATACTGGAACAGGTTTGACAAATCCCCAACTGCCTCAGTTTAATGGGAAAAATTACAGTTATTGGTCCATAACAATGAAAGCATTGTTTGCTTCTCAAGGAATATGGGAGCTGGTTGAAACAGGTTATGCTGAACCTGCAGATGCAACAGCACTGGCTGCTTTGACAGCAGCAGAAAGAGACCAATTGAAGGGTGACAGAAAGAAGGATGCCAAAGCCCTCTTTTTCCTCTTCCAATCAGTACATGAAAGTGTTTTTCCGCGGATTGCAGCAGCAAAAAAGTCCAAAGAGGCATGGGATATTCTCCAAACTGTCTATCAAGGCATGGAGAAGGTGAAGACTGCAAAGTTGCAGATGTTGAGGAGAGACTTTGAAAATCTCAGCATGAAGGAATCTGATACAATAGATTCATTCTTCACTCAGGTTATTGGATTGATAACCCAGATAAGATCTCATGGTGAGATTCTTGAAGATAGAAGGGTTGTAGAGAAAATCTTGAGATGTTTACCCTCAAGGTTTGAATCTATTGTGGTGGCAATAGAAGAAACAAAAGATCTCTCACAGTTCACGGTAGATGCGCTGAGTGCTTCTCTATTGTCTCATGAACACAGACTGAGTAGAGGAACAGATTTCTCTTTTGAGCAAGCATTCAAGACTCAGATGTCTTTTGGCCAAAGAAGAGGTAGAGGCAGAGCAAATTACAGAGGTCGTGGAAGAAGCCAAAACAGAGGCAGAAATTATCCAGCTAGCACAAGCGGAAGGAGCTGCAATCAGAACCAAGCTGAAGGTTCAAGCAAACAGCAAGCTCATGGACAAAGGTATGACAAATCCCAAGTCCAATGTCATTATTGTAAAAAATTTGGACACTATGCCAATGAATGCAAGAAAAAACAAAATGACATGAACAATAGGCAGAATGTTAATTTTGCAAATGAAGAAGATAAGAACCCAAAGAATGTGCTGTTAACATGTAACATAGCACAAGACAAGCAAGAAGATTTTTGGTTCTTAGACTCAGGTTGTAGTAATCACATGACTGGAAATATTGAAATGTTTGCCAATCTGGATGAAAATGTGAAATCTGAGGTAACAACAGGGACTGATGATAAGATAACTGTCAAGGGTAAGGGCAGTGTCAATATTCGAGCAAAAAATGGAGAACAGATGACTGTGCAAGCTGTATACTATGTACCTGGTCTGAAATGTAATCTTTTGAGCATTGGACAGCTCATGAACAAATGTTACAACGTGTTCTTCAAAGATGATTTGTGTACTATCAGAGACATACCTCCAAGTAAGAAGATCATTGCACAGGTGCAGATGACCAGCAATAGAATGTTTCCTCTCAAACTCAGGGCAGATTTGAAGGAAGGCAGAACTATTGTGGCTGTAACACAAGAAGTCTTTCAAGAACAGGTGAAAGATGTGAATTGGTTGTGGCATTTGAGATTTGGACATCTAAATTTCGGAGGCCTGAATCTGTTGCACAGAAAGGGCATGGTAAAGGGATTGTCGTTGATTGAGAAACCGGACAGCCTTTGTGAAGGCTGCATCTTGGGCAAGCAACATAAGGAAAGCTTTCCAGCAGGAAAGAGTATAAGGGCAAAAGCACCCTTGGAAATAGTTCACTCTGATGTGTGTGGACCGATGCAAATACCATCATTTGCTGGAAATAGATATGTTTTAACTTTTATTGATGATTACACCAGAAAGACATGGGTGTATATGCTGAAACAGAAGAGTGAAGTGTTTGAGAAATTCCGCCACTTCAAAACTCTTGTTGAAAAGCAGAGTGGGCATTATATCAAAGTGCTCAGAACAGATAGAGGAGGAGAGTACATCTCCCAAGAATTTCTGCGTTTTTGCAGAGAAAATGGCATACAAAAGCAGTTCACAGCAAGGTATACACCTCAGCAAAACGGTGTTGCTGAAAGAAAGAATAGGACCATTCTTGACATGGTCAGAAGTATGCTGAAGGCAAAACATTTGCCGTATGAGTATTGGGCAGAAGCTGTTACTTGCGCAGTTTACATCTTGAATAGATGCCCAACTAAAGCTGTCATGAACAGAATACCAGAAGAGGCATGGAGTGGTCAAAAGCAAACTGTCACTCACATGAGAGTATTCGGTTGTGTGGCATATGCACATGTACCGGATCAGCTAAGGAAAAAGCTTGATAGTAAGGGGGAGAAGTGTGTCTTTATTGGCTATTGTGATGAGTCAAAGGCATATAAACTCTATAATCCATCCACCAAGAAGTTAATAGTAAGCAGAGATGTGCAGTTCATTGAAGATGAAGCTTGGGATGGAAGCTTGGATAAAACAGTGAATGTGAAGACAATAGTGTCTCATGAAGAAGAAGAGGAAGGGACAGCAGCAAATAATCCTTCCTTGGTGGCTCCTCCTACACCACAGCAAGTACAACAAACCACACCACAAGCTGGAATCCGAACAGCCTTGAGAAGTCAAGGAAGAACAGTTGCTGTTACACCACAAACAGCAACTGCTGAAACAGCACAGGGATCAAATACACCCTCAAGTTCGGATGGAACTCCAAGCACACCAAGAAGACCAAGATTCAGAAATCTGAGTGAGATTTATGAACAAGGAGAGGTAAGTAACAATACTGGTCTGAATTCATTATTCGCTTTGTATTGTCATATTGATGACCCAATCCATTTTGAAGATGCTGTAAATGAAGATAAATGGATTGAAGCAATGAATGAAGAAATTGGTGCAATAGAGAAGAGTAAAACATGGGAGTTAGTGGATCTCCCTAAAGGCAAAGATGCCATTGGAGTTAAGTGGGTTTATAAGACCAAGAGTAATGCCGAAGGTAAGATTGACAGGCACAAAGCAAGGCTTGTTGTGAAAGGCTACAAGCAGCAACAAGGCAGAGACTATGATGAAACCTTTGCACCAGTAGCAAGGATGGAAACAGTCAGAACAGTGTTGTCTATTGCAGCACAACACAAATGGAAGATTTATCAGATGGATGTTAAATCTGCATTCCTGAATGGAGTGTTAAAAGAAGAGGTTTATGTTGATCAACCTCCGGGCTATGAAGTTGAAGGACAAGAGCATAAAGTTTGTAAACTGAAGAAGGCTCTTTATGGGCTAAAGCAAGCTCCAAGAGCATGGTATAGCAGAATTGATGCTTATCTGATTGAGAATGGGTTTGATAAGTGTGATGGTGAACCCACACTCTACATAAAGCAGAATGACGGTAAGATTATTATTGTTGTTTTATATGTAGATGATCTGATTTTTACTAGCAATGATGCTTCTCTCATTGCTGATTTTAAAGCAGTCATGAAGAGTGAATTTGAAATGACTGACTTAGGCTTCTTAAGATATTTTCTTGGAGTTGAAGTAGACCAAAGTGAAAATGGTGTTTTCATTTCTCAAGATAAATATGTAGAAGCTGTTTTGAAGAGATTTAACATGCAGAACAGCAAGGCTACTGTGACTCCAACAGTAGTGGGGCTGAAATTAACCAAAGAAGACAGCAGCAAATATTTTGATCCAAAATTGTACAAGAGCATAGTTGGCAGCCTTATGTACTTGACTGCAACTAGGCCGGACATTATGCACGCTGTGAGTTTAATCTCCAGATTTATGGAAAGACCAAAAGAGACTCATTGGCAGGCAGCCAAGAGAATTCTAAGGTATGTGAATGGAACGAAGGGGTTTGGTATTTTATACTCCTCTTCTGAAAGTTTCATGTTGACAGGTTACACTGACAGTGACTGGGCTGGAAGTGTTGATGATAGGAAAAGCACATCGGGATATGTGTTTCATATGGGATCGGGAGCCATCTCATGGGCTTCCAAGAAGCAACCAGTTGTGGCTTTATCAACAGCAGAGGCAGAGTATGTGGCAGCAACAGCAGCAGCATGCCAAGCAGTATGGCTGAGAAGAGTTCTCAAAGATTTGTGTCATGAACAAGAAAATGGCACAACCATTTACTATGACAATAGCTCAGCAATAGCATTGTCTAAAAACTCTGTTTTTCATAAAAGAACAAAGCACATAGACACCAAATATCACTTCATACGTGAATTGGTTAACAATGGTGAGATTGTTTTGCAGCACTGCAGAACAGAGGATCAGCTTGCAGACATCTTGACAAAACCATTAGCAAAGAAAGGTTTTGATCATTTCAGAAAATGTTTGGGTATGCAGCAGTTGAAATTAAGGGGGAGTGTTGGAATTTAATTCCAACTGCAACAATGAACAGCTGTACATGAATCTGATTTGCAGTAAATGTTTCAGCCTGTTCGGTGCAGCAAAGTCGCCTTTGATATTTTTGCACATAAATATGCATTAAAGCTTCAGCTGATTTCCCCTGCAGACAGCCGACTTGATTTTGATAAAGGCATCACCGCCTTGCTGCAATAAATTCAGTGATAAACATTAGAAGATATTTTGTAATAGTTTATTGTTTTAATCAGATATTTTTCAGCATATAAATACCGCACAGCAGTTCTGTTTTAATGTTAGAATGTTAGAAGAAGCAGCAGCAGCAGCTGAAGAATCACGTAGAGCAGAGGAAAGCACGCAGCAGGGTGAAGAGGAAGAAGAATAATTTCAGAAGAGTGAAATGCACAGCAGTGCAGAAATTTGAATGTAATTTGTTTTTTATGTTCATCTGTGTGGAACAGAATCGTTCCTTAGTGAATTTCTGAAGTAGATGTTCAGCAATAGAAGTTTTGAAATTCCCTCTGTATGAGGAAGACAAATCTGTAACAGTTAGTTTATTTTGATAAATACAAGTTAAATTTTTCTTGTTGCTGTTATACCGTCACCGTTGCTGAAACACGACGATCAGCGTTGCTGAAACACGTCGTAACTCAAAAATTACCTGACGTCAAAATTACGTTGCTGAAACACCGTTGCTGAAACACCTGTTTCAGCAACTGACAAAATTTCCTGTTGCTGAAACACCGTTGCTGAAACACCTGTTTCAGCAACTGAAAAAAAAAACTGTGTTGCTGAAACACCGTTTCCAGCAAGCGAATTTTTCTGTTTTTCTGTGTAAAAACAGAGTGCGATTTTTGTCTGTTTGTTATGGGATTTATCAGAAAATTCCAACAAACGGCTCCTCTTAACACGATGTAAATTGAGTATCCTGTTCAGTTCGGTGACAACCCTGCAATTAGAGAAGAGAAATGGAGGAAAAGGGCAAACAAAAGTTGTAGAGAAGCCTTCTATTTGGGCACGAGCAGTTGCAGTGTTGTTGAGTTTTTTTGGTTTCTGGATTGATCCATAAACTCCTTTTCTGCTGCATCACAGAGACAAGAACACCCACTTGGGAAGTTATAGCTTTCTTCATCTTTCACAGTTTGTGCACGTCCATTGAAGTTGGTATTAGAGAAGCGTCGGCTTGTCTCTTGATTCCAAATTCAAAATAAATAGATTGAGCTTTCATGTAACACAAAAAGTAATCATGAATTTATACAAATTATACTGATTTATGAAGAAACCATGACCATGAAAACTTCGTATTTTCATTCGATTAATATCATGTGTTACTACTTTAAATGTGAATGAAATAACCTTTCCTATGTATAAATTCAAAATTTTGTTTTAAAAATTCAATTCAAATACTCCTTATAATCTAGCGTTTATAGATGCCTCTTGAGGAACAAAAAAATCAAATCCTCATATACCTAGTTATCTTTTTACGAAAAGCCTCGACATGAATTGATGCCAAAAAAAATCTCAAAAACTTAACTCGGAAAAATTGATTCGGATAGTCCATATAAATGTAGACAAATGTCCTCACAAGAATAAGCGGATCAAATCGATATATAATTTTTCCATTATTATTTTATTTTTATTAGTTTTAGTTTTTAAATAATTTTATTACGTTAATATTAAAATTATAAGTTTTATTTCTCCAATGACATATCTGTTGATTTCTATGTAAAATGGATCTCTATGTAGATGAAACAAAGGGAAACAACTAGAAACACGTGAAGCCTTCCTCCCTTCACAACATAGAGCCACAGAGCTAAGTGCCTCTATTTATAATCATCGTAGAATACTCAGCTGAAATCTTTGTTGTGTGGTATCAAGAAAGCCATTGTTATAAGAATGATTAATTTTTATAAAAAGATATTAGAGCATATTTTATTAACGCTTATGCTATCCATATGGTTTTTCATGTATAAATTTTAGATAAAATAGATTAAGATACGACATACGAAATTGAGATTTTGACTACCGCCATTTGGAATTTATTTGCATCCAGATCTATACTTAATTAACTTTAGCTTTGCTATTTACTTACAATCTGTCACATTAAAATCTCTCAAAAAAAATGTTTTCATGGAAATTGTTCATCAATAAAGTTATTAAAAAATCCATAATTCAATCAAAAGGCATCTAAAGTGTGGAACCTTTATATAAATGTAAAATCAACGAACAGTGTGAAGTTGATAACCTGCTCAAAATTCTGGCAATAAAAGAGGTGAACAACCTAACCAATATCAACACTCTTGGTTTTGTTTTGCTATACATTTGGTTTACAAGTGGAGAAATAGAAATTTAGTTTTGATTATAAAAATGGAAATAAAAATGGTTTGGAATTATTTTTTTAATGTTTTAAAATTGTTTTAGGTATTAATAAGTGGAAACTAAAAAAAGAAAAAGAAAAAAAAATGATTGGAGATAAACTTTTTATAATTTTGTAAATGTTATTGAGTGAAAATAAAAATGGTTTTAGATAACTTTTTCAACCTTAATTGTTATATGTGTTTAAATAACTACAGTGTATTTAATAAAAATGAAGTCACTTGCTCAAGAAAGTGAGTCTTAGTTAAAAGAAAGTTACTTGTATTTAAGTTGAGAAAGGTTAAAATTGCAAGTAAAAATATACTAATCTTAATTTTTTCATAAATTTTTTTAGGTAGGTGACTGAAAGGGGAAGTGACATCAAAAACTCAAATTGATCTACTATAGTCGAGGAAGTGACATCAAAAACTCAAATTGATCTACTATAGTCCTTGTACTATTCTGCAGCTAGTTGGTGTGAATGTATGTCATTTAGATTTGTACTATTCTAAAGCTGGTTGGTGTGAATGCATGTCATTTAGATTTGCTTGGCCAGTTTTGCCTCCACAATGTGGTTAATGTTAATCATCTCAAACCCTATGAACCTCCTATTCTAGAAGAGGAAGTTTACATTTCCCACCCACCGGCATGTTAATCATCTCAAACCCTATCAACCTCCTATTCTAGAAGAGGAAGTTTACATTTCCCACCCACCGGCATGTTAATCATCTCAAGCCCTATCAACCTCCTATTCTAGAAGAGGAAGTTTACATTTCCCACCCACTATTAGAGGAAGACATGCTACTAGACCTATAGCACTAGAGTATGATGTATCTTGTTAGGCACCAAAGTCGAGTTCCTTCTTAGGACAAACAAGTGTCTGAGGTTTCTTTTGAACATAGCTTCTCGCCCCTTGTTGAGAAGGTGGGGTCATTTTCACTAAAACAATGAAGAACTGATGTGCCACATCTGGAAATAATTTATAGCTTGTCTTAATAGTTAGTTGTAGGATAATAAAGGTATGGTTAATCTTGAGCACTATGAATTTCAGTTTATATTATTTCTTAGTTAAAGATGACTTTGTCAAAACCAATGAAACCTCATCTTAAGTAAAATATTATAGAAGGCATTTGCTTAGAAACATAAGATACAGATGTTTTCGGAATCAATATTCTTGTGCATTTTATGTTTTCAAGTTTTCGTCTTTAGCATTTGAGTGTTATGGCTTATCAATCCAACCATCTGATGAAGGGAGGTAGATCCATTGATCTAGAAGTTTGCAAATGGGAAAGATTTTGATATCAAATCCATAGCTCCCAAAATATGCAGTGATGTGGGTATCCAAGAGGACAAATTAATGATAAATTATGCACTTGCATAATGGATTTTTATATATCACGATTCTTTTCCAATTTATGCCTTACGGCATTTCCTTTGCAACATTTGTTGCAATTGCTAGTTGATATTATTGTGGGATTACAATGATTTCATGCAATTGATACTAGCAGTTTTATTATTTAAATGGTGAATTTATTTTTGATGTAAGATACATATAATTGCATTTCATTATTACTCATTCAATTTGCTAGTATTATTCGGATTGTAGGTTATGTGCAAGGTTTGTTATTATTTAGATTGAATAAGGATTTCATTTCTATTGAGGATCCATTTGATTGACCCATGATCTTTTGGTCCATCCTAATTAGGGAAGGATACAAATTATACTAGGTAGATCTTAGCCTATTTTAGTGAAGTGTTGATCTTAATTTAGACAATCAAACTTCTCTTATCCATTCTCCACCAACATAGTCCTAGATGTGAATTTTATTTACTGACTTGCCACTATGCTTTATATTTTGTTTATTGTTGTAGCATTAGTTTTTGACTCTATTTAATCCTAGTTCATGCTTAACTATAAAATGCGGGATTAATACAGATGCTTAGATGTCATAGTTGGATTTTGTTGATTCATTGAACATAGTTAACTAAATAAATAATGTAAAAAAAAAATTAAAAAAAATTAAAATTTGTGTCTTACATAGATAGATCAAGATAGCCTTGAAAAAAAATACTTACCCTAGTTGATGATTAATGTCAAGGAAAAATGTCTGTTTATTATTAGAAATTAATTTGCTCATGTAGCACTCAACATACTTGTGGTTATTGAGGACACCATGGGTGTTAGAGTTATCCCATCTTGTGGGCCCAATAGGGGACAAAGTCCTTTCTTTCCATTTACTAGAAGCTCACCCTCTATAGGCCTAAGTCGAAATTGATCATGTTGAAGCTAAATCCCAGATGGAGAGTAGTTGTATTGGAAATGAACATATAGAGGAAGACATAGGGTATTTGGTCCTATACATAGGTAACAATCACAACAAAAATATTAGATATTTACAAATAGTGGACCTATATTGGAAAGAAAAGACAAATATGGATAAACGTATTGTGAAAAGTAGTGAACCAAAACAATAAATTCTTCTATGTTTGGATGCGCTCCAAATGGGAAAGAAAATTGTTGGCTTCAAGTTTTCAGCCATAGAGGAGGAGGATGGCATCCCTTAATCCAATCCAATTGACTCTCTTTAAGCTTAGGTGCATAGGTTTAAGGTTTTTTTTCTCTATTTCTATGCACCACCACTACTCTTTATCATATGCATGCTCATAGAATTTATAGAATATTTTCATATGGTGTTAGGATCTTTTGTTGTATTATGGTTTTATTTCCAAATGCATAGTCATTTGGACAAAACAATTATATTTTTTCTATTCCTTTGAAAATAATAATAACTATTATGTGTACAATTGACTTAGTTTAATACAACATTTGTGTCTAACTTAATGGAAAGAAGAAGAAGAAGTAACATACCTTTTCAAAATTCAATACCAAAACCATATGTTATGAGAAAATGCTAATAATAGTTAAAGTTATTTGTTTTATTTTTTAAATATATTTGTGAAAATAATAATAACGTTAATTACATTTACTTTAAATATTGGGGGAATGATTGTTATACTCTAATCCATAGTCAATTCCTATAAGTTATATGATGAATTTTATTGTAAAATCTTTGAAACTCGTTATCGATTCTAAACAATCTCAGAAAAAACTCAAACACACACACACACACGCACGCACGCACACACACACACACACACATATATAGATAAAATTAAAACAATTATATTTTACATATATTTAGGTCGATAGGCCTTTCTTTTCGAATCAGTGCACCTCACTTTTTAGTCTACCATTTTCTTATGACTGTGACATCTATCCAACTGGAAATATCTCATATGATTGTGACATCTATCACTTTTGTTCTTATCCTTCTCTCGCTTGCTCGAAGGATTTGACCATTTTGCATGTGGATGTAGTGGTTGGTGGCTATACTGTTACCCTTGTCGAAAGGTTTGTCCTGCTTGCAGGAAGGATGTGTCCATTTTGCAAGTGGATGTAGTGGCGGGTGGATATACTATTATGCTTCCCAAAGGGTGGAGCCATTCGTTCGAACACATTTCTCTATTGGACTATGTACCAATGGATATACATACACATTGTTGGAATTTGTATCAATGTCAACAGTTGCTCTAGAGTCAACTGATATATATATGTGTGTGTGTGTGTGTGTGTGTGTGTGTGTGTGTGTGTGTTGCTGGATCTTCAATCGATTTATCAATGTCGACAATTACTCAAGAGTCAACTGGTATTCAAGGTAAACTACATGTTCTTCTTCAGTACTAGATATGCTACTACTTGTTGTGTTTTCTAAGGATCTGTCGTTGATACAACTGGTTTTGTATCTGTACATGGTGTTGGATCCACTGCTAGATTAACTGCATCTAGATTTCTTCATTTATTTGAGACGGGATACAGGTAGTGATAGACTAGAAAAGGCCCTTACCCATAGAAACCTACCCATTCACACACAAATCTTCACTATAATAAATGGTCTTTGTTAGCAAGAAAATGTCATTATTTCGGAAGCATAATAGTTGTTGTTAGTGCCTAATGATATGCATGAATCTAAACATTTTTCATTCTAGAAAATATGAGGATGATGAATAAGTCAGAATCACAAAATAAAATCACAACACAAGTTAAGGAAATGGTATCTGACTTCATAAAATGAAAATCACAACACAAGCTTAAGTGAGCAAGAAGTACCCAACTCCATAAGATGATGTAGAAAATCTACAATATCAACGATGGTTCAATTCATGCAATGTAAGCCCGCCTATTTCTCCTCTGGTAAAAATTTGCATTTGTATAATCACCCAATTGAACTGAAGGTTTTTGCCACTCCCTATGAGAAATAAAGCTTCCTACAAGGGCTACACAAAATTGGATCCATGTCAGTTCATCAGACAAAGTGAATACCCTTTTCCATCATTAGAAAAGAAGCATATCCTTCATCATCAACAATTGGGAGCCTTAACCTTGTAGGTGAAATGGTCACTTGAGCATGACATTAACAATAAACGCACTCCTCAAGAATTATCCTACTACTCATATCGATGTGGCACATGATATCGATAGGGTTTTCAAAATTATTATGTGATGAAATTCTCATGATATATGGCACAAACAATTTTGCGACATCAATGAGGAAATCAAGTTCCACTAATAATTATGGCCACTAAATGAAAAAACAAATTTTTTGTGAGGATTTACTGGGCTTGACATCATGAATAAGCATACTTGTAAAAGGATTGCAATTGCAACAGCTTAAAAGGGTTTTATTTTGTGGTTCTACAGAATTCTATGAATCTGTTTGAACTCAGTGGAAAGAAGCATATTCAGTGTTGTCCGCTTTTCCTATTGCATGCTTGAATTCTTGCCCAATGCCATCATGAACATCTGTCGCAAAGAAAATTTTTAGTGTCACCATGTGTAAGCTATGATCTGTAAAGCAACAACACATTTTAAATATATTATACAACCAAAACTTGGATGTTATAAATAAGAAAATTGCAAAACAAAACAAAACAAGGTACGTACACTGTTTTTTTTATTTTTTTAGTGAAATACTTAGCATTCTCTAACTCTTCTAGCTTATGGCTTTTTTAATGGTTTTGTTAAGGAAGATATCTCAGGTGGTTAGGAGGGTTTAATGATAACCTCCACACCCAGGTTCTAGTCTCATGACACCATTATGTTGTATATGTCTGTTGACGTGACTATGTTATATATATCTGATGTATGTACAATGACTATGTTACATATGTGTTATGTATGTATTGCAACTATATTATATATGTTTGATGTATGTACTTCTCCGTGAAATAAGCTGAAGACGAGCTTCTTCTAAGGTTTCGCACCCCTTTTGAAAACAATAATTTTATGGCTTATTTACTAAAAAGTAGATAAAGTATGTTGGAATGTGAACAAAGGAGGAATTCTGTGTTTTTTCACAATGTTTGAGAAGGCTCACTTGCTTGAGGAAGTCTAAGAAAAGAATAAGTAAATATTTATTGAGTTGTCATCAACATGATTTTGTAAATTATATGATTTTGAACCTAAATTAGTGCGAATCTGTTTTCTTGGTTTCATGTGAAGCAGATAATTTTCATTTGAAATCTAAACATGTTTGAATCACACCTACAAATCAACTCAGAGAAACCGAAGCAAAGGAGATTTTCAAATTGCAGGCAACCATAATAACACTGTGAAGATGGAGTGGAAGAAGAGAATTCCATGTAAGTCGCAAAAATAACTTGGAACAAACACATATTGTTATTGAGGGACTTTTGTGAACACTGCTAAGCTTGAGAAGCTCAAAGATGAAAATAAAGAATTTAAAGGACATTACCAAATGCTAAAATTTAGTATTTGGAATTAATGCTACAAATCAACTAGGAGAAACTGAAGCAAAGGATATTTTCAAATTGCAGGCAACCATAATAACACTGTGGAGCTAGAGTGGAAGAAGAGAATTCCATGTTAGCCATAAAAATAGCTTGGAACAAACACATATTGTTATTGAGGGACTTTTGTGAATATTGCTAAGCTTGAGAAGCTCAAAGATGCAAAGAAAGAATTTAAAGGGCATTACCAAATGCTAAAATTTAGTATTTGGAATTAATGCTTCTCAACTTTGTGATATGCCATAAAGAAGTTGGAATTTATCAATTTTTTTTAGTGATGGTGTATATTTATAGGTTATAAAAAAAGAAAAATATGTTTTGATAAATTTTAATGGGTAAACTTAACATAATAGTATATACATCACATTTTAACTTAAAATTTAAGTGAATAAAATTAGATTGACTTTCCAATTTCTATTAATTTAATTGGAATAAAATAGAAATTATATCTAGTCTATTTCCAATGCAATAGAGTGATTTTCTAATTTATTTAATACTTAATTCATTAATGCATTAAAGGGTATAATTACAAGAAATTTCTTTCTTGATAAATGAGAGACTCTTCTAATCCACCTCTCTTAAAAATGATCTACCAAAGACTTTATATGGAGTTACATAACTCCATATAAAGATATATTTGATGATCTAACCAGCACTTCTTAGGAAAATATATATATATATATATATGTGTGTGTGTGTGTGTATGTGTGTGGGGGGGTTTATTAAAGTTTGGATCACAACCAGAGATATTTCTAACTTCATATTAAGATAGCTAAAGCTAAGCATACTAAGATAATTATAACTTATAAGAAAAGAAAAAAATTATTAAAAATGCACTTCACATTCTTACTAAATTCATTTTCAAAAGTAATAAATCTAAAAATAGATAGAATTCCATTTATTTTCCAGCAATAAGCCAAGTTAATGAATGAAAAAGCATCAAACATTAAAATATTTTATAATCTACCAATCCAAAAAATAAATCAATTACTAATTATATAAACAACATAATTTTAATATCCCATACAAAATTATTAAAAAAAATCTCCATATATATACAACCTCTCACAACCTCCATTGCTTTAATACAACTACACCCTATCTTATTTTTATAAAATTGACCATTAAAATTTATGAAAATTATTTTACAAAGCTACACATATAAATTAAATAAAATTCAGAAAGCTCCCAACTTAAAATTCAAAAAGCTCCAAACTTAGAGTACAAATTTGTTGTTTCTCAACGTTAAGGTGAATTGTTACATAAATCTCTTTAGTGAGTAAATAAAATTGGTTCTGCTAATCTCGAAATTGGCTTTGCTGATTTAGTTGAAAGTTTGAGCTAAATAATAGAGTATATTGAAAATTTGAGCCAAGAACTAGAGTTTTTGTACTCCACTTATTGCTATTTGATGCAATAAGCTACCCATGAGGTTGTCTATATCAAGAAATAAGCATAGCAATACTAACACAAGAAAAATTGACAAAAGTTTGAAGGGGAATTGATATTTGTTATTGCTTGTGGTTTGCATTAATGGCTTGCCATTGGGAAAATTTCTTAATAATTTGTTTGCATTGACTACTAGGAAAAGGGCATTCAATGTGGTTGAATATGTCCTTGCAAGAGGCGAGTTACTTCCTTGCAGGCGGCAAGTTACGTCCTTGCAAGTATGAATTTAAACTTGTATCTTTTGAGACAGTCAATCATCTTACGTTGTATTGACCTTATTTTGACCTATATATACCAAGTTTAAGTTGCAGTAACTGTATGCATCTTACAATTTTATGCATGCTTTTTTTCCTTTCCTTTTCTTTCTTTCAGTATGCATGCCCATGCCCTCCATGTGGATGATCATTTGACTAAAAATATTGTATGTTGTTTGTTGTGCTTGTAAATCTCTTTGTCTCCTTGTCTTAGTTGCGTGCTAAATTACAAATGTTGGTGCTAAAAAATATTTTCAATTGAATGCAAATTGTCATAAAGAATTTCTTTTACTCAGAAGCACTTACAATTTAGAAGGATTGTAGAAAAATTCCCCAGCCATGTTGAATTATTTGTGCTAAAAAAATATTTTCAATTGAATGCAAATTGTCATAAAGAGTTTCTATTTTGCTCAAAAGCCCTTACAATTTAGAAGGATTGTAGAAGAATTCTCCAACCATGTTGCATTATTCTTGCCAGAATTTCTGTATAGTAAAAAATGTCAAATTAATAGTCCTATGACATATAAAAATAATGGGTTAAACTTTAAATACTATTGAAGTTGAAATATATTTCTTAGAAGTTTAAATAATATTGAAGTTGTAATATATTTGTTAGAAACTTAATGAATGAATGTGACATTAAAATGAATATAGATTAATTCATTTGTTTTATAAATAAATTCATGATTGTATTATTATTACTAATAATTTCATAATTAATTAAAGATGACAATTTTTTAAATTATATAAATTAAAATCATTCAATTCATAATGAAACAGTTAACAATTTTATTGGGCTAGCTTAACTTTGTATTCATCCATTTTTATAGTTATCCATTGATCCAATTAAATAATTTTCATATTGACACTGCAAAGTTAAACAAATAATGGGTTGAGATTCAACTTTTTGTTTTTTATTAAATAGTAATATATTCTCAATTGAAAAGTTGATAATATTTGGAAGCTGAATTTATATAAAATTATCACATTTTAACAATTTTATTGATCTCTCTTTACACTTTTTAAGCAATTGCTAAATTTACATTTTAAATTTATTTAATAAAATAATTATTAAATATAATAAACCAAAAAACTTAGTAAATTTAATTTATATGGCATAACCTACAGAGAGCCCACGAGACGGAATAGTGGTTGACAAATAGGAGAGGAATCATCATAAAACAAGGCCGCATAGCTAGCCGCTTCATTTAATTATTGAAATTTGAAAGGTATGAACCAACTCCTACATTTAAACAAGGGCTACAGAGTAGGGTAGCTCAATTGGTGATTACTTGTTCTATGTAAACCATGAGATTCAAAGCCATGTGGGCCAAACCAACAAAGAAAATAAACATTCTTAATTCATAAAATTCATATATATCATTACTTAGACACATCAATTAAGCAAACAAGTTTTGGATTCCTTATATTGAAATTTTCTCTCACTCTCTATATATGAATTAATAATACCTAGTATAATTGTTAGAATAATGTTTTTAACAATGTTTTTAATTTCTAAGTTAAGAGTATAATTTTTTTTTAAAACACCAATTTAATTAGTATAATAAATATTTTTATTTATAGTATTTTTGTGAACAATAGTGTGGAAAGATGTTTTAATTCATTAAAAATTAAAAAGATATTTTTATTCATTCAAATTAAAAATAAAAAAATAAAATAGGAAACTTCTTTAACATACGAAATAAAATAAAATAAAATAAAACTTTAATTTTAAGATTACAACCTAGTTGTAAATCAAATTGATGTATAATATTTTTTTATTGGCTAAAAAACAATAATGTTTTCATAAGACTTTCACTACATGAACTTTTTTGGACAAATGTATATAACCACTTTATTACATAATAAGAAATTACACTAACTTTCCTACCCTAACAAAATGTTGTTTTTAATACTTAAAATGAAGTCGACATTAGATTTTAAACTTCTTTGGTGTTTTTTTGTAAAGAAAGAATTCATATTTCCCATATGTTTCTCAGATATCATGAAGTATATAGTAAAAAGAAACAAAACACACTCCAACTAAATTCAAATCTCCTTTCCTTAAAAAAAATTCTCCTCTCCACGTTTTAATGCCTGAAATAAATTCAGATGTTCTATGCTTTATATATATCTAAATTATTTACTGCGTTTACTTGGAAATTGTTAACTACTAGAAAATAAATTTACCAATAGGTGAGGTAGTGCCAAAAATATGTTTCTAAAAAACAGAAGGAAGAAACCAAGATACAAATAGCTCTGGAGTAGAACCAAGATACGAATAGCTCTGGAGTAGAACCCAATCGTTAAAATTGAGTTAGGTTAGTGGTGGTAAATTGGTGAACTTCAGTCACTTTGGAAGATATTTTTTTATTGAATGTTATAAGAGGATGTTTATTAAGTTTGAAATTATTTTTTTGGTAATTTATTTGTAATTTTTGAAATAAAAGTTTTAAATTTGAGTGAATGGATTATTATTTTTAAGATATATAATTAATTAGATTTGTTTTGAATGATTAGAAAAAAGAATTACAATTTTTTTCATTTAAATTTAATTTTCAAATTAAATTTATATCAATTTTTTATTTATTTATTTATTTTTTATTTTAGATTCAACGCTGTACCATAAAAGTGTATTTATTTAACTTAACTTTCAATCCAAAAGAAATTATGTTGTGGACACTTCTTTGGTTTGGCAGTTGGTTGGCCACTTGCTAAACTGGACTATTGTATAGAAACTGAACTATTGTATAGAAACTGTAAGACTATTGTAAATGAACTGCATCTTTTTAGAAAACTTAACTGGAAAATATTTTATTAATATAAATGTAAACTTTAAAGAGCTGAAAATTTCAAATCAATCCCAATCATTTAAAAACTCAGCTTTTGCATACGTGGAAAGTTAATAAGTAATGGTATTTCCATTACTTTTTTCGTATGTTGATTGGTAACGTAAATCAAACTAAAGTAGCTTTTTAAGATTCTTAAACTCATTAGAGTTGACTAGAAAATTTTATAAAGTGAGAAAGTATATATATTTATTGAAAAAAAAGGTAACAACAATAGTAATTAGTAATACGCATGTTCATTACAAATATAAGCTAACCTGTTTCCTTACGTCCGAAGAAGACGAATTGTTAGCCAAACAAAAGCAGTTTTACGCATACTCCAGGCTGAACCAAAATATCATAATTATCTTAAAAGTAGAGCATTTTTAAAATATTTAAGAACATTTCATATATTTTTTTACCTGTTTAACGACCTTCGGTATATTCTTTACATCACTATATTCTATTATAATTATTATATGTTCATATTGTGGGCTTTCGATGAATAACAGAGTACAGGTTGCGTGCTCTGTATTCTCGTCTCCCGATGCCTTGAAAGTTGAAAAGCAGATTAAATGAATGCAGATAAAGCTGAATCTACGACAGTGTAGTGGAGATTTCATAGCTTAAAGAGATTCATATCAGCAGGAGAACCTGCCGTTTGTCAGTGGCGGTCATTACCGTTTCCCATAAATTTCCGAAAGATGGAGTTTCAATATAAGAAAATGTTGTCCACATATTCCAACTATCGTCGACAATGTGCGCATTATAAATTATAATGTCGCCTATAGAAGCAGGTGCTTGACCAGCGAATTTGAGATATTAATTTGAAGTAGGAGCAAAGGTGCTTGGCCAGAGAATTTGAGATATTAATTTGAAATAGGAGTAAATCAATTTGGCATATTGTGGGATCGTGAGTTTGGGTAGGTGTACACAGTGTTTTGTAATGTTCCATAGTTAGTAATGTTCCAAACTATGGCAGGCCCACTTCAATCAACCCGATGCCACGCCAACATTCACGACTATTTATGTTTTGTTTAATTAATAAATTAGGGAGTTTTCCATTTACGTGGAGCAATTGCTTTTCCATGGAGGAATTGTTTGGAGAGTCAAAGTGGTTGGTATTGGGATAAAAAAAAATTAAAATATTTTGTAAATGCAATATTTGAATCTTGTTTTTGACGAGGGAAAGCACCATCACGTCTAAAAAAATCTAAAATTAAAAATTTTGACAATTTTTATTTAGATTTACAGAAATTCGTGCCAAATTTTTTCAAAATATGTTTAATTTTTTTTCGAAATATGATCAAAATTTCCAGAAAACAAAAAAACATAAATTTTAAACTACGGCATAAATTAACCACCCAAAACTGATGAAATAATGAGCTGGACAATTGAGAGGGGACAACTGACTGCGATGGTACGAATTGACCGGGGCTGACATAGCAGTCTTTCAAGGCCAAAAAAACATAAATTTTAAACTACGGCATAAATTCACCGCCCAAAACTGATGAACTATTGCGCTGGACAATTGAGAGGGGACAACTGACTGCGATGGGACGAATTGACCGGGGCTGACATAGCAGTCTTTCAAGGCAAAAAAAAAAAAAAAAAACATAAATTTTAAACTACGGCGTAAATTAACCGCCCAAAATTGATGAACTAATGCGCTGGACAATTGAGAGGGGACAACTGACTGCGATGGTACGAATTGACCGGGGCTGACATAGCAGTCTTTCAGGGCAAAAAAACATAAATTTTAAACTACGGCATAAATTCACCGCCCAAAACTGATGAACTAATGCGTTGGACAATTGAGAGGGGACAACTGACTGCGATGGTACGAATTGACCGGGGCTGACCTGGCAGTCTTTCAAGGCGATTTCTATTTCTAATTCTATAGAAAAGTTATTGCGTTTGATATGCATTGGAGATAGCTCCATATAACGCGCGGTTTCTTTTTCTCTAGTCATTACCAGTGCGTGTTATATTTGGCTATCTCCAGTAATTACCGAGTGCGTGTTATATTTGGCTATCTCCAGTCATTACCGAGTGCGTGTTATATCTGGTTATCTCCGGAGCATATCAGGACGCAATAACTTTTCTATAAGTTTGGAAATAAAAATCACCGTCTTGGCAAAAACCATAAATTTTAAACTACGGCATAAATTAACCGCCCAAAACTGATGAACTAATGCGCTGGACAATTGAGAGGGACAACTGACCGCGATGGTACGAATTGACCGGGGCTGACAAGTGACTGCTATGGTACGAATTGTATGATATCGCAAGACTTAAAACAATAGAAATGAAAATAATTAAATTAAATTATTAATAAATAAAAATCAAATCAAACACTGTAATGTTAACTTTGTTCAAACTGGTCAACTAGCAACTAATTAAAGGTCAAAGCAAATATTTAATACAAATAAAACCATATGCATTTGTTATTGAGAAGGGGTGAGTTATCTTTAGATTATATATATATGAGATGATAATGGTGGTTAATGTTCGCTAAGATCAAACATTGGTTTATTGGACCTAAAAACAAATTATTTATTTTGATTTAAGATTTTATTCCTATGCTCGAAAAGCTTGGAGAGAAGCCTTCGGAGCTCACTATAATTTTGACATTGTAAAAGGCTAGAAAGGTCAGTGTTGTAACAAAGATTGTGAAACTGAGATCTAATGTGGTTGTACGTGGGGCACTCTAAGAGGAAGTGGTTTGCATCCCCGATGTTGCTATTCTCACATGTATGGCAGATCCTTTCTATCCATGGCGTTTTAGGAACTGCCCAATGACTTGTTTCACTATGGAGCTCATGAGAATTTGTTCTAATCTTTGCTATATTAATTTTCTTCTTTGAGCTAGTTAAAATAGAGAGATACTTTTGATCTTCTAGGGTGGGGTTGATGACCTTGTTATAATAACTTAATTTTATTTTAGCCGCTAATTCTTTCTCACACTACAATTTTTCTTTGAACTTAGAAGTAACAATATCTTTAATGTTATTTATGTTTTGCAATGCATCATTTTCATTGATCTCCCAATAGTTTAACCAGGCCCTTGTGTCTTTATGCCACCCCCGATTAAGCCTTAGGTGGTTTTGGCTGGAAATTAAAGCTAGCTTGGGAAGTCTATGATCGTCTATGTTATTGAGTTTATGCTTGTACCGCAGAAACCTAATCATAGCTAGGCTCTCAATAGGGGAAAGACCTGCTTCTATAAGGAGAATAGGATAGGGTGTATTACTTTTAATTTTCAGGTTATAAGTTATAAAAAGCTTCTGGATTCGCTCAATCTTTCTCCACGATTCTCTGAAGATGCTGCAACCCCAAACCTCACAACCATATAAGATTACAGGAGTAACTAAAGTTTCAAAGAGGAACTTCTTTTTATCCCACATTACGAGGTTTGTTGTTTTACAATTATTTTCAAGACCAGAATAAGCTTTCCACCCCCCATTAATCCTTTTCTCAATGCTATGGTTCCAGTTGAGCTTGTGATGAATATCAATTCCTAGGTACTTGTAAGAATACACTTCCTCCAAGTTATTATTTTCATACATAAAATTAGCGTAAGTGTCCTTCTTGGATTTGATGATCATAACTTCTGTTTTGTTAGTGTTAACAGTCATACCCATGTAGAGCAAAAGTCCTTAAGAAGCCTAAGTTGCTTATCAAGATCAGATGGACACCTTGTGAAAAGAACAATATCGTCAGCATAGAGAAGAAGGATGACGACTATCCCAGCTAAGATCGTGCCATCACATCCTGCTTCCTCTAAATAGCCTTCAAGCTTATCGATGTAAATGCCAAATAGGGTAGGGGAGAGGGGGCAACCTTGTTTAACTTCGATGTTACACTTAATATCTTTCGACCACTCCTCATTGCTCTTTAGTTTGGAAATTACATTCCCGTATAACCTTATAGCGGCAGCTCTCAACTCGAGATGAACCTTTAGCTCTTCTAATCTATTCCAAAGATAATATCTAGGAAACGTATCGAAAGCCTTTCTAAAGTCCATAAAGCAACAAAATAAATTGGATTTATCATTACGACATTCCTCCGCAATGATCCTAAGCGTAACGAGGTGGTTTGTTGTTGAGTGATGCCTTCTGAAGCCTTCTTGGCCTTTAGCCCACTTACCTTCACTTAACAAAGATTAGAACGAATTCTCATGAGCTCCATAGTGAAACAGGTTGTTGGGCAGTTCCTAAAACGCCATGGATAGAAAGGATCTTCCACATATGTTAGAATAGGAACATCGAAGATGAAAACCACTTCCTCTTAGAGTACCCCGCGTACAACCACATTAGATCTCAATTTCACAATCTTTGTTACAACACTGATCTTCCTAGCCTTTTACAATGTCAAAATTATAGTGAGCTCGGAGGCTTCTCTCTAAGCTTTTTGAGCATAGGAATAAAATCTTAAATCAAAATAAATAATTTGTTTCTTTAGGTCCGATAGACCAATGTTTGGTCTCAGTGGGCGTTAACTATCATCATCATCATCAATTATTTATATTTTTATCAGGGTGGAAACATGCACAAACCCTACATGAAATTTATTCTTTTAAAATTTAATTAATATATATATATATATATATATATATATATATATATATTTGTGTTTATGTTTATAGTTATAAAGATTAATATATTTATATTTATATCAAGTTTATGTTTCTATTATAATTAATTAAATTGATTATGTAGCTATTTGAGTTTATATTTATATAATAATTGATGGGGCTAGCCCACGTGGTCCCGCCGTTGCTGCACCTGCGTTGGTTGTACTAACTAATGAACGTAATAAACAAGAGATTTTTTGGATATAGGTGAATTAATTTTTAATCTGTGTCGAATTGATTTGGGTTATGGTACTATGCGCCGGTGGTTTATCGGATGGACACCTGTCCCTCCTCGATTCTCTACAATCCCGCTTGGTTATAGGGTTACATGACTTCGCGCTTCTTTCTGTCGTTCATTGTTGTTTCTCCCGGTCTGTCGCCCTGTGGGATCTCGGCGTTCTGCAGTTTCTGTGGTTTCTTTTCCTTGGACTTATTCTAAGGCTTGTCTGCCCAGTCCCTGAGCTACATACTCCTGGGAGCGTCCTCGGGCTCGGTCGTTAGGAGCTCAGCTCAGAAAACTTCTGTTCATCCGGCAATTTATTAAAAATCTAGTAAGTATTGCATAATCCTATTCTTCGGCTTGCATGTTGGCTGTTACTATGAATTGGGGTTTTACTTTAATGGGTCCCCGCCTCTGTGCGTTACTGTCTGTGTCTCGTGAGCGTTACACTTGCTCTGCTTCAGTGGGCCTCCGCCTCCATGCGTCGCTGTCTATGTTTTATGAGTGTTTAAGTTATGTGATAGCTGTGTAATTCTTGGTGGTATTTCTTTCAGTACTAGTTCAGCTTCTTCACAGACTTCGACAGTTCTGTAGCACCGTTCTCCGTTGGGTTCTCTGCCAATTCGTTCGGTAAGTCACTGTTCTATGCCGGATACTTGCAATTCTCCTTTACCTGTATCTTATGTCTCGGCTCCTTCGTGAGCAGGAGGGTCACTTCGTGGTATAGTCACGGCTATGGTTCGCCAGACAAGTACTGTGGCACTGTGGTTCGTTTCTTGTTCTTTTCCATTTCTTTTCACTTTATTGGTATTGTTTCTTGGAGCCTAATCACTTTCTGTCATTCTCTTGTAGGTGAAACGCTCGAGGGTTTCGGTGTTTGAGCTCTCAGCTATCCGAGCAAACACGGGTAGCTTCTCTGTTCGTCTGGTAGCTTGCTTGTCTGGATGTTTCGATTTTATTGGGTTGAACTTTCTTTGCTGGCCTTAGGCTGCTCTCTGTCTGTACTTAACTCTCTGGTCGTTAGGCACGACGTTGGCTATGAGTTGGGTCCTACAGGAATTGGCTTCTGTTTGCTTTTAGTGTTGATTACCCACGTCTACGAACTGGGTTCAGTCTTCTACTTTGGACAGTATGTAAATGCACGATGAATTTGGGCGACTGTATTTTTGTAACCTTATGAATTTAATACTGGAATAGATTGGTCTTGTGTTCGTAGTTTCACATACTCGTTACGAGTTCTTTTAAATGTTTGGTTATATTGATTTGTGTCATTTGTAACTGGGCGCTTCCACTTCTCGTCCGATTGTTGCTAACTTCTTCTTTGTCTTAGTACCTGTAGCTGTATATTGACAATCTTCACATGATAAAATGTTAACGAAATATTTCACTGTATTGAGGACACTGTAGGGTTTCGTATGCAAAATTTTTATTATTCTCTCTCTGTTTTTCTTACACAGTTGAACCCCTGAATGTGCTTTTTCTCCTCCTTTTAATAGCACTGTGTTCAAACTGTTTTAACTGTGTTAGTTTTCTTTCTGTTAGTTACATCAGTTGTTCCATATGCGGAACTTTGCATAGTTGTCAAATACATTTTCTTTCCTGCTTTTACAACGGTAATGTAACTGTTTAAAAACAACGACTCTACCGAATGACTATTACTCCTAATTAAAATTCATTACACTAATCTCAGGAAACTTTAATGAAAGAAAAGTAAAAGTAAAAAAAAACAAGTATATTGTTCATCCATGGATTGATTCCTCCGTCCTCTTCAGAAACTATATCAACCTCTCTTCCAACTTTGCCCTGTCAGCCAGTTGCTCCTGCATCAGGCTCCCGGGGTAAAACAAAATCATGGCTCCGTTCCATGAGTTCCTCCACCGAATAGCTAGCCTTCTCTATCTGCGTCGCATCGAGCCACGAGCTGTCCTCCATTGGGCGGTCTCTCCACTTGACAAGATATCGTAGATACTCTTTCCTATGTGTCTTCTTGGCTACCTGGGTACTGAGGATCCCTTCAATCTCATGGGACTGAGCCGAAGGCATATGCTTCTTCCAAGAACTGTCTCCAATTTGGGTGTCCCGTTCTGGTTGTACCACACTGTCTTCCTCTATTTGGGCGGTATATGGGAACAAATCAGCCACGTTGAAAATAGGTGATATGCCTATATCAGGTGGCAGCTGAATTTCGTAGGCGTTGGCTGAAAATTTACGCAAGATCTTGCAAGGACCAATTTTCTTAAATTTTAGTTTATTATATGTGCCCTTAGGAAATCGTTCCTTGCGTAGATGCACGAGAACCTCATCTCCAACGTTAAATTGCACTTATTTTCGCCTTGAATCTGCTTGTTGCTTATACTTCTATACGATGTCCTGCAATTTTAATTTGACCTGTTCATGTAGCTCACTCATTGCTTCGGCAAAATCTTCTCCATCCGCTCTTCTCCGTTCCAACTTTCCCAAATCTCGCAGTTCATGTATTCCCCGTGGATGCATGCCATACAAAATCTGGAATGGGCTGTATCCGATGCTACGATTGGGTGAATCATTATAGGCGAATTCTGCCTGAGCGAGAGCACGATCCCATAATCGTGAACTTTCTCCTGTCAAACTCCGTAATAGATTTCCCAAGCTCCTGTTCACCACTTCCGTTTGTCCATCAGTCTGCGGATGATATGCAGAGCTGAAGTTTAATTGCGTGCCCAACTTTTTCCATAGGGTGCGCCAAAAGTGTCCTGTGAATTTTACATCCCTGTCTGAAACGATAGGTTTGGGTAAACCATGTAATCGAACTACCTCTGTGAAAAACAAGTGAGCTACGTAGGTGGCATCACTAGTTTTCCGGCAAGGAATAAAATGAGCTATTTTTAAAAATCTATCTACCACCACCATCATTGAATCATATCCCCGCTGCGTTCTAGGCAGTCCTAAGACAAAGTCAATGCTGACTGAGTCCCATGGCCTGCTTGGAACAGGTAGTGGCGTGTAAAGTCCAGCATTCTGACTGTGTCCTTTCGCCAGTTGGCAGACTTTACACCTGTTCACATATCTTTGTACATCCCTGCTCATTCTGGGCCAATAATAAAAATGTCCGAGTTGCTCCAAAGTTTTGTTGATGCCAAAATGTCCCACTAATCCACCACTATGCTTCTCCCGTACAATATTTTCCCTCATCGAACAGTCCGGTATACATAACTGTCCACCTCTGAACAATAATCCTTCCTGCAAATTGTAGTCTAACCATGGACTTGCATTCCTCAACACGGGATTTTAGCAGGCTTCAAAAGCTTCTTTGAAATCAGTGTCGGTTTGGTACAAATCCTTCAGATGTTCGAATCCCATCACCTGTATGCTACTTTCCTGTAAGAGCAACGCTCTTCTGCTCAAGGCATCCACCACTTTATTGGCTCGCCCACTTATGTGTTTTAACATGAAAGTGAAACTCTGCAAGTATTCCACCCATTTGGCGTGTTTGTGGTTTAATTTGTGTTGTTGCATTACATATTGCAGCGCTGAATTATCAGAAAACAATACAAACTCGTTGCCTAGCAGGTAGTGCCTCTAATGTTTTAAAGCTTGGACCACGGCATAAAATTCCTTATCGTACGAGGAGTATTTCTGCCGGCTCTCATTTAATTTCTCACTAAAGAATGCCAGTGGTCTGTCTTCCTGACTGAGCACTGCGCCAATAGCTGTCCCACTTGCATCACACCTAACCTGAAAGAGTTTACGAAAGTCGGGCGGCCTCAAGATTGGCCTTTCCGTGATCTTCCGCTTCAAAAGCTGAAAGCTGTCTTCTACCGCCCTGGTCCAACAAAAAGGCTGACTGGCCTTTTTGATGGTGTCTAGCATCGGTGCGCAGATCTCACTGAAATTCCTAATAAATTTTCGGTAAAAACTTGCTAGTCCATTAAAACTACCTACCTCAAATAAGCTCCTCGGTGACGGCCAATTTATGATCGCTGCAATCTTTTCTGGGTCCATCTTCAATTCATTTTCTGCAACTACAAACCCTAGATAGACCAGTTCCTTCTGTAGGAAAGTTCATTTCTTTAAGTTTATCAGCAGTTTGTTCTGCTGTAACTTCTCTAACACCCTTCGAACATGTTGAAGATGTTCTCCTTTCATTTTGCTGAAAATCAAGATATCATCTAGATAAACGATCACAAACTTGCTAATAAATTCCTTTAACATCTCATTCATCAATCTCATAAAGGTACTAGGAGCATTGCTTAATCCAAATGGCATGACTAGCCATTTGTATAGCCCTTCATTGGTCTTGAAAGCTGTCTTCCACTCATCTCCTTCCCTAATCCTAATCTGATGATAACCACTCTTCAGATCAATCTTCGTGAAATATGCTGCTCCGCTAAGACAATCCATCATGTCATCCATTCTGGGTAAGGGAAATCTATACCGAATAGTGATTTTATTAATAGCTCGCGAATCTGTAAACTTCGCCATTCTCCACCCTTCTTGGGTGCGAGTACTGTTGGTACCGCACAAGGGCTCAAACTTTCTCTGATCAGTCCCTTATCCAACAACTCCTGCACTTGTTTACGAATCTCTTCGTTATCTTTCGGACTCATTCTATATGCTACCTTGTTCGGTAAGCTTGCTCCAGGTATAAAATCGATATGATGGCTAATGCTCCTCTTGGGAGGCAGCTTATCTGGTAGATAGTCAACTATAATATCCTTAAAGTCTCCCAACAGCTCCTGAATCTCTGCAGGCAATTTCGACTTTTCTGTGTTCAGCAACATCGTTTTTGTCCTCCTCACAATCGCATAATTTACCTCGTTTTCCCCAATCTGCTTCACAAATTGTTTTCCTCCTATTAACAATGCTTTTGTTCCACTCGATTCGGCTGCATCTTCCTCCTTGATGGGTACAAGTGTATGCTTGATCCCATCTTTCACAAATTTATAACAATTCGTCTTCCCATCGTGTGTCACCTTCTGATCATACTGCCATGGTCTCCCTAGCAGTATATGGCAAACGTCCATTGGCATAATATCACAGACCACCGTGTCTTGATACTTGCCAATGTGAAATTCAACTTCGCATTGTTCGTCCACTAACAGTTGGTGGCCTTTCTGTAACCATGACACCTTGTAAGGTGTGGGATGCTTAAGTCGTTTCAATCCCAACTTTTCCACCATCTCGGTGGCGACTAAATTGTCTGTACTTCCGCTGTCTATAATCAATTTACAGCACTTTCGTGTGATTTGCAAACTGTTCGGAATAGTGCCTTCCGTTGGGTCTGTTCAGCCATCTCCTTGGTTGGCTTCAACAATACCTTGTTTAAAACTAATGCCTCCCCTGTTTCTGCCACATTCTCTATCTCTCGGGGCTGTGCTTCAGCTTCCTCAGGCTGCGCAACAAATTCTCCCCTCTGGCTAGCATGCTCAGCTTCCGGGCATTCGAAAGATCTGTGCCCCCACTTATGGCACCTGTAGCACTGGACATTAGTCCCACTTCCGCGACCATTTCCTCTTCCCCGCTGATATGGCTGACCTCCTTTGGTGCTATCGCCTTTCTCTGCTGTCCCTGAAGCTTTGGAACTATTTCCTTCTTCGTTGTTTGTGGCAGTTCTCCCTCTGCCGTAGGGCTGTCCTCGTCCTCTGCCATTTCCTCACCCTCTCCTATTATTCTGTTTCCTGTTAATTTTTTCTTCAACCTTTACAACTCTCTGAAAGGCCTCTTCTATATTTCGTGGAGAGAGAATACTGATCTCGTCTAGTATTTTCAGTCTCAAGCCATTCACGTATCTTGTTGTTTTCTCTAGAGTATCATCCCTATAACCAACCCTCAAATTCACACGATAAAACTCCTCCGTGTATTCCTTCACGATCATACCTTTCTGCCTCAAATTCTGCATTCGTCGATAAAGTTCGACCTGATAGTCTTTAGGCAAAAACCTGCCCTTCAGTTTTGCCACCATCCTTGGCCACTTCCTTATTGGTAGCTTGTTCATTCGTCTCCTGTCCGCTTGGACGCTATCCCACCATAAGGCGGCGTGTCCTTTTAACTTAGTTGCAGCAAATCTAACTCTTTTGTCCTCACTGATCTCTTCATTTTCGAAATACTTATCTAACTCACTTACCCAATTCAATAGGATATCTGCGGATAGACTGCCATCATAGTTAGGGATCTCAGGTTTGGGTTTGATGCTGGCTAACAGTACCGATCTCAACAATCTTAATTCCGGGGCTTCTTCCTCCGATCCGTTTGTAGCAGTTGTTGCCTCTTCTTCACTTTCATCCCCAATTTCAGGGTCTCTTCTCCTACCTGCCTCTACTGCTTCCAAGCGAGCAGTAAGGATTCTCAACTGTTCCCTCAGGCCATCGTTTGCTACTCTGCGTGCACCTCTTCCACGTCCTCGTCTTTGCACTTCCATCTTTTTTTTTCTTTTTTTGTTTTCTTCAAATTCTTGCTCTGATACCACTTGATGGGGCCAGCCCACGTGGTCCTGCCGTCGTTGCACCTGCGTTGGTTGTACTAACTAATGAACGTAATAAACAAGAGATTTTTTGGATATAGGTGAATTGATTTTTAATCTGTGCCGAATTGATTTGGGTTATGGTACTATGCGCTGGTGGTTTATCGGATGGACACCTGTCCCTCCTCGATTCTCTACAATCCCGCTTGGTTATAGGGTTTCATGACTTCGCACTTCTTTCTGTCGTTCATTGTTGTTTCTCCTGGTCTGTCGCCCTGTGGGCTCTCGTCGTTCTGCAGTTTCTGTGGTTTCTTTTCCTTGGACTTATTCTAAGGCTTGTCCACCCAGTCCCTGAGCTACATACTCCTGGGAGCGTCCTCAGGCTCGATCGTTAGGAGCTCAGCTCAGAAAACTTCTGTTCATCCGGCGATTTATTAAAACTCTGGTAAGTTTTGCATAATCCTATTCTTTGGCTTGCATGTTCGCTGTTACTGTGAATTGGGGTTTTACTTTAATGGGTCCTCGCCTCTGTGCGTTGCTGTCTATGTCTCGTGAGCAGTTACAGTTGCTCTGCTTCAGTGGGCCTCCGCCTCCATGCGTCGTTGTCTGTGTTTTATGAGTGTTTAAGTTATGTGATAGCTGTGTAATTCTTGGTGGTATTTCTTTCAGTACTGGTTCAGCTTCTTCACAAACTTCGGCAGTTCTGTAGCGGCGTTCTCCGTTGGGTTCTCTGCCAATTCGTCCAGTAAGTCACTGTTCTATGTCGGATACTTGCAATTCTCCTTTACCTGTATCTTACGTCTGAGCTCCTTCGTGAGCAGGAGGGTCACTTCGTGGTATAGTTGCAGCTATGGTTCGTCGGACAGGTACTGTGGCACTGTGGTTCGTTTCTCGTTCTTTTCCATTTCTTTTCACTTTATTGGTATTGTTTCTTGGAGCCTAATCACTTTCTGTCATTCTCTTGTAGGTGAAACCGCTCGAGGGTTTCAGTGTTTGAGCTCTCAGCTATCCGAGCAAACACGGGTAGCTTCTCTGTTCGTCTGGTAGCTTGCTTGTCTGGATGTTTCGATTTTATTGGGTTGAACTTTCTTTGCTGGCCTTAGGCTGCTCTCTGTCTGTACTTAACTCTCTGGTCGTTAGGCATGACGTTGGCTATGAGTTGGGTCCTACGGGAATTGGCTTCTATTTGCTTTTAGTGTTGATTACCCATGTATGCGAACTGGGTTCAGTCTTCTACTTTGGACAGTATGTAAATGCACGATGAATTTGGGTGACTGTATTTTTGTAACCTTATGAATTTAATACTGGAATATATTGGTCTTGCGTTCGTATTTTCACATACCTGTTACGAGTTCTTTTAAATGTCTGGTTATATTGATTCGTGTCGTTTGTAACTGGGTGCTTCCACTTCTCGTCCGACTGTTGCTAACTTCTTCTTTGTCTTAGTACCTGTAGCTGTACATTGACAATCTTCACATGATAAGATGTTAACGAAATATTTCACTGTATTGAGGACGCTGTATGGTTTCGTATGCAAAAATTTTATTATTCTCTCTCTGTTTTTCTTACACAGTCGAACCCCTGAATGTGCTTTTTCTCCTCCTTTTAATAGCACTGTGTTCAAACTGTTTTAACTGTGTAGTTTTCTTTCAGTTAGTTACATTAGTTGTTCCATATGCGGAACTTTGCATAGTTGTCAAATACATTTTCTTTCCTGCTTTTACAACGGTAATGTAACTGTTTAAAAACAACGACTCTACCGAATCACTGTTACTCGTAATTAAAATTCATTACACTAATCTCACGCAACTGTAATGAAAGAAAATTAAAAGTAAAAAAAACAAGTATACTGTTCATCCAGTGGATTGATTCCTCTGTCCTCTTCAGAAACCATATCAACCTCTCTTCCAACTTTGCCCTTTTGCATCAATAATTATAATTATTTTTATTTTTATCATGCTTGAAACATGCACAAACCCTAAGATATATAATAATTATAATGTAAACATAATTTCCTCACAGGCCCATTATTTCAAGTTAGGGTGGATGGAGCCGTGTAAATTAATGGCCAGGATTGAATGATAATGGAATATGCTTCGTCTAAATGTAACATACATGGTTGTGATTTCACCCAGCCCTCTCTGCTTGGGTGTTACATAAAATCTAATAATAAATTAACTAGCATTTGCACCAGATGTTGCAAAGGAAACGCCGTAAGGCATAAATTGAAAAATACAAATACAACAAAAGAATACTTTGATAAAGAATAAAAATATATTGAATGCTCAAATCAATGCCCCATTAACTCGAAGCATTTAGTAGACATATCTATCAACATTAGGATTATGCACAATGATCAAGAAATTTTCCATATACAAACGACAACTTCCACAACAACCTTTTGTCACATCCACATTTTAAGAAATGCATTGGAACGTGATCGGAATCTTCCATATTGCCTTTTTCATCATGCAGATAAATCTTCCATATTGCTATTTTCATCATGAATATTGTTAGTTCATTGTTGTAAAGTGTTAGTGTGTTAAATTCAATACTATAAGTTCGACAAGCGAAAACATTCCTCAATTAGCATAATACACATTTTTCTCTCACCGTGTAACTTTCAGTCAAAGAACACAAGTAACATATTAACATGTATTTTCCCTTCATTATTTTCATCATAGAGCCAAGAAATCTACGCCTTATCTATAAAGTAACAAAAACATTTTGAAATAAGTTTAATATTTCAAGCCAGTGTCTAACCTATAAAGTAACAAAAACTTTTTGAAATAAATTTAATATTTTAAGCAATTGACTAACCTACTTTAATAATTGAAAAATTCTCAAAGATGAATTATACTCCATAATAAGAGAGCCAACATTGGAGCCCATACTTTCACTAAAACCAAAAGAAACACAACCACTTGTTAAGAAGAAATTCAAGTAATAATAATAAAACATAAATAATAAGCATTAAAGTACAAAATGGTATTTCTAATTAGGAGGGGTGGAGAAATGCTTTAAATGTGAGTTGTTGTCATTCTAATGAAACCCTTTGCAAAGGGGATGTTAAGATTCTGAGAGAGAAGCTAGGCTTGGTAGAGAACACCTTCCTTGTTAAACATTCCCCTACTGTAACCAAAAGGAAAGGGCAAGAGAAACAATAATGAGGTTTTTGTTCACAAGTTGTACAAAATATATAGGTGCTATTGATGTTTGAGTGAATAATGGGAGAGATTATTTATGAAATTGTGATAAGGCACACCTAGTTTTGCCAGAAAGAGGCATATTAATGACAAGTACATCACATTTAGGTAGCATTTGCAAAATAACACCCATGGGTAAGTACAGCCAAAAGGATAATGAATCAATCTAGTCACAGTAAATATCAATATGATAATCCAGGTAAGATGTACTGTCACTTTTCCTGATTTCAGCCCTCTTGGCACCAGTAGGTTACCTATATCCTTGGGAGAGAGATAAGGTGGTTCCTGTAGAAAGGAGACAGTGGACAACAAAATATTCAATTTAATCAATTGGATTATGGTTCGAGCCCCATTTGAGAGTAGTGGGGCTTGGCAATAAGAGATCCAATGATATCTAACCAAGCCATGGAAACCACACTGATGTTGAAATATTTGTCCGACAAAGCGGCCTGGTGGAAAGATGGACTTCGCCATAACTATTTCAAACAAAGTCGGTGATAAAAGGATCCCCTGTCTCGCCATTCTGCGAGTCCTTGTCCCGTTTCCTTTGGAAACACCTATCATGTATCCCACGCAATGGCAAGTGCATTAAGCTTGGGAAGACAGTATGGACCATCCACCTATTTCTCAAGATGTGTCTCTCTAAGACGTGAAACCCTGGATGCTGGATCAAGGTATAACAACCCTTTTCCTTGATGGCACCTTTAAAAGAAACCTGGAATGGCAGGGGCAGGGAGCCTTCATTGACTTTAGATGAAATCAAGAGAGTCGATATTACGGCAGGTTGGTATTTTCATGAACAAACAAGTGAAGGCTCAAGCCCTCTTCAAAGGCCTCCAGCTTCCTGAAGCTCAAGGGGCCTGCTAGGCAACAATGGTGGGTGATTCAATGATTATTCTAAGAGCTACTGTGCACGTCTCTTCCAAACAGTGATACACAGCCCATTGGCACAAAAGAATTATTAAAAAATGCGGAGCTTCAACAAGATCCAATTCCTTCATGTCTCAAGGCATCAAAACGATCAAATTTCTTGAATCTTCACGTCTCAAGGCATCGAAACGGGAAAAAAATATTGGGCTCTACGTTAAGCTTGGGTTATTGTCTATTAAATGGGAGCACCTTTCACCTCTCCAACAGTGCAACTTACTCTGGATCTGTCTGGAGCTGGTTTACCCCTAATGGGTGGAAGGTGCCATACTCTGGATCAGTCTGGAGCTGGTTTACCCCTAATGGGTGGAAGTTGCCATACTCTGGATCTGTCTGGAGCTGGTTTACCCCTAATGGGTGGAAGGTGCCATACTTTGGATCTGCAAAGTATCTGTCTGGAGCTGGTCCATAACTCGCTCTGATTATGTATGGCCTAGTCTAATAGGTGGAAGGTGTCATACTCTTCTGGAGCTGATTTACCCCTAATGGGTGGAAGGCGCCATACTCTTGATCTGTCTGGAGCTGGTCCATAACTCGGTCTGATTATGTATGATCTGTAACCTAATTGGCACAACCCCGCACAGGCGTCAAAGATGTTGATTGACCACCAAGGCAGAAGGTTGAGGTGAGATCCCATCTAAAGTTGGAAGGAAAGAAACTATGGATAAAATCCTGGCTGCTCCTCTGAATCCGGGGTAGAATAACAGTTAGGAAGTACCATGCTCTGGTTTCCTCTTGAGCTAGTCCACATGTCACTCTGATCATGTGTGGTTTTGTAACATGATTTGGTTGGAACCTATGAACAGACCTCAAAGATGTCGGTAGAGTACCAAGGGTAAGATTACGGGGAAACCCGAGAGACCTCAACTCTATCGTGTAGTAAAAACTACATGAGAACATTAAAATATGAGTAGTTCAACTATATTATTATATTTAGTCATACATCAACAGACACAGAAGACAGTTAAAACAAAAAAGAGAACATATAAATTATCTTGGTACTCTGAGAAGTGTGGCAGGGGATTGTAAACTGAACCGTATAAAGCTGCCAAAAGAATTGCGAACTTGTTTTCAAGACAATTGTTGCTTGAGAGAGTGAGACTGAAATATAGCAGAAATTTCAAGCAAATCAAATACTTCCCAGACCTTCAAGTCGATACAACTGAGATAGGTACAATTTTTAGGAGACACCTTATACCAAACAACGCAACGTAGGTTACCACTGTTAAAGAGAGGACATCATAACGAAACAACGAATTAAACATGGAACCGTCATTTCTAAAGGAAACAATGGTACCTAAAGCTGTTCGAAACGTTCAAAGGAAGGAGAAAAATGTCATTTATAAGAAAATAGTAAACTTCGTCCACAACAACGCTACTTATGGTGGAAATTGTTGGGAAAACCACCACAAGAAAGGAACAAAAAATGGGAAGGCTAGAAAGGCAATTATCTTTGCCCTTGAAATGTTTGCTAAAAGGAGAAGAGAGTTCGAAGGAAATTAAAGAACTCAAAAGGCAGTCCTGGGAGTCATCATTGCCCGATTTGAGAGAGCTTCCATTTTTTGAAAGAGTTGTTTTAATTGCACCTCCCCTCTGCATTTTGTTAAAGAGTTGTTAATGTGTGTCACGGTGGATAGATCCAAACACAACATATTTGCTTGCAGGATTTTGGGTAGAGTTGCAGGAAAGTGTGTGCTTTGATTAGCAAATAGACAACGCAGTCTAAATGCTGCTGCTTCTAACACTTCCCTGATCGTCGTGCTGAAGAAATTGCCTCAACCATTGAGCCGAGAGCTTGGGATACCTCTTTTGATCAGAAACGAAATCCACGTGATAAAGACCAAATCTAATGGTATACCCAAATGCCATCTCAAAATTATCCAGAAGAGACCACACAAAGTACCCTCGAACATCTGAGCCATTTCTGCGTTAACACACACATAAATGGTCATCGGTTTAATCAGTTAAACAAATGAAATTCAGTAAAGGCCAATAGCAAGATAATGAAAATCGTGAAAATTTGATCTTACTTGATTGCTGCAGTAAGATAACTCAAACAATCTCCATGAAACCTTATTCTCCTCACATCGTTTAGATTTTCTTGCAGAGTCAACGAGGATTCCTCAGACTCTGGATAGCCTAGAAGGCAAAACAGAGAGATAAGATAAGTACATACTAGGGTTTGACAACCTTCGGCTCAGTTCTTATAGAAAAACAAATCCTCTGAGGTATTTACATAAATTTTTTACCGTTCTCTGTGATAATAATAATCGGTTTGTCATAGAATTCTTTTACATACTCCACAATTTTCTGAATTCCATGAGGTACCACAAACAAACCATCCATCGCTGTCTGGGAATCATATAAAAATGGAGGAATTGCATGAGCCATTGGCCAAACTGTATTGAAAAAATCACAAATTTTTTTTAAAGAGGTCAAGGACTGGATATTCATACCCGTTCTCCGATGGAGACTGCGTGGTGCTCTCCAGTCAGATAAACCCTGGAGTCTGGATATAAATATTGCGTGTTGTCGGGGGAAAGGGGAGGAGTGCTTGTTGCATATAAGGTTGTATATGTTGGAATATTAATTCCAACTGCTGTGCAGCAGCAACGAGCCGCAATAGAGGACTTACGGAGGAGTCGGCTTATTCACGCCACCGCCATAAGTGTCCTTTCACCGTTTGCTTGTTTGTGTTCCCAAAAGAGGAAGAAGATCAGATCTGGGCTCTGCGCCATAACTGCTCACCAAACAGCATTAAAGAAGAAGCATGGCCGAGAAGGAAAGTACCAGCCTCGAGCCAACCACAGCATTTATCAGTCTTGGGTTTCCACATAACCGACTCAAGCAGCACAGCAGAATGTCAAAAGATCAGATCTGTTCATTATGAGCGACAGATTGCAGCAGCGTCTCTGTCAGCAAGTTGAGGCGGTTGATGGATAAATTATGACCGCTTCCTACACTATATATGTGTAGAGCCACAACAGTGTTAATTACTTAAGCAATATAGCGTAGCGCTGGAATGTAATTTATGTGTTTTGAAGAAAGAATGTGCAGCAGCATGAGCTCACATGAATGAAGCCCTTTTGCACAGCAGTGCAGGGACTGAAAAGTAAGAGAGAGCAGCAGCGTTAGAGTTAGAAGTTAGAAGCAGCAGCAGCAGCTGAAGAATCACACAGAGCAGAGGAAAGCACGCAGCAGCGTGAAGAGGAAGAAGAATAATTTCAGAAGAGTGAAATGCACAGCAGTGCAGAAATTTGAATGTAATTTGTTATTTACGTTCATCTGTATGGAACAGAATCGTTCCTTAGTGAATTTCTGAAGTAGATGTTCAGCAATAGAAGTTTTGAAATTCCCTCTGTATGAGGAAGACAAATCTGTAACAGTTAGTTTATTTTGATAAATACAAGTTAATTTCTTCCTGTTGCTGTTACACCGTCACCGTTGCTGAAACACCTCGTAACTCAAAAATTACTTGACGTCAAAAGTTTACGTTGCTGAAACACGACGATCAGCGTTGCTGAAACACCTGTTTCAGCACTAAAAAAAAAACTGTGTTGCTGAAACACCGTTTCCAGCAAGCGAATTTTTCTGTTTTTCTGTGTAAAAACAGAGTGCGATTTTTGTCTGTTTGTTATGGGATTTATCAGAAAATTCCAACATGGTATCGGAGCCAGTCCAGGCTCTTTGAAGTGTCAAAGAAGCTGAAGGAAAGATTTCTTGCAGCAGCAACTTCTCCAGCAGCGTGAAGACTCAGCCAAGAAAGAATCTAAGGTATTTTTCAAGAATATTTTCTGTGTTGTTGTTGAAGAAACAGTCAGTGATTTTAAAAACACAGTGAGAGATTTTAAAGCCTAGAATAAGAATGGCAAGGTCAAAGAAGAAAGCCTCCAGACCTGTTAAAAATGTGTCCCCCCCTTCTACTAAACTAGAAGGCAATCCATTAGAATACATTCTATTTGAAGTTCCAAAGTTTGATGGAAACTTTGATGTATGGGAAATAAAGATGAGGGCTTTCCTAATGTTTGAAGGGATTGAAGTCTGGGAGTCAGTGATTGATGACAACAAGATGGATAAAGAATCCATGGAGTATGATGCACAAGCAGCAAAGACTATCTTGGATGGTCTCCCTGATTCAGTGAAGAAGAATCTTGGAAAATATACATCAGCAAAGGATATATGGGAGAGACTGCATGACCTTCATGCAAAGGGAGCACTGACCATGACAATGAGTCAAGAAGAACCCATCATAGAAGCTGAAAATGAAAAGCTTGACCTCATCAAGCTTCAAGTAAAAGAAAGGGATGAAGAGCTTGCCAAGATTAAGAAGGAACTTGATGAAAGCAAGAGGAAGCATCATGAAGAAGTCATGTCTATGACAAATCAGTTGAACAGAGCAAAAAAGCAGGAAGATGCCTTGTCAAGTCAACTTGAACAAAGGCACAAGATAGTGAACAAATTTGCAGAAGAGATTGGACATTACAAGGCAGAGGTCTCCTCCCTTAAGTCTGAACTACAAGAAGCCAGAAAGCAGGCAGAAGGAGCTGAAAAGAAAATGGAGAGCAGTCAAGCAGAAATCTCCAAAATGAAGTCTGATATTATCTCCCTTAAAATAGTAGCAGTTGAAGCTACTCGTAGCAAGGAAGAAACTGAGGGACAACTAGCAAAGAAAAATAATGAATGTGAAAAGTTAGAAGAAGAGATTGTCCTCCTCAGGAAGAAGGTTGAAGGGATGAACAAGATCATGAAGAGCTCTCAAGCCTTAGATGATATGCTCAGCTATCACAGATCTCCATATGATAAATCAGGACTTGGGTATGTAGGTGAACCCTCAAACAAGTATGAGGATGCTTTGAGCAAAGGAGATGTGAAGAAGCCAGAAAGAGATGGTGATGCTCTTAGTTCCAGCAAAGGCAAGGAGAAAAATGAAGGCTGCAATAGAAGAAATCCTGCTCCAAGCATAAAACCAGCTCCAAGAAGAAATGTAGCTGATGTCAAAGAGGCAAGAGGCAATGGTGATCATCAAAGGATCTCAAGGCAGCAAGGCTTCAGAAGTACATCAAGGAAACCTCCATCTCCCAGGTACCAAAGTTCATTTTTTGGTTATTGTTATGCTTGTTCAAACTTTGGTCATATGGCAAAAGACTGTAGAGCATTTCATGGAGATAGATGTTGTGGTCCCCGACAATCTCCAAGAAATAATTTCACAAGAAGAAATCATGAATTCTTATTCATGAATAAAGTTGAATGCTTCAAGTGTCATAACATTGGGCATATGGCACGTGACTGTAACTTAACATGGGCTCTTACACAAGCTAGACCCATGCAAAAGAAGAAAGTTACACAAGTATGGAGAAGAAAAGAAATACAGTGTGAAAGCCCCTTAAGCAATTCAGCTGATCTAAATTTGTTTTGAGAAGATTCTGCTGAAGGAAGATAAAGCATACACTAAAGGGGAGCTTGTAATTTTTGTTTGCTGAACTGTATTAACAGTCATTTGTTGATGGAGGATGTATTACAGCGCAGCAGTTGCAAATGAAATTTTTCGTTAATCCCTCTAAAAGGTAATATGCAGCAGTGATGAAATCAACAATGTTTTTGCTTTGTGTTTATGCAATATGCACAGAAATGCATAAAGAAGAAAAGATGGCAGCGCTGAAATGTAAAGAGCAGCAGCGAGATAAGAGAAAAATGCAAAGCATGGAGACCCTCACAGCAGTGGGAAGACAGAACATAAAACAGCAGTTTGGAAATTTTTGTTATGGAGCACATGCATTGAAATGCATAGCAATGGAAGGAATTTTCCTTCTATGTAATGTGAGAGAACATACTCACAGCAGACATGAAATTTTTGTTGAAGAAATGAAAGGTAATGGCACAGCAGCAGTGCGAGTGTAATCAATGAAGGGGAGCACGCAGTGCGTATTTTTTTTTTTTGTTAAATGTGAAAGGAATGCGCAGCAGCGCAAGAGCAATTTGAGAAGTTATTTTATGCACAACAGTGCAGTGATAGAGAGAGTGCTGAAACAACAGTGCTGAAACAGCAGTGCTGAAACAGAGTGCTGAGACAGAGTGCTGAAACAGCAATGCTGAGATAGAGTTGCTGAGATAAAGTTTTGTAATGGAATATGCAGCAGCATAATTGTATTGAAAATTTTACACATAGCAGTGTAATGTTTTTCAGGAGAAGACAGAGTCTGTAATGAATAGCAGTGTAGAGCATATTGCAGCCTAAGCACCATTGTGAAGAGCAATGCGAATGAAGATATTTTCACACACAGCAGTGTAAAATATCAGGCAGACACAGTAGTGTCAATTTGGACAGATTGAAGTGCCTCTGAAGCAGGCATGTTGGAATCCCTCTGTTAAGAGGTAGATGTTATTTTTGTGGAACAAAAGCGTTCCTTGGTGAATCCCTCTCTCAAGAGGAAGGTGCTCTTCAGCACATTGTTATGGTGAATCCCTCTGTCATGAGGAAGGTGCTCTTAAGCACAGTCTCAGGTAAATCCCTCTATTAAGAGGAAGACAATTTTAATTGGTTGTACTGCATCAGAAGCAGTTGGTGAATTCCTCTATGAGAGGAAGTGTTTGGGTACAATAGAATGCCCAGCAGTTGAAATTAAGGGGGAGTGTTGGAATATTAATTCCAACTGCCGTGCAGCAGCAGCGAGCCGCAATAGAGGACTTACGGAGGAGTCGGCTTATTCACGCCACCGCCATAAGTGTCATTTCACCGTTTGCTTGTTTGTGTTCCCAAAAGAGGAAGAAGATCAGATCTGGGCTCTGCGCCATAACTGCTCACCAAACAGCATTAAAGAAGAAGCATGGCCGAGAAGGAAAGTACCAGCCTCGAGCCAGCCGCAGCATTTATCAGTCTTGGGTTTCCACATAACCGACTCAAGCAGCACAACAGAATGTCAAAAGATCAGATCTGTTCATTATGAGCGGCAGATTGCAGCAGAGTCTCTGTCAGCAAGTTGAGGCGGTTGATGGATAAATTATGACCGCTTCCTGCACTATATATGTGTAGAGCCACAGCAGTGTTAATTACTCAGCAATATAGCGCAGCAGCGCTGGAATGTAATTTCTGTGTTTTGAAGAAAGAATGTGCAGCAGCATGAGCTCACATGAATGAAGCCCTTTTGCACAGCAGTGCAGAGACTGAAAAGTAAGAGAGAGCAGCAGCGTTAGAGTTAGAAGTTAGAAGCAGCAGCAGCAGCTGAAGAATCACACAGAGCAGAGGAAAGCACGCAGCAGCGTGAAGAGGAAGAAGAATAATTTCAGAAGAGTGAAATGCACAGCAGTGCAGAAATTTGAATGTAATTTGTTATTTACGTTCATCTGTATGGAACATAATTGTTCCTTAGTGAATTTCTGAAGTAGATGTTCAGCAATAGAAGTTTTGAAATTCCCTCTGTATGAGGAAGACAAATCTGTAACAGTTAGTTTATTTTGATAAATACAAGTTAATTTCTTCCTGTTGCTGTTACACCGTCACCGTTGCTGAAACACCTCGTAACTCAAAAATTACTTGACGTCAAAAGTTTACGTTGCTGAAACACGACGATCAGCGTTGCTGAAACACCTGTTTCAGCAACTAAAAAAAAAACTGTGTTGCTGAAACACCGTTTCCAGCAAGCGAATTTTTCTGTTTTTCTGTGTAAAAACAGAGTGCGATTTTTGTCTGTTTGTTATGGGATTTATCAGAAAATTCCAACAGTATAGTGATTAATACCCATATAGTCGAACGATCCCCAAAGTTTCGCAGATAGTTCCGAGGATATGGAGGGTAAGCGCGATCCTAATCTTTCAGCGAACTTGTTTTCAAGACAATTGTTGCTTGAGAGAGTGAGACTGAAATATAGCAGAAATTTCAAGCAAATCAAATACTTCCCAGACCTTCAGAGTCGATACAACTGAGATAGGTACAATTTTTAGGAGACACCATTATACCAAATACAACGCAACGTAGGTTACCACAGTTAAAGAGAGGACATCATAACGAAACAACGAATTAAAAATGGAACCATCATTTCTAAAGGAAACAATGGTACCTAAAGCTGTTCGAAACGTTCAAAGGAAAGAGAAAAATGTCATTTATAAGAAAATAGTAAACTTCGTCCACAACAACGCTACTTATGGTGGAAATTGTTGGGAAAACCACCACAAGAAAGGAACAAAAAATGGGAAGGCTAGAAATGCAATTATCTTTGCCCTTGAAATGTTTGCTAAAAGGAGAAGAGAGTTCGAAGGAAATTAAAGAACTCAAAAGGCAGTCCTGGGAGTCATCATTGCCCGATTTGAGAGAGCTTCCATTTTTTGAAAGAGTTGTTTTAATTGCACCTCCCCTCTGCATTTTGTTAAAGAGTTGTTAATGTGTGTCACGGTGGATAGATCCAAACACAACATATTTGCTTGCAGCATTTTGGGTAGAGTTGCAGGAAAGTGTGCGCTTTGATTAGCAAATAGACAACGCAGTCTAAATGCTGTTGCTTCTAACACTTCCCTGATCGTCGTGCTGAAGAAATTGCCTCAACCATTGAGCCGAGAGCTTGGGATACCTCTTTTGATCAGAAATGAAATCCACGTAATAAAGACCAAATCTAATGGTATACCCAAATGCCCACTCAAAATTATCCAGAAGAGACCACACAAAGTACCCTCGAACATCTGAGCCATTTCTGTGTTAACACACGCATAAATGGTCATCAGTTTAATCAGTTAAACAAATGAAATTCAGTAAAGGCCAATAGCAAGATAATGAAAATCGTGAAAATTTGATCTTACTTGATTGCTGCAGTAAGATAACTCAAACAATCTCCATGAAACCTTATTCTCCTCACATCGTTTAGATTTTCTTGCAGAGTCGACGAGGATTCCTCAGACTCTGGATAGCCTATAAGGCAAAACAGAGAGATAAGAGAAGTACATACTAGGGTTTGACAACCTTCGGCTCAGTTCTTATAGAAAAACAAATCCTCTGAGATATTTACATAAATTTTTTACCGTTCTCTGTGATAATAATAATCGGGTTGTCATAGAATTCTTTTACATACTCCACGATTTTCTGAATTCCATGAGGTACCACAAACAAACCATCCATCGCTGTCTGGGAATCATATAAAAATGGAGGAATTGCATGAGCCATTGGCCAAACTGTACTGCAAAAATCACAAATTTTTTTTAAAGAGGTCAAGGACTGGATATTCATACCCGTTCTCCGATGGAGGCTCCGTGGTGCTCTCCAGTCAGATAAACCCTGGAGTCTGGATATAAATATTGCGTGTTGTCGGGGGAAAGGGAGGAGTGCTTGTTGCATATAAGGTTGTATAGTGATTAATACCCATATATTCGAACGATCCCCGAAGTTTCGCAGATAGTTCCGAGGATATGGAGGGTAAGCGCGATCCTAATCTTTCACGCATTTCTTGTGGATAATCTCCAAAAACAGTGGGATCCAAAAACCTGCAAACTGTGTAGAAATTAATTTCAACAATTAATATGAAATCCCATTAGCCTTTTTGAGAGAGATCATTCGGATTTTCCACGGTAGAATATGAACTTTTGTGGACGTTTCCACAGTAGAATATAGAATATGAATTTGGTCCAGGTTGGTCCTGATGGTGGAATTTTTTTGGATTCTAAATCTCTACAAAATTCATATTCTACTTTGGGATTTGAAAAATAATTCATATTAGGATTCGAAAACTCGACAAAATTCATATTCTACTGTGAAAATTCTATTCCCATTAGCCTTTGCTATCACAAGGGATACATTAATTTTACACAGACGAGGGTATAACTCAAAGTCATGGCACTCACCATCGGAGATTGAAGGATAAAATTCTGTCAACAGCTGATCTCTCTTCTAGAGAATCTTCCAAGGGTTCATACCACGACGCGCTCATAACTAACCCTATAGATCCTCCTTGAATTTTCTACATACAAATGCTCCGCTCTGATTCAAATTTGACAAATTGTGAATTATATTCACAATATTTGGCGTTATTGTAAGTGCGTGAAAAGATTCCTGACCTGATATTTCTCCCTATATTTCTCCACTGCCGCTGTGTGGGCGAGCAAAACGTGATGTGCAGCTAGATATGGCTCTGCTGTCGAGCAATTCCCTGTTATGCACAAAGAATTGGCGCGAGGGGCAGCACACCTAGTCGGTGGAAATATTCCGACGGTGTATCCCAACGGCACAAACAGAATGATTATTCTAAGAGCTACTGTGCACGTCTCTTCCAATTCCTTATCAGCTGCGACGCTGGCGGTGCGTCCGTCCCGCTTCCGCTTTCTCATTAACCGTTTACTTTCGCTTCCTCATTAACCGTTCACCGTTCAGTTGAACAGTTTTAGATCAACGATCACAGTTCATTGAATCGTCTAACACCATAAATCGACGGTTAACAATAGAACACGACGGCGGCTGGGGCAATTCATTTCAAATGGGAACGCCTTACGGCGTAATTATATTGAAATTGAAACACCATTCATAATTCTATGTGTTTACTCCAGATGGTTGACGGCGCCATCTGGTAGGGTGATTCGTAGTGATGCCATCGGTTTCCTTCTTGATGTGATAAATTTTCTTTCAAATAAACTGTTTCCACATTGTCGTCTTGCTGTCGCATTCAGGGGTCACAAGCAAGAGGAAGGTTATTCATCCTGTGATTTTGATATTCTCGACCGTATATACCAGTGTTGGGCCATCAACTTCCAAGAGCAAGGCTTTATTGTGTTCACTGTGTCGGGCCAGATTTCCTTTCGCTCTGGTTTATTATATCAAAGGTTGGGTTTTTTTAATGTAGATTCAAATTGAATTTTTAAGAATAATTTCTCTTAGTTGAATAAATGGCTCATGCATTCGATAAAATATGATTTGAATATATGGAACAACATAAGGAAATTATTGGGTGTGAGTAGGCGTGATGTATGAAGATGCAGTGTTCAGCAGCATAGACGCGAGATTCTTATGAAATGTTCACATTTGTGCGATGGAGGATCCAACAGATTTTGGGTGATATATCTGTTTCAATCACGTAATCAACACTTCAGAAGATGCAATCAATCTTTCCAGAAGTTTAAGGCCAATGGTAACCTTACCAGACAGGTAAAGGTATAAAGATTTATCCATGAGTGATAAATATATGTGCGTGTGTTGAAATTTTTTGTAATGATGGAAATGGACATGCCCATTTTCATTACTCTCTGTAACGAATATACAAATATTTGTGTTGCCATTCACTAATCATATGCATGTTCTGGTCTATTTTCTTTTATAAATATTGTCCCTCACCGAAAAAGTGTTCAGAATTTTAGTATTGTAAAGGAAATTTAACCAAGAAATAAAACCTATCATTGCATAATTTTTGCATGTGTGTACAAATAATGTAGTGAATGTCTCCTCGTCTTTAAGTTGAAGATGATATACGCTATGGTTATTCAATGTTGCATGGAAAATACATGCACACAAAGCAATTTTTTTGAGACACAAAGCTCATGCTCCATGTATTTGTGGATATCAACCTTACAATGTCATTAAATAAAAAATATTTCGAGCTGAAAATCTTTATTGAAAATTGTTGAGCTCTTTTATTTTCTAATTATTTTTGTCATACATTAATTTAAATATAGTTAATTAATCTAAATATTGTTTGACTAATTATACTTGTGTATAAATTTTAAAAATGATATATTGAATTATTATTTGTATTAAATTACCATTTTTAATTGTGTTTTGAAAAAAAAAAAATAATCAAAATTGTCATACACCAGGTAGTTACAAACACAATTAAAACTTTAAAATATGACTCTAAAATAAAAACACTTGCCACTAGCACTTCTTGAAATGACTTTGATAATCCTTCTAGGTGAAATAAATCTCATAGAATCGGAGTATATATTCCACCTCATAGAATTGGAGTATACAATTGGAATATACACGGAAGAATACAAGAAATGCAAGTAAAAAAACCCTCAAATAATAGTAAAACTTAACGAAATCCAATTCATGTAAATCAAAATGTGTTATGCAACCAAATCACAAAATAGAAGAATAGATAGATCAATGACTTAAAAATTAGCCTCTTCAAGGGGAAAACCTCTTTTACATTACATTAATGAACAATTCTTGGATGATACAAATGATAAGGCCTCCTAGGTATATATAGGAGTCTAAGGGGTCACAATGTAATCAGAGCCTACATAACAATAATAATGTAAGGGCACAACAATAGCAATAGTGGGATTATATGGGGCACAACAATAACAATATGGGAGAGACATGGGCACAACAATAACAATATGGGGTTACACTAAAAATAACAATAAGGGGGTACACTAGTATTATAGGGACCTAACATGCCCCTCTCCTTCAAAATGGTGTTTTGCTCAACGCTTGAGTAGCTCCAGATGCTTTTGTATAAAATTCTAATCCTCCCATGTGAAATATTTAGCGAGTAAGTTATTCCATTTAATGAGATACTCAGAAATTAGTCGTTTCTGTAGCTATCGGGTTTTTGTTTCCATGACTGTTTCATGCTCAAATATGATTTTTCCTTCTTCAACAAGTTCTAGCAACATTGTTTGAACTAAGAGCTTGTCACCAATAACCTTCTTTAAGCATGAAACATGGAAAACTGGGTGGACTTAGGAAGATGCAGGTAGCTCTAATTTGTATGCCATAGTACCAATGTTTTGCAACACCTTGTAAGGACCATAGTACTTGGGTGATCATGTAGTATCCTTCTTAGATTTCTTAAGGGACATTTGTTTATATGGTTGTAGTCGTAAAAATACCCAATCTCCTACATCAAAACTTCATTCAATTTTGCGCGAGAGTGAGGTTATCTTTTAAGAGTTGAAGAACTTTGTTGTTTATGCTCATTGTGATATTCCACTGCTTGAACCTTAGAATTTTCTCTTATATCTTATGTGATGAATGATAAATGATATGCATAAAGTTCCATAAATGGGGTCATTTTTTTGCAGTATGGAAGGAAGTGTTATACCACCATTCAGTTAGAGGTAACCACTTGAACCATTGTGTTTGTTTATTAGATACAAAGCAACGAAGATATCCTTCTGAACATTTGTTCACTATCTCAGTTTTCACATCATATTGAGGATGATAAGATGAGCTATGAGCTAATTGAGTACCAAGAGAAGAAACTAATTCCGTCCAAAAATTTCAAGTGAAAATGGGATCTCTATCACTTACAATAATCTTTGGGTTTCGATGTAGATTTTGAATTGTTTCCATATATGCAGTAACATCTGTATTGGATTTAAAAGGATGATATAATGCACAAAAGTGTGCGTATTTGGTAATTCTATCAACTACCACCTTGATGACACACTTACCTTCAGACTTGGGTAAACTTGTGATAAAATCCATTGAGACCTATTCCCAACACTGACTTGGAACGACTAAAGGTTGTAATAGACCTTGGTTCTTAATTGTCTCAACTTTATTTTGTTGGCAAACCAAAAATTTTGCCACAAACTTCATAATATCATATTTAAGGTCATCCCAAAAAATTACTTCTTGACCCTGTGGTAAGTTCTTAAAAATCTTGAGTACCCTCCTAAGGGGGAGGTGTGCAATTCCAAATGAATATTCTATTTGAGTTTGGAATTCTTACAAAGATATAAGCAATATTTGTACCATAATGAATCATTTTTCTAGCTAAATGTATATGATGTACTCGGATCTTGCTGCAACTTCTCAATGAGTGTCCACACATCTTTGTCATACTTCCATTCATCTCTTGCTTCAGTTATCTAATTAGGTTGGATAATAGAAATGTCACAAAGCAATGTTTCCACATCTTCATCCTTTCTTGAGAGTGCATCTGCAATAACGTTTTTCTTCCCTTCTTTTTATATGATTTCAAGGTCATAACCCAACATCTCTGTGACCCATTTTTCTTGCGCTTCTAAAAATAATATTTGTTCCAAAAAGTATTTAAGACTTCGATGATTTTTAGTTTGCCTTGAAGTGTCTTCCCATTAGGTAGGAATTCCATTACTTTAGTGCATGTTGAATTGCCAACATTTCCTTATAAATATTTTTTTGTAAATATTTTCCCTTGATTAGACAACTCTCAAAAGAAATGGGTCTTCCTTCTTGCATTAAAACAACATCAATTCCATTTCCTGGGGCATCACATTCCACAATAAAGGTTTTTGTGAAGTTTGGAGAAGCTAAGACCGGTGCTTGACACATTGCCTCTTTAATACGTTCAAAGGCCTTAGATTTTTCTGGAGTCCAAGAAAATGCATCTTTCTTTAGTCATGTTATTAGAGGTGTTTCTATTCTCCCATAATTCTTAACAAAATGTCTATCATACCCTGTCAACCAGAGGAATCCTTGAAGATGCTTTATGGTTGTAGGGATTTTCCATTCCTTAATGGATTTAATATTGTTAGGGTCCACCTTAACACCTTCATGAGATACAATATGACCCAAATATTCCACCTCCTATACTCCAAAGAAACATTTGGAGGTTTTTGCATATAATTATCTCTCCTCCAATATTTTGAGCACCATGTTAACATGTCATTAGACAAATTTTGAGGTCTAAAATGGGCCTCCTAAGAAAAATTTACAAGGAAAATAAACTTTATAAGAACCAATAGGATTCAAGATGATGAATTCAACCATGGTGGATGATTCATCATTTTTGTAGTAAAAAAGGAAAAAGATTAAAAAATAATAAAATAACTTTTTTAACTCGTATTTTTAACTTATCTCCCCAAGGTTTTACTCAAATTTAGAGCAGTAGTACTCATTGGATACAAAATTTAATTCCTTATCCAAGGAGTACCCATGTTGCATACTTTTGATGGACCCTGCTATATGAAAAATGAGAAATACATGAAAATACGTGATTCCAATCACATTTTTCATGTATTTCTCATTTTTCGTGTAGCATGGTCCATAAAAAGTATGAAAAATTGGTACTCCTTGGACGAGGAATCAAATTATGCATCCAATGAGTGTTTCCACTTGAATTTTGAGTAAACCCATGAGGAGATAAGTTTAAAATACGAATTGAAAAAATATTTTTTCTTTTTTCCCTCTAAAACTTGATGATGTAATGTAATCTTATTTTATTATTTCCACTATTATTTTATAATTTCATTAGGAGGCCCATTTTAGACCTCAAAATTCCCCTAATGTGAACATGGTCATTCCAAGACTTGTTGTAGATTAGTAAATCATCAAAAAATACTAACAAACATTTTCTAAGGAAGGGTTTGAAAATAGAATTCATCAAACCTTGAAATGTGGAAGGTGCATTAGTAAAGCCAAAGGCATAAACAAAAGTTCATAATGACCCTCATGAGTGCTTATTGTTTTTTTTAGAATCTCTTCAGTCTTCATTCTAATTTGATCATATCCTAAACGAAGATCCAACTTGGTGAAGTAAATTGCTCCATGTAATTCATCCAACTTATACTTGGAAGTGATTTTTCTTTTCAAGTAGGGTAGGGTAGGGAAAAAAAAATGAAAAATAAGAGAAAAAATAAAAATCTATGGTGAAAACCTCCTTGAAGGCACCTCAGATTGGCTCATTGATTGAAAACCTCCATGAGGTAGTCAATGGGTTGGAAAAAAAAGGATCCTAGGTGAAAACCTCCTTTGTGGTGCCTAGGCAAACCTACTAGTTGAAAACCTCATTAAGGCGGCTAGTAGGCCTAGAAAAAAAAGAAAAAAATAGAAAACCTTGCTCCATGCATGCATGTACTTTCCAACATCTGCAAGCAACAAGAACAAGTTGGTACCAAAAGGAAAATTGGTCAAGCCTAGTCAAAAGAAGTCAAATTTTGACTTTCTCCTACTTCGCTCAAATGCTCCAACAAGGCCAAGGCCATGCCAATCCATCACCATCATCTATTTTCACCATCCACCCATCATTCTCGAGCTTCTATCACTCATTTTCCTTGTTGTCCTAAAAAAACTACAAGATGCTCTGTTTTACTATAGGATACAAAAATACATAGAGCAGAAATTTGTTTTTTCCCTAACTTGAAAACCATGCATCCATTTAAAAAATTGTTTCATGGGGAGATGCATATGGATGATGGTAACATGCTCAAGCAATTTCAGCAAATTCCAGTGCACAGTTACCAAGAAATTGGCCTCCATCACCTTCAGCCATTTTTGCATTTTCTCAATATTCGTGCATCCATTTAAAAAATTGTTTCATGGGGAGATGCATATGGATGATGGTAACAAGCCCAAGCAATTTTAGCAAATTCACATGCACGGTTTTCAAGAAATCGGCCTCCATCATCTTCAGCCATTTTTAGCTTTTCTCAAGATCCGTACATCCATTGACCAAATTTTTTCTATAGGGAGGTGCATAATGATGATGAAACATGTTCAAAAAGTTTCAGGTCAATCCAGTCTACCGTTTGGGAGATATGGACAAAACAAGAGCTCCTGTAGGAATTCCTATAGCAGCTGATCCCATAGAAGTCCAACACCAACAACAAGGGACAACACATGCAGCTTAGCTCCAACAAAAGAAGAACCTGCAACAACACACAACAACAAATCAACAAGCAGGAACAACATGCAAAAAAAGAAATAAAGGCATGCAGCAGAGAAATCCACAAAACCTCATAGCAAATACATTCGAATCACAAGTAAGTAACTAAATCGCTCCTCTGTTTGCATTTGTGTAATTAGAATTCATGCAAAAGCAATGAGATAGTTGAGGTTGAATGAGGGAAAGGTGTCCAGTTAACTTGGCCACTTTCATCTAGTTGACTCCACTCATCCAAGATGTCACCCACATGTGCGCACAGTCAACTCCAGCACAAGATGCAAAGGACAGGTAGTGTATGAGGTGCGAACTCCGATGCAATAATGAGAGATGATTATGAGGAGAGACCATGATTACCAAGTAGGTGGGGAACAAATATGGCCAACGTATACCTTGGCAGCTCAGCACTCATCACCGAAAATATCCATCAAGGGTAATAAGTACTCCTCCCTAAGCATTCTCACCACATTTTCCTTCACTCTCTCCTCTTAACTCAGCTACAGTAGTATCATTGTGCCCCCACAGCGTCGTAATGATCGTCCTCCATCGATCTCTCGCATATTCTTGCTCTCAGCATTTTCTACAGGAGCACCTACAGGAAATCTATAGGAAGGACAACAGGTTTCTACAAGAGGAGCAGTGAGTTGTTTTGAATGGAGAAAACTTGATTTTTTGCATAATTTTTAGTCTAAAGAGGTAGCATTCATGCATGCCCCTTATTGAATATCAATATATGAAAGAAGTGGGTTCAATTTGAGGAGGAAATAAAGTCTTTAGGAGAGGAGAAAATACATAAAAAAAAAATGCTTATTTAAAAAAAAAACATAGTCTCCTCTGTTTCTCTGCTTTTCTCAAAATTCTATCTCCATCTCCATATTTGGTTTTTTTCAAAAGAGTATAGACAGTATGACAAGAGGGTCTATGAGAAAGGAGCCCACTAACTCCACTAGGCTCCATGCACATCCTCAAGTGGTGAACATATTCACAAGGGAAAACTGGATGAATTTCTTTGAGAAATTTCAAAGGTTTGATGAGGAAATTGCCCAAGAGTTTGCTCTCTCTCTAGTCCCTCACACAAGAACTCATGCCACTTCCATTAAGGATGTTGGCCATATGGAAAACAAACTCAAGGAAATGGGCAGAGAGTTGAGTGCTTTCAGAGACAAGGAAGCCATTACAAGAAGCCACCTTGAAACTGAAAATGAATCGTTAAGGAGGTAGCTACAAGAGAAGGAGACTCAGCTAGTATGCATGGCCAGCTTATCCATGGAGACATTGCAATGTATAAGACCAGCAAAATCTGATGGCTTCTATCTCAAGGACCAATGGTTACAATTCCAGATAAATACTTTGGCACAAAGAGGCACAATTCCTTTCTAGGATTACAGGCAGTTTATGGATCTATGTGACCAAAGCACATAAGAGGAAAAGGCAAAGATAGCAGAATTATACCAATATAACATGGCCCTGATAGACATGAATGTGTGGGACCCCAATGCCAAGCTAGGGGACCTACAATTAGTGGCCATGGCCTCGTGGATGAACCATGAAGAAATGAGGGCAGCATAAATAAAAAGATTGATCCTAAAGGAGAAGAATGAGCCACTAATGATAAGAGCTAAGCCATCAGATCCTATGGCACTCATTAGCAAACACAACTTTCTTGCTAATGACCCTCAGATTGCCCCTAGATATCTCATCAATTAGGCACAAGCCATTGCACACTTTGAGGATATGCAAAGGCTACGTGGGGATGACTGTGTGCATGCATGCATGACGAGATGGAACACCTTACCACACAGTTTGTAGATCAGGGAATATCATTCCCCCATGAGGCTGAAGGAGGCATTGAGAAGAGTGCCAATGTACAAGCACTCCATGCAGAAGCTACAGGTCAACTGGATTGGCCTCAAACTAAGTCCCCCACTACTGTTAGGCATGCTGGAAGGCAAAAGGGAAGAAGAAGAGGAAGAGTAGTGGAAGGAGATAGACAGGAAGGAAGGATTCTATGGAAAAGAAGAGCAGACCACATCAGAAGCTTCGGATGCTAGGGAGGCCACCAAGGCCATAAAAGATGAGGAGATTGACTAAGTTTCTCAAAGGATGAGCAACACTTTCAGTAGGGGGTGATGATGAGCCTCATAAATGGGTAATTATATGGGCTCATTTTACCTCCTAACCTAGTCAAACCAACCATTGTCTTAGCCTATTGCATGATTTTCTGATTATATTTATGCTTATAAAGTGAGTTGAGTTAGTTATAGTGCCATGTGGTCTAATGTGTATTTAATGCAGATTATTGATGATTTTCGAAGTCAAATTCAAGGATCCAGTGGACAAATGGCAGCAATAACTCGAAGTGGACAAATGACAGGACTTATAGGAGGGAATTCCCCTCATTTATTACTCCTCACTTCAAATTCCCCTTCATTCAGCTTGAAGTACAACTAGTCGAATCATGCAGCCGAGCAAGTGGAGTATGATTGATGATTATCTCGAGTTTTGGGAGCCAAGCCTCCCTAATTTTAAGGAAGTTGTTGGTAGCTTCATTTATATAAGTAGAGAGGCCTAGGGCCTCACTAGGGTCAGATTTTTGTCGGATTTTTGCTTATGTAAACTCTGCTTATATTTCAAGCTTATTATTTTGTGACAGTTTCATGTAATCTTGTTATTGTTTTGAGAATAAAAATAGAATCATTTTTGAGCTAGCATTGAGTTACCTTAAAGGGCTAAAAATCTTGGGTTAGGGCCCAATCCAAGCAGCCAAGCTCCTCTTTACTTGTATCTGTATGCTTTGTTTCAGTTTGTAGATTAATTTGTTGTTAGATGTATTTCTTTTATGGTTAAGAATAGGTTGCTTTTGATGATTTAGTAGTTTTCTTCCATTTGTGCTTTCTGTAGCAGGTTAAATAGTGATCAAAAAATATTCAAAAGGCTAGCAACAGTGCCTTGGCCTCTCTTCCTCCCTTTGGGACCATGATTTGAGGCAAAGACCCTCTTTCTGCCCCAAAAACACAGATTTTCCTCCTTCATAGGACTTCTAGTGTTTGCAGCTTTTTAGAAGGTTAATAGTCTAGTTTTGCTTCACTTTAGATCTTCTTCATCATGCTTACTTCTTGATTTGCAATAGTCTTCTTTCATGCTTTCCTTTCCTACATTATTTCTTAGCATTTCCTTTCATAGATCATAGTTTAGACACTTTTTATGCAAAACTCTGTTTTTCCTCAATGCATTCATTTCACTTGTTGCTTGATTTCATTGGTTGACTGTCAATTTCTATGCAGTAGATCTCTTCTAGTAGTAGTCCAGCTTATCATCAATCATACCCTCCATCTAATCCATGCCCTATTTCTTTCCCAAATCTCACTTCAATTTTGCCTTAGTTTCCTTCATTTTTCCTAGGACTTCTTCCTCTCTCCTTGAGCAAATCCAATCATCTTTCTCTCTCCTGTTGGTTCATGGTAGACCATAGGAATCCTAACACCTCATTCCAACCTTTATCCACCTTTTTCATCCACTCTCACACCCTCAAAATAGTGAAAACTTCTCTTGGCCTCCTCCTGTAGGCCTTCTATAGAACGTTGTTTTCCCTCTTGTAGATTTTCCTATAGGCTTGCTTTTGAAGGCCAATTGTGGGAAAAGCCTCCAGAAGGCCACCTGAGACATTCTAGGACCCATCCACACCATCCTACATCCTCTTAAGTGCCAAAACCGCCCTCCAACGCCACCTATTTGTTGCCACACTCACACAAAATAAATTACATGCATGTCAATTTCACATAAAAATACATAAAAATCTAAAAATATGTTTTTTGCTTATTTACTTCCAGAAATATCATAGTTAGATGTTATTTACTTCCTTTAGCAGGTAATGGCATTCTTTTCATGGTTTTCATAGTACTTTCTGCAAAAGTAGAATTAGTTGGTTAATTAGGATTTGCTAGGTTTTCTTTACATTTCAACCTTTCTCCTTTCCGCAGTTAGAATAGCATCTGTAGAGTAATATTTCTTTCCTTCCATTACATATAGAGCTTCTTATAGAATCCATAGAAGTTGGCTTGAGCTCCTAGTGATTTTGCGCTGGCTGACCAAGTGACAACCTGCAGTGAGAACTAGTACTTGTGCATACAACACCGACGCTTCCAAGTTTGTTACGAACTACCGGGTTGATAAGAGTAAAGTAGGAAGCCAAGGAGTTGCAGCATTATTGCTGCAATACTGGTGCTCACCACTATGCTAGCAAATTTTGACGCTCGTTGTTTCTCAAAATTTTCTTGGTCGCTCCAGCTCCACACACAATTTCACATTGCAAGAAAAACAATTTATCTTGATTTCTATCATTGGACAAACTCCATAAATAAAAGGAACCTAACTTATGGAAACGTTCCAACTAAGCTACACATACAACGTATCACTCTTGCCAAAAATGTTCAGCACTTTGAATCAAATACAACAACTGCAATCTAGCTTCATATGTCGACCCATTCAGACAACTAACCAATAATTCCCACGATCTCCAAAATATTTCAGGCATAGTTTTCAACACTGCTTGCACAATCCCATGCACTTATGTAGCAACATAGTCGCACAAAAATACAACTCCACGGTCCCAATTTCTTGTTCACACAGCTTGCAATACCACACTCTTTGTCCTCGCAGCTCATTATTACACTATGGCTACTCTATAGATAGTAGCTCGAACAAATTCTTTTGACTGAACCAACAAGGGCTATTAGCCATCTATCAGCGAACAACATCATCACCTCCACTAAGACTAAGTAGAGGCGATTATGGTTCCAATGGAAAACAATGGATTTGTTTTGACTTAATGGATCTAACCAGTTTTAACGAGCTATAATCTTTGCGACTCCAACTCCTTACAGTGGCAGTTCTTCACTCATAGTGAAACTTCTCTTCCATAACTTGTAACAAACAATTTGTTGAACAACTTATGTGTAATAAGAGTATTTTACTACCTTGAAAGTTAGAAAACCCAAAACATCCAACACAGAAACTGCAAAGTGTATATCATATCACACGATAAGTTGAACAAAAACATCAGAACATACATACTTTCAAAACTTTTACACTTCCAACACATTCTTTGAAGATACCAACAACAGTAACAGTAAACCCTCTAGAGCTATGCCCTTAGTCACAAAAGCCTATGATTTTGGGAAGATAGTTTTGATCCCTCTGCTTTTCCTTCGTTTTATCATCAAGACAGCTAGACTTGAAATTGTTGTTCTTGTACTCCACCTCAACTGATGGTCTTTCAGATGGCACAACTTCTCATGACAACACATCTCCACTTCCAATTCAACCTAGCTCAGCTGCTTAACAACACAACACTTTACAACATTCACAAAAAATCAACAGGAAACTCCTTCACTGGTTGCTACTCAATGCTAGCCTACTCTAGCATATACTCCAACCATACCACAACTTCACTACAGCTACACGCTTCAATATTAAAGTTCATTCTATAGGACTTATTTCTCTAACTTCAAGCGTATTCACATTCATGGTACAATACTTTTGTCACTTACAAGAAAATTAGCAATGTTTCTTGATGTTGGATGTCGTTCATAGGCACATCCATATACTGAGCACTCAAATTTCGTTGACCTACTTGTCCCTAAGCGCTCCCGTGAGGGAGTAGGCCCAGGGTCGACTCTGCTACTAGTTGAAAGAAACAGTAGAGAACAGGAAGTCGATAAACTGCAGCTACAGCTGCCAAGTTACACTTGCAAATAAAAAAGCCGAGAGTGGGATACCTGACTCTCTTAAGCACATATATTTATGCAAAATTTGAGTCGGTTACATAGATTAGTTTTTCCTCTTCGAGTTTCAATGATTCCAAATGGTGTTGGCCCTTCAAACTTTGATGAGTCGACACAGTGAAGACTAAGGCAGTGGACGCACTCGAAGCGGTGTGGCAGTGATGAAGTTGGTGAGATAATTACATATCTAACATAAATTAGAATGGAGTTCGGCAGACACATGCGAGAAGAAGAGTCGAGTGTGATTATCCGTTGTGTCTAGGAGGAGAGCGATAGATGAAAACCTTGAATTCAAGGACCTGTTATTCGAATTATCAGCTCTCTTGGAATCTTTCAACATTGGAGATTTTATTCATTTTCTGGATTTGCTTGACTTGCAAGGTATCAAGGGGCATGTGAAGAAGGCCAATAAAATATTCGATGAACTCGGTGACAATAATTGAGGACCACCTTCTTCATTGTCCCAATCTCATCAAGGGACAAACACAGTTGGTAAAGGCTTAGTGGGTGTGCTACTTGAGATGCAGCAGCAGCCAACTGGCAATGATGAGAGTGACAAGATCAAGATCACACAGGAAAATATCAAGGCTATTGTGCTTGTATGCCTCCTTTGCCATCACTCTAATTCTAAAACTTTAACTTCAATCCATCGATATTTATCAATTCTTTTTTACTATGATTATTATTCCCCTGCTTACATAAAGGACATGTTTGGCGACTGAACAGACACCTTAGTATTTAAGGTGGAGGTCACTAATTTTTCTAATTAAAAATAAAACTGTTTTAGGCGTCACCCATATGCGCATAGTGTAAGATACAAGCAATAAGAAAGCAAGTCCCATCACCAACTCCAGGGTTTGGAGTTTTGGTGTTTGGAATAGATTTGCAAGAGTCCACCCATGTTCTGCTTTTCAAAAGTCATTATCAGGTGTTTCCGAAATGATTTTGGAGGTGTTGTTATGAGTGTCCATATCAAATGGATCGATTGCCACGTCATAAAGGCAGTGGGGGCAAGACCAGCCATATAATCATTCGGCTCCATTAACCACCTCGCAAATGGGTACCTAACACGCCTACCTGTCTTTAATTTGTGTGCAATTGTGAGCCAAGGGTCATCGTGAAGATTGTTTCACCGAAAGTAATTACAGATGTCACTCTCATCATTGCCAGCTGGCTGCTGCTTCTCAAGTAGCACGTCCAGTAAGTCTTTACCAGTGTGCGTTTGGCCCTCAATGAAATTGGGACAACGAAGAATATGGTCCTCAATTATTGTCACCGAGTTCATCGAATATTTTATTGGCCTTCTTCACACGCCCCTTAATACCAAATCCAACAGTGATAGCAAACCATGGAATCAGAATGGCAAACTCCACGGTAAGCATGAGCTTCCACAACCGTTTTATCTTTGTACGATCTGGTTGTTTTTGTCATAGGCTTCCCTGTGTCAATCTTGTAATTAATTTATCAGTTGGGTATGTTTTTCCATTTATATTCATTACCTTCCATACCTAGGTTTTTCACTTATTTTAATTACTTTTTTATTTATTTTAATAATAGATCATTTTCCATTTTTATTTGTGCATTATCGTTATCATCAAATTTTATTTGTCTATATTTTGTTAATATTTTTCATTAGCATTGGTAACTGTTTCATTTTCTTGGGAACGGATTTTTCTTTGTCATGCTAATTAACTTTTATTCGTTATTATTATTAAATTTAATACCTATTATTTTAATTAATTATTTATAATTATTAATATGTTAAATTTCTTTTAGCTGAAGTGATTTGGTGCATAATTATTTTTTCCAATTATGTCTATTTAACCAAAGGTATGTCTATTTAACCAAAGGTATATTGTCATTGTCCAGTATTGAATGTAATATTTCTAAAACAATTATATCCAATATAAAAATAAAAGCCAATCTTTGGTTTAAAGTTTTTGTTATCTTTAATTACTTTTTAAATCTTTGTTATTATTATTTAATTTAATCAAATATTTTTAATTTTAATAATATTTAATTATTTATTTATAATCATTAATAAAAAATATTTTACATTGATATGCACTTTCAAATAATAAATGTTTTTATGATAAATACAATTATATAACTGAAGTTTAAGAATTTTTTAAAACCATAAATCTGTTGTATCGCTATATTCCAGTAAAAAAATAAAGTTTAGTTTATGTTTATATATATATATATATATATATTATAGTGTGGTTTACGAACACCTTGGTCAATGAGTGGTCGTTATGTCCACAGAAAAATCTGGGCTATTCGCCCCTCGGCTTACCAACAAGACCTAACCCCAAGGGCTTCGAGGAGAATCGACCCTGTGACCTTCCGATGGCGAGGCACAATTTTTGACCAACTGAGCTAACCCTTGGGGCTTATATATATGGATATAGATATAGATATTCCCAAAAAAAATAAAAACTTAAATTTTTAGCCTCTATCTTATCCTTATCATATATAAAATGGGTTTTTTTGTAAAGATTATCTTGATTCTTCACATCAAGTAATTAAAGTAATGTTGTGTTTTTGTTGGATCTAGCCATGTCCTCCATTTCTCCTTATTTGCCCAATTGTGTCCAAGTAGCACATATAATGTACAAAAATATAAGTTGACAAGGATTCCATGCTCATTTATCTATTGTCAATATTTCCCACTTTGCAAAGCTTTGCAATTTCAACATATTTGATGCACACAAATCTAAATTCAAAAGGTTCCATTCCATAGAGCTTATATGCCGCTGATTTTAGAAAATGTTAATGCAGGTTCATTCTTGATCAAGAGATTGCAACTTTTCTTGTATCATATGGATTGTTGCTCAAGGTTTGGCAAGAGTCTCTTCATGCAAGAAATTAAGAGAAACTAAAGCTCGACATTTTTCATTTTTAGGAAGTCGGGAGAAAAACATAAGTAAACCCTGAAATGTCATTTTTCATAGATTTAGTCTCTCAAGCTCATAAAAGGGTAAAATAATGTAGGAGAGAACTCTTTTGACCATGATTACTCAAATTATACATTTTTCATAAATAGTCCACATGATCTGTAAAAGGGGTAAAATTATATCAAGCACACGTTTTTCATTTTCTTTAATGAGTTCGAAAGAAACAAGTGTACTCGACAATCTTTTCTTGTTTTGAGAATCTAAAAGGAGCTTAAAGGTAACTCTAGGGTTTCCCTGTTTCATAATTTTAAGAGCTTGAAAAAAGTGATAAAAGCTTACTCATATCACCAAGTTTTAATTTAATTAACGGGCAGGAAAAGATGGAAAGAACTTCACATTTTCATGTATGTTTTACGAGCATGAAAATATCGCAAAAGAAGCTCGAGATTTTCATGAGTTTAATGAGTCTTGAAAATAATAACTGAAATGGTCTTGAGATAAATTTCATTTTTATACAAGCTTGAAACGGAGAAAAATTATGCTTGAGAGTGGTTTGATTTTTACACAAGCTTGAAACAGAGAAAAACTATGCTTGAAAGTAGTTTGCATGCCCCTAGCATAATGACTAAATTTTAGGCACATCCCCTCCCAGCTTCATTTCATTCTCCTAAGTAGACGACTGGTTATTAACAAGTGAGTAGAAGGAAGGTTCATTTCCGAGATTAGATGAAAGACTCCACTCAATTAAAGGGTGATTTGTTTCATTTTTTAATGATTTTGACACAAGAAAAGAATTATGCTCATGTTGGATTCACTTTTATGTGATCTTGAAACAAAAATAACTATGCTCAGACCTTAATTCATTTTTTTTAAACAGCTTGACACAAGAAAAGAACTATGCTCATGGGGACCTATTTCATTTTTTAATTAGGTTGACACAGTAAAAGAACCATCCTCATAGGGACCTATTTCATTTTTTAACGAGGTTGACACAGTAAAGAACCATCCTCATAATGACTTGTTTCATTTTTTAATGAGGTTGACACAGTAAAAGAACCATCCTCACAGAGACTTGATCACGGCTTCTATTTGGAAGAAACACATGCCAAGGGACATGCCTTGATCGTGGCTTCCAAGAGGTCTTCATTAGAAGGAAGAACAATTCTGTAGAAGGAACACATGTCAAGGGAATCACTAGGGATAAGAAAATCAAGTTCAAATGTCCCCATTGAAGGGTTCGCCATGTCACCTACCAGATCTAAATCAAAGGAAGTCAAGAAAACAGTGAGAGGCTCGCTTACATTGGTAACTGAAAACATCAGACAGGTTTCCACATAATTAACCTGTGGTGAAGAAGATGCCACTTGCATATAAGGAACATTCAGTGGTGTCAAATGCTTGGTAGTCTAATCATGACCAATGAATGAAAGTTTCTTAATAGTCACAATGTTTCCATTGTGAGGGAAAGACAACACTTGAAAAAGTGTGGACAGGACAGATTTCATGGCATAGACATAGTCTCGTCCAAGAAGAAAATTGAAATCCAAGGGGCCTTGGACTACCATAAGATCAATATGGACATTTTTTCCTTCCAGAGTAATAGGTAACCTAGAAGGATCCCTAAAGGTTCACTATTAGTTCTATTAAAAGCTAACAGATTTTGTGTAACAGGCACAAGCTGAGGGCCAAGCAGCTGAGGATAAAATATTAACGGAAGCACCTTCATCAACCTTTGTGTGTGACACACATTCTTATCATAATATTTCACAATGATTTGGAAAGAGGTGAAAGAAAGAATACACGACTCTATCAGTCTACTCCAATCAAATGAAATAGCCTCATTACTTGGAGGGGGTTTCATGGAAACAGGTGAAATGCCCGCACGTGTAGAATAGTTTGAGGTAAAAGGAAGAACATAAGTGATATTAATTTCACTCTCTAAAGGGAGAATGGGACCAGCTGAAGATGAAATTGATTCGACCACTTGATCAATGAATGGTTCATCAACCTAAGTGATATGTGTTTCACTCTCCAATGGAAGAGTGGGTTTGACTGTGCTTGGAATTATATCAATCACTTCGTCAACTAACAGTATGTTGGGAGAAATTTTATGTTAACCAAATGGAAGTTGTTGTTGTGAAAGATTAAGTTTTCCCAACAATTTTGAGGCTTCATCCATATGAGGGAAAAGGTGACTATGATGAGTCACATTACATAACCTACAAGGAAACCTAACTTTACCTTTTTTCCAGGAACCTGATAATCATTGGTCCGTGGATAGAGTAGTAAGTTGATAATAATGTTTAGACAACACTACTAACACCTTATTTGGTCTTGTGATGCATATTGAAAATTTCCTCAACATTTTCCATAATCAAAGCTAGTTGGTTTACTTCTTTCTTACCTTGCTTCTTTTCCTTCTTCACCCCTTTCTTATTCTTCTTAGCTACCTAGTTACTAGCATCAAGGCTTTTACCTAGCATAGAAGAAGAAAGGTAGGAAGACATTTGGGGTGAAGAAGGTAAAGGGTTAACCAACAGTTAGTGTTGTCGAGAGAGAACTTTGTTGAGGTGAAAAACTTGGTTGAGGTGGTACAATTGAAGTTTTGGGACTAAAGAAGTTAAAAACAACCACATTGGTAAACCTATCGTGAATCCAGGAAGTGATGACTTAGCCATATAAGGAGGATCGACATTTCCAAGGTTAGGAAAAGGAAGAACTAGGATTCTCATTAACAAGGATTCCTTGTCAGTAACTTCCAGAAATGTTGCCATTAGATTCAACTCGTAATTTTTATTAAGAATTTAAATAATATTCACAATCCACACCTAAGGTCTGTAAGAAATAAAAACAAGCAAATAATGCATGCTAGTAAATCTAAGGAGTAAAACTATGCGAACAAACTTTTCATAGCGAAATCACTAATTGGTGACGAAATCTAATGTTATAGAGATCAATGTGAAAAATGAATAAAGATAGAACGGGTAGAACTAGTTACACTTACACCCTTCTTAATGAACACAATCTGGTCCAAGTAACTTCACTTATGCCATCTCGAGAGAAGAATACCCTCCAAAAAGGTTCAAGTGAGTCTATCCAATGTTTGTTCCAATTATAGCTGAGACTTCCCCTCGGCTGTCACTTTAGGTAATAGCCATAATATTATGGTCTCTAATGTTAGCACTTATGAAATTTAACCTGCGGGGACATTCGTAGATCAGACATACACGCAAGGGAATAGTAAAAAATCTCAATCCCCTTGAAAGTTTCTCAACATAGTTAATCTGAGGTTTACCTTCAAGTGACTCCTAAGTGCAATTTGATATTGTTTGTAATATTTGTAAATCACTCTACTATAACCAATGAAGTGGGTTCGATCACTCCACTGGATCCGATATGATCTCGTGCTTAACTCCCTTGTTAGAGGAGCTTCCTAGATCCAAACTGTAATAAATGGATTTACTCCCTATCACAATATTCTAGTGTTTTTTTGCAACGTTGGAAAGTTAACTCACCTCCCTATTCCAAAGCCCTACAACCTAATCTAATGTCGGTGGAAAGAGCCCTAAAATAATACAAAATCTAATTGATTTTATTAATGTGTTTTTTTTTAAGTTGTTACTTACTCAATGGTTAAATGCATGTGAAACTCATGTGTTATGATCTGACTCAAAAATTTAATGCAATCAAACATGATATTGTGACATTTTCATTTCGATGAATTTTAGATAAATTAAGGAGAAAGGTTCTTCTTTAAAATATTAATTCCAGAATGCACCACTTCTAATTTTATAATGCAATTCAAAGCCCTAAGTTCCAAACCATGCAACGTAATCTATGCACAATTTCCTTGAAAATCATGAAAATGTAATTTATGCTCAATTTCCGTTCATGTTTACAAAATGAAAATTATGACTATGAAAAAATAATCTATGCTAGAGAATTATTCAAAACAAGCACAAGATCATTCCAAATCAGCGAAAGAAAAACAAGACTATTTTCCTTCACCAATGTAACTAAAGAACCAATTAAGTGTAAGTAAATGAAATTGGGTAAAAATTCCAAAGAAAAAAGCAATGACACTCAAAGGCGATTAACAGTCAGACACAATTCAACCCCCCTCGCCGATTAAGGGGGAATTATTTTTGCAAAAATGACAGAAAAACATGCAACAATTCTTAAGAAACTAGGACAAACCTCTATGTAATAACCAATGGAAATCAAATTAAGAATTTTTCAAAAAGAAAATTCAAAACACCCAATAAAATTGATAGAGACTCTATAAGACTGTAAACAAGCTTAAGAAATCATAAAAATAAAACATCCAGACTTAAATCAGAGAAACCTTAGCTTTTTCAAAAAATTTATAGGGTTGTGCGGGTGACTAGTTCAATTCAGTGTGCATGTGCACTTTGCACTACAGAAAACTACACAAATTTGTGCTTTGTTTCTAAAGGAAAACTAGGTAGACCTAAAAACTTGAGAAAAAAAAAGGCCTCAAACCATAAATTTCAATTCTTAAAAGGGTCTAAAGGTGTCAAGGGTCACATCAGGACACAAAGGATCACTCTTACTTCCCAGTATGGTTTCGAATTTGTTAGGCGGACAAATCACTTCTTGCGGACAAGAAGGATCTCCCTAGATTTCCAACAAAACCTAGTAACAAACACCAAAAGAATTGATATATTTTCTTAGCCTATAACTGAAACATGAAACATGTAGTATGTGAAGAATCACTTATCTATTAGCGATGTTCTTGTAGAAGTGATTTTAGTGCTTTCCACAACCATATTTTTCTCAATTCCTTAGAGGCTTTCCCAATGCTTTCCACAACTTGTCCATGATGCTCCAAAAGAAATATGCATAGAGAAAAACATTCAAATATATCAAAGCATCTCACATATAAAATAGAAGCTAAATGAAATCCCTAAATTAACAGACAACATATAGTTAAATCAATAATCAGTTATAAACTATGCGAGTGATCAAGGAATCTTGCAAATAACATCAAAATAGATGCAATTAGAAAAGAACAACTACTTTGTATGAAATTCAAAGGAGACCAAGTTTACAACTTGGTAGCCTTGATGTCACAAGCCTCTTCCAATGGCCTTTGTTCCTTCCTTTGATGATAATCTCTTCAAACCCAAAATCAATAACACAAGTTTATCCTCTAGTCTTGTGCTCAACTTATAGGCAAGAGGAGGAGGATTCTAGTTCCTCTTCTCAAGGGATATGATGCTTAAGAGGAAGAGATTAGTTCCATGAACCAACGGATGAGGAGCAGGTATGCAGTATTTCAAGGTTTCTAATTTGGATAGATTCCTCCATCAAAGCTTCTACAATTTTATTTTTTATTTTTACTTCCGTGAACATGATTGTGCAGTTTATAGTGGAAGAGAGTGCGCAAAATTATGTAGACCACAATGGTAAAAACTGCACATGCATAGGCTAGGAAAATTGTGCAGACACTAAAAAATGGTTTTTAAGTCGTGCAACCCAAAATTCCTTTTTTCCCTAGTATTTCTTTACTTCAAGCTTCATAGGGGATTCACTTGAGACCTCATTGGATGGAGGGAGATCCGAATCGACAGTCATGGTAACAAAATTTAGTATAACACTTCCGAATAATTTGATCGGAATTTAGGCTTAGAAGAGAAGCTTTCTTAGCAAGTGGAGTAAGCTTGAAATTCGTGCATTTATTTCCAATGTCCATGCTTTAGATCACAATGTATCAACTACATGGAATTTTACAATAAATTTAATCATTCAGGTTAAGACTTATTCAACTATTTATGCCAACACTTTAGAGATATTGGACTTGAAGAGAGACAGTTTAGTAGACCTTTTTCTTATTTCTAAAGTTCCGACTCTATTCCTTGAACTTGCAAATTGATCAACTTTTACATAGCTAACGATCATTATTTAATTGTTCCATAGGTTAGGAGAGAACTTGAAGGGAGATTATCAATGAGAATTTGAGAGATCATATTCCTAAACACTTGCGAAGAAGCATGGATTTTGATCATATATAATGGCATGGATTTGGATATGAAATCTATAATATTCAAATTCTTTCTTTTAGATTAATCATGTCGACCTTATTTGTAAAGTAGTATTTTTCTTTTCTTTTATGTATAATACCTTAACATCGAATGGAGAATTGAACTCTGCAGAGATGACCTCAAACTTGGATGTTATCATACAAGGTAGATTCCCTTCATAGTCGCTTTGGATGAATCAATATAAATGCAATCATATTATGGCATAGTGAGATTGAATGACAGTTATAGGAACTTGGATTCAACATAGAGATATTCATATAATTCAGCCCATGCGACAATCTCAGATCTTAGCCTTAAACAAATTTCATTAATAAAATTGGTCAACCTTCATCATTTTAGTTGACAATACTAACATGGATATTCTTCATTAGAAATTGGATTTGAATCACGCTTTACACTACAAAGGCTCTGATTCAGATCATATCACAAAGCTCAATATAGCCATAGAATAAGCCTTGGATCATATCATAGTTTCTTGGTCAACAATGTGACTAGCGTATTTGAATAGTGTCCCACAACTTAGTCACCCTTTTGATTTATCAAAGATGTATCATAGAGGAAGACTTGGACCTACTCTTCACAAAGGGATACAAGTTTGTATATTACAAATCTACAACCTTCGAACCTTCCTCCATCTTGTCAATAATTCAGATGTCACACACACACACACATATCATAGACCACATCCTTAGGAGCAATTTTTCATAAGAGATGTGATTCAGGCAAACTAAAAATATTAGAGCTCGGACTTAACTTAGACCATGTCTTAGGATATGGACAATAGAGGAAAATATAAATAAAAAATAGAATTGGATCAATTTCAAATAGAACTTGGAATTTTTCAATTTAGAACTTTGATCTCTTGAAGCTCAAATCTCCCATAGAGGTAGGTCAGACTTTGCATATATATCTTAAAACTTCACATATTTATAGTTTATGAATCACAAAACTTTGCATCTTTAGAACCTCAAATAAGAAAATATGTGACTTGTACTTTATTACAAGGTTAATTCAAGCCTCGCAATGTTCATTGACATCTCATTTTAGTTCAATCCTTTAGAGAATTAAAAGGTCTTAGAACTTGTGTACAGTGAACCCAAAATTCATATCTTTGGACCAATTACATACCTCATTTAGGTTATACTTCAATGAAATGTGTAGGATTCAAGATTCCACATATGAACTGGACTCATAAAACTCACATGTTTTCTTATCTCAGAACTATGTCATAGTGGTAAAGTGGCTTAGGAAATTAGCATACTATGCCACAAAAAATTTCCTATTTCCATAAAGAATCAATGCCTCGTTGATCTGTTTGGAAACTTAGCCTTAACTTGGCCCTGCATCCAAAATTTACCAAGGGTCTTGGCCCTCTTCAGAATTTACTTCATCCTGGAAAAAAATGTATTTTAGATATTATGCCTAAAACTTTCCTAGAACTTAGCTCCTTTTGAAGTCTAGTGCTTGTCTTCTTCTAACTGCTCTTCAACTTGTTCTTTAATACCATGTTGAGATTTCTAGGGCATAAGCTAGAATAGATTTTTCTTAATCATGATAACTACTTATAATGATCAGTTAGCATCAATTACATACCCAATATAATTAAACATTTACACAGAAGAAAAAAATCAACCGATAAACATGAAATAACATTAAAATAACCATGAGACAATGAGACAAGAAACACATAAATTAGGCCAGAGACTAGGGAAAAACTCACAATGAGAAAACCAAGAAAATGTCTTTCCTTATGAGAGAGAGAGAGATTTCAAAAAAAACAACCATAACAAGATAATATCCAAACCAGTAACCAAGAACTAGATCAAGTGTCAAGCCATGTGCTAAATCCAACTATAGATTTTTGACCTCCTCCTTTTGCTCCCAACTTCGTTGGATCATATATAAAAAAGACATGATCGATGTGCGAAATTTGGAGGAGAGGTATTCTTTATATAAACTTTAAAGGGGGGTTGAATGGGTGCCTCTTAGGGGCCCAACTGACTTAAAGCAATACGAGCTCAAATTGAAGTATTTGGAGGCAAAATTTAAATTCAAATTTTGTATTTCTTCGCATGATGAAAATGATGACCATGGCTACTATATTTCCAACATAGGAAAACTAGACAACTTATCTGAAGGAGGCATATTGGGAAAACACCATAGATAATCATTTCCAATAGGAAATTCAATAAGGGTAAAGGCACCGTTGGAAATTGTCCATTCAGATTTTTGTGGACCAATGCATACGCTCTGAATTGGTGGAAGTTATTATTGATTTACATTTATAGATGACTATACAAGAAAGACATAGTTTTATTTTGTAAGATATAAAAATGAAGTGTTTGAGCACTTTCCTCAATTCAATGCTTTTGTTGAAAAATAAAGTGGGCAGTATATTAAAGATTTGAGAATTGATATAGGTGGTGAATACATCTTGAATGACTTGTAACATTTTTGTAGGGAGCATGGAATTGACAAATAATTTACAACAACATACACACATCAACAAAATGGTGTCGCTAAAATAGAAAATAAAACAATTGTGGAAATGCCAAGGAGAATGTTAAAAGAAAAGAATTTTCCAAATAAATATTTGGGTGAAGCTATAGCATGCACAACTTACATCATAAGTAAAATTTCAACCAAAATAATAAAGAAAATGATTCTAGAAGAAGCATGGAGTGGGAGAAAACATAGTGTTACTCACTTGAGAGTGTTTGGATGTGTGGCATATGCACATGTCCCAATGAGTTAAGAAAGAAATTAGATAGCAAGGGGGGGAATTCATATTTTTTTGGTTATAGTGACAATCCCTGTTGGGTATACGACCAAAGTCCACATTGACTAGAAGTGGGGAGGATCATGGGTATATAAGGATGGACAAATATCTCCATTGGTAGAGGCCTTTTGCGGTAAAGCCCAAAAACAAATCCATGAGGGCTTAGGCCCAAAGTGGACAATATCATACCATTGTGGAGATATGTGTTGTCCAGAGTCCTAACAAGTGGTATCAAAGCCATGCCCCGAAGTTAGCCAAGTGGATGAATCCTCGGAATTCCGAACGAAGGAGGTGGGCCCCGGTAATATCACGATGGGATCCATGGATGAGCTCGGTTAGACAGGTGGTGTGCTACGGATTCTTCATGGACGTGTCCTAGTCCCAACACGGTGAAGAGGAGTTGACCTGGGATAGAGCAAGCTCTCGAGGCAAGTGGTGCTTCCATGTAAGGCGTGTGCTTCCAACGCATTGGACCGGAGAATCCTGGTTGGTAGAGAGTGGATGGAAGGATAATCGTTTGAGGGGAGGCTCGATGGTCCTTTGTTCATGGGGAGGATTGTTGGGTATACAACCAAAGTCCCACATTGACTAGAAGTGGGGAGGATCATGGGTATATAAGGATGGACAAATATCTCCATTGGTATGAGGCCTTTTGGGGTAAAGCCCAAAAACAAATCCATGAGGGCTTAGGCCCAAAGTGGACAATATCATACCATTGTGGAGATATGTGTTGTCCAGAGTCCTAACAAGTGGTATCAGAGCCATGCCCCGAAGTTAGCCAAGTGGATGAATCCTCGGAATGCCGAACGAAGGAGGTGGGCCCTGGTAATATCACGATGGGATCCATGGATGAGCTCGGTTAGACAGGTGGTGTGCTCCGGATTCTTCATGGACGTGTCCTAGTCCCAACACGGTGAAGCGGAGTTGACCTGGGATAGAGCAAGCTCTCGAGGCAAGTGGTGCTTCCATGTAAGGCGTGTGCTTCCAACGCATTGGAGCGGAGAATCCTGGTTGGTAGAGAGTGGACGGAAGGATAATCGTTTGAGGGGAGGCTCGATGGTCCTTTGTTCATGGGGAGGATTGTTGGGTATACGACCAAGGTCCCACATTGGCTAGAAGTGGGGAGGATCATGGGTATATAAGGATGGACAAATATCTCCATTGGTATGAGGCCTTTTGGGGTAAAGCCCAAAAACAAATCCATGAGGGCTTAGGCCCAAAGTGGACAATATCATACCATTGTGGAGATATGTGTTGTCCAGAGTCCTAACAATCCCAAGGCATATAAGTTATATAGTCTAATAACCAAAAAGGTCATAATTAGTATAGATGTACAATTCATAGAAGAGGAAGCATGATATGGAAGTTTGGAGAAGAGAGTTAATGTAGCAACACATTTACCACAAGAAGATAAAGAGGAATTGGCAGCAATAGGTACTTCTTCAATGGTGACTCTTATACCTATCCAATATCAACAAAGTAGTCCTCAAGTGATGCATTCGACAAACAATAGGAAAATATTGTGAATTTAAGAAAATACTTCTCCAAGTGCACAACAAATATCAACAATTCCACATTCTCCAAATTCAACTTCAAGCTACACATCAATTCAATCTTTGGCAAGCTTGAGAAGACAAAAATTCATAAATTTGAGTGATATGAGAAAAATGAAGGTGAAAGAAACACATGTATGAACTCTCTCTTTGCTTTATTTTCTCATGTAGACAATCTTAATTAATTTGTAATATGCAACAAGGAGGAAAGATGGGTACCAACAATGAATTAAGAAATAGATGCAATAGAAAAGGATGACACATGGGAATTAGTGAATCTTTCACAAGGAAAAGAAGTGATATGTGTAAAGTGGGTCTATAACACCAAAATCCATGTGAAAGGAAGGATAAAAAGAGATAAACCAAGGCTAGTTGTTAAGGGTTGCAAACAATAACTTGGAAGTATGATCAAACATTTGCAATAGTTTCAAGAATGGAAACTGTGAGGAAAATTTAGGCACTAGCAGTGCAACATAAATGGAAGATATATTAAATGGTTGTGAAATCAGTCATTTTTACTGGAGTATTGAAAGATGAAGCTTATGTGGTGTTAGCTTATGATGCATGTGTTGTAATTTATGGAAAACCACTTGTAGCAGGACAACTCACCTGTATAAGGTAACTAGATGAATCTACATGAGAGATATCAGATGTGACAGAATGCATGGAAGTTGTGTTTACATATGTGAAAAAATGTAGGGCAGTTCAAAGGAATCATTTCAGAACTAATATGGAAAATCACATTATAACAGGTCTATTCAGAGGGAACAATGTAATGGTACAAAAGAATAGGATGAAGGAACAAAGGACTACAGATCATAATCAAGAAATTGAAGAAAGAGAATGGTTTAAGAAGTATACATTGCTTCACCTTGTCCAAGTTGCGTATACACGTGGGCTCACGGAACAGAAGAAATGTATACATATGCACACACTTTCACAGAAGGAGAAGCATGTATGGGATGGAAAATCAAGGTTTTGGTCTAAGGTATTGGTCCAAGTTTTTGGTCTGAGGTATTGGTCCGAGGTATTGGTCCATGGTTTTGGTCTGAGGTATTGAGAAAGGCTAATATTATATAGGGAGGAGAAGATCAAAGGGATAAGTGTACAAGGAATGAATATATGAAGTGTTAGATCAAAAGAAAATTTGCATGTTATGGGTTTCTAATTCTTTGTTTGATCTGGACTAAGTATGCGCTTGATTTTTTGATGATGAAGGAGATCTAATGATGGATCAGGATCATAATGACTTATATTGATGTGATCTGATAATGGATAGGCTAGATCTAAGTGCAAACAAATGTTTCATCCTTTATATGTTATGATTTGGGTATGACTGAAGTCTGGAATAGCTATGAAGTTATAAGTAAGTATTTGTAGATCTATATGTTGGTTCGCTTGGGTGAAGGTGCGTATATATGTTGGTTTGGCTCTTCCAAGTAGCGTATGCAAAAGAAAATTATGTTGTTCAGGGATGACTAATATATTTGATCAGTGCTTCTATTCTACTACTGTTTGTCAATGAAGTATTCTTAGATTTGAAAGTAAAACTGAATGCATAAGGAGTTTGTGTCTGATTAATTGACTGATTGAGTAATAAAGATGATCCATGCTACTATCTATTAAGAACTTTGTAAATATGATAGTAGATCTTCAGAATGTCACTGATTGGTACAGTTTATGGTTCAAAGGTTTTATGATTCAGTATATTTAGAGGTATATGCAGGTTGGGCTAAAGGAAGTAGTGTATACACGCAAGTTGACTTCATTGAAGGAGATTATATATTCTAACGCATGAACTTTGAGGTTACAGTTAGTTTTGGTTGTTGATGCAACGTTCTGGGTTCAGATATGTGCACTGGTTGTAGTGATCTGTCTGTTCTAGTCGATTGGTTGAATTTGATTAAGTTTTGAATGAATGGTTGATTCGGTTGTGCTAGAGGTTCAGTGATTATTTGATTCAGTATGTCAGAGGTGTCAGTGATTGATTGATTCAGTTATGGTTGATTCCGAGATTGATGATTGAGTTTCAGTTATATCATAGATTGATGATTGGGTTTCAGTGATTGGTTGATGTAGATGAATTTGATGGTTGTATTACAGTGGTGATTGATTTTGAGCTTCAATGTTACTAATGTGTCCAATGTGAAAATTTGATGACACATGGCCTTCATATTGTAGTGTTGTGTACCATGAATATGCAGTCTGAAAATTCATGAAACATGGTCCCTGGAGGATGATGCTGAGGGTTGGAGCCTTCAATGAGGAAGTTGAAGCTTCCTGCTAGTAGTGGCTGGTGATTTGATCAAGGGGTTGGAGCTCCTTTCCAGTAGTAGTTTGAGAACGAGTGAAAGATGTAGCCTTTTGTAGGCCAACGCCTATGTACTAGTAAACATATTGGCTAGTACAAGAGCTAGGGGGTTGTAGCTCCCTTCCAGTAAAATTTGGAGAACGAGAGAAGGTCATAGCCTTCTGCAGGTGGGTGCCTACGTACTGGTATGAGTTTGCACCAGTAAAAGATTTTAAATAGATCATTATTTATATTAAAAAGAAGACAAAGACAACAGCAGTTGGTGGTTATTCTCCTGCATTGGGTTTCCACCTTAAATATTGGTGTTCATGTGTGTGGCTTATGTGTGATTGTTTATTCTGTTATTACTACACATAGTTATAGTTTATTTTTTAATAAAGTACTAAAGCATTGATTAAATATCAACATATGATGAATTAACCGAATCATAAGTTCACTAGATATACGATGGTTTCCTTAAGAACAATTGCATGCACATACTAGTTCCCTTCACTGAAGTAGCGTATATAAATCTGAGTATGGAAATGAAAAAATTATTGATTTGTAAATACTAATTCACCCTCCCCCCTCCCCTCGCCCTCTTAGTATTATTCCCAACAATTGGAATTAGAGTAGGTCCTTTGGTAGAAGCTTGATTGCTTGAAGGAGATCCATAGAAACAATGGGAAAGAAGCTAAAGAAGAGAGCACCTCAAAAGAAGAAGACATATCAAGGGAATTGTGACAGTGGTAGAGACGATTGGCAATTATGTGGAAGCAACTCCTCAAATTCAGAATCACCTCAAAATGAAGATGAACAAGAAAAATAATTATCAGGTACGAATTCGTTGTCCTCTGGTGATGCATTTATCTGTTCATTTGAAGATAATGAATGTGAGAGTGAAACAACTGAATTTTCTCTTATGGGTGAAAGAGAAAGAAATCAAATAGAGGCAGAATTTAAAAAATTCACAGACATAATTAGAGATCAAAAGGATGTAATTGATAAAAGGGAATGTGCCTACAAAGAAGAAGTTACCGTATTAAAAGTCCGGTTGGAGGAAGGAAATAAGGTAAGGAAGAAGTACAAGGAAAATGAAGATCGATGTCAAAGGCCACAGGATGAAAACATCATTGAGAAATGAAGTAAATGAGAAGGATACAACAATCAAGAAATTTATAGAAAGATCCAGTTACTATGAAAGTCTTGAAGATGAGACAGTCTCTCTAAGAGAAGATCTTGAAAATTCAAATAAGCAGAATGAATAACTACCTCAAGCAGATGAAGAACAAGAAAATGAGATTCTCAAATTAAAGCAACAAGTGGAAAAAGGAAGAAAATCTTAAGAAATCATGACGAAGAAGTATCTTAAAAAGGAAGAGGAATATTAGGTAGAGGTAAATATCCTAAAAGGTAAACTAGAATAAAAGGATAAACTTTTATGATTTCAAGACAGTACTAAGATTTTGGATGATATTCTTAGTAGTCAAAGGTATCCTCCCATCAAATCTAGTCTTGGTTTTCATGAAACTGTTAAAGGTGAATCTAGCTCACAAACTGAAGCAAGGAACTCTAATGAAAAATATGAAATGCTCAACAAGGAGATAAGAGGTCAACCCCATCAACAACCAAGGAAAGAAAGTCTTCAAAGAAAATCATTTACTCTTAACTATGGAAGCTATAATCAATTATTTCCTTCGATGAATAATGTTGAATGTTTTGTATGTCATAATTTTGGACATGTTGCAACCAGAGGCTGAAGTAGAATGGTTCAAGCTAATAATTGTCACACAAAAATATCATCAGCTTCTAGGTACTTCAAGGGATATTGTTTTTCTTGCAATATGTTTGGTCACAAAGCCATTGACTGTTATGGAGGAAATATGAAACATATAAGATGTGATGCCTGTAACAAGCTTGGGCATATAGCAAAAGAATGCAGGAGCAAATTTTGGCCAACATACCAACAAGAGAAAACATCATCACACTCCAAGGTATGGAAGAAGAAGGAAGTACAGTCATAAATATGTGGCATAACTCATTATACAGACAAGAGGAACTGAAAGTATAAACTTTCAGTGTTCTAATTCTCATATCGAGTTAAAATGAATATAAGTCGTGTATATACGCGAGTTCGAAGCTGCTCAGTTATGTATACGATTGGTTTGATGAAGAAGCAATGGGACTAACTCAAAAAAGGGGTCTGATATGGTTTAGACAATTATCAATTATCTTTTATGTCTATATGATTGATGACAACAGTGTGTGAATGTTAGAAGTGATTTTGACCCTCATAAGTTGTTGATGACTTGATGAATAACTAGTTGATAAGGATGCCTTGATGATCCTTACTAATATATGCAATGATTAGATCTGACAGTGAATAGGTGGCACAAGTTCAGGGGATAATATGCAATGCTTATAATAATGCATTGTTGGCATTATGTTTAGAAGTCTTTGGTACATAACGATTCTTATCAATGGTGAGGATGCTTATGTTGTTGAAGTGTTTAAATGATACATCATGTTATGTTGCAGTCATAAGTTGCCTATTATGAAATCTCAGATGATACTTATATTTCTTGAGCCACATAGTTATTATTCAAATCAGATTTATGGATGATTGTGGATGATTCTTTTGATGATGCATATGGTATGTTTATTACATGGTGATCTTCAAAGGACAAGGAGAAGAACAAGCTTGAGTACACAACTTCATTATTTGATAAGTGTCATTTCTTTTATGATGTTTACACCATGCCTTCAAAGATGCATAAACTACATATGGTGCAGTTATGAATGAGGATTCCTATAGTTCTTAGCTCTCACATGGTTGAGAATTGTTGTTGTTGATGGTATCAATAAATCTTGACAAATGACTATGAGCTCATGGTTTTCTAGATACATATTGTTATCTCTTTGATGGATACACCTTATGCTGGATACATGGATGATTACTTGAGTTGCATATTGATAAATACTGTTGGTTGGCTAAGAGAATGATGTTATTGCAGGTCTCATGAAGACATAGCTATTTGAAGACATGGATATTTGGAGACATGGCTTACTTTGTCACATGTTGATGATATTTCCATCTTGGGAACTGATGATGGACATATATAGGTTGTTGGTTTGGATGTTATTGACAGATGCTTATGGTACAGATCATATATGATGTATGATAGTTGTTTATGACTATCATGGTCTTGTTTAGATCTTTGGTCTTTGTTATAAATGTCATGTATATCATTCAATGTAAAAAGGCCCATGATTTAATAGTTTGTCTTCATCTGTTATAGTCTTTTAATGAGTCCTTTTTGGTCATATGGTGTAATTTGTACCCCCACTATGCGTGGGAAGGATGATGTAATAATTGTTATATTTTAGTCATGTATAAACAATTGGTATATCCCCACTTGGTTAGGTAGATGAGTCAAATTTGGTATATCCCCACTTGGTTGGAAGATTGATGTATGTATGAGTCATTAGTGATAGGAAGGTCATACTCACATAGTTGATTTATAGAGTCATGGTATTCTTTTGGAAAATATTTTTGCAGACTCTACATGTGCTCAAGGGGAGCATGGATGGTTTAGTGCATCTCAGCATGTACAAAGGGGGATTTTAACAAGATAATTCATCATGTGCCTAGGGGGAGCATGATCAATGTTCATATTCAGCTGTTCAGATATGGAAGTCTTCATTTTGCTCAACCCTTTGCCCTTGATCTGAAAAGGAGAGAATATCTTGGTCTTCCCTTTGCCCTTGATGTCAAAGGGGGAGAGTATCTTGGTGTTGCTTGATACATCTAATAGGTTCTAAAGCTTGAAGTAATCAACACCAATATGGTTTCCATCAAGTCCAAAGGGGGCGATTGTTGGCATTATGATGCATTTGTTGTACTTGATGGAAACCCACTTGTAGTTGAACAACTCACTTTTATAGGGTAACTAGATGAAATTACGTAACTAGATGAATCTATAAGAGAGATATCAGATGTGACAAAATGCATGGTAGTTGTGTTTACAGATGTGACAAAATGCAGGGCATTTCAAAGGAATCATTTCAGAAGTAATATGGCAAATCACATTATAACAGGTCTATTCAGAGGGAACAAAGTAATGGTACAAAAGAATAGGATGAAGGAACAAAGGACTACAGATTAGAATCAAGAAATTGAAGAAAGAGAATAGTTTAAGAAGTATACGCTGGTTCACCTTGTCCAAGTAGCATATACACGTGGGCTCATGGAACAGAAGAAGCGTATACATATGCACGCACTTACATAGAAGTAAAATTGCGTATGGGATGGAAAATCAAGGTTTTGTTCCGAGGTATTGGTCCGAGTTTTTGGTCTGAGATATTGGTACGAGGTTTTTGTCTAAGGTTTTGTTCCAAGGTTTTGGTCCAAGCTATTGGTCCAAGGTTTTTGTCTAAGGTATTGAGAAAGGCTAAAACTATATAAGGAGGAGAATATCAAAGGGATAAGTGTACAAGGAATGAATATCTTATGAAGTGTTAGGTCAAAAGAAAATTTGCATGTTATGGGTTTTTGATGCTTTCTTGATCTAGACTAAGTATGCACCTGAGTGTTTGATGATGAAGGAGATCTAATGATGGATCGGGATCATAATGACTTATCTTGATATGATTTGATAATGTATAGTCTAGATTTGAGTGCTAACAAATGTTTTATCCTTTATATGTTATTATCTGGGTATGATTGATGTTTGGAATAGTTGCGAAGTTATAAGTAAGTATTTGCAGATCTATACGCTGGTTGGCTTGGGTGAAGGTGTGTATACACACTGGTTTGGCTCTTCCAAGTAGCATATGCAAAAGAAAAGTTTGTTGTTCAGGGATGACTGATCTATTTGATCAATGTTGTTGTTTTACTGTTGTCTATCAATGAAGTCTTCTTAGATCTGAAAGTAAAATTGAATGCATAAGGAGTTTGTGTCTGATTGATTGATTGATTGAGTAAGAAGGATGATCTTTGCTGCTATCTGTTTAGAACTCTGTAAATATGACAATAGATCTTCAAAATTTCATTGATTGGTATAGTTTGTGGTTCAGAAATAAAATTTACATAAGCTTCTCTCATGAACGGTCACCTTACAAATGACCCTCCATGCTCTTTAAATAGAGATCATGGACCAATCGAGTGTTAAGCCATGGATCAAGTGTCAATGATACCGAGGAGAGAATGAACCGTTAGATCACTTCATGTCTAGAACATATCATGAGCATCGGATTGTAAGTTACAAAAGTACATAGTAAATAAACACACTTTAACTAACTCTATATTAGACCAAGTTATACTCAACTATTTCCTATGTGTCAGAATATCCTAACATCACCCCTTAAGAACAACTTGGGATAGGATTGAAGGATGTACAAATATGACACAATGGGAGAAGGAAGGAGGCATTAGAGCCTATCCCCCCTTAGTGACAACTTCCTAAAATCCAACCATAAATCGAAGTTTAGTAAACTTTACCTCTCTGAGAGCCTTTGTAAAGATGTCTACTACTTGATCATCGGTTGAACAATATTTCACTTCAAGAACATGGTCATGAATGAGCTTTCTGATGAATTCCATGTGTAGTTCAATGTGTTTGCTACGCTGATGCTGGACTGGATCTTTGCATAGTTGAATGACACTTTGATTATCACACCAAAGTGTAGTCGGATGTTGCTACTGAAAGCCAAACTCTGACAGGATATGACGAAGCCACAGGGCTTCCTTACTAGCTTCTATAGTGCCATGATACTCTACTTCTATTGAAGAAAGAGAAATAACACTTTGTTTCTTTCAAGCCCATTTAATAGGTCTAGAACCAAGAGTGAAGACATAACCGCAGTAGACTTTTGATCATCAGGGTCACCAGCCCAATCAGAATCAGTGAAACCAACCAATAGAGGAGATGCTTCTGCACTGTAATGAATCCCAAATTGAACTGTACCTTGAACACCACGAATTATTCTTTTAGCTACTTTCCAATGACTTTCATGTGGGTTTTGCATAAACCAAGCAATAAGACCAACAACAAAGGAAAGGTAAGGATGAGTATGGGTCAGATACAAAATTTTTCCTACAAGCTGACAGTATAAGGTAGCATCAACTTTAGGGGAAGTACAAGTGACTGAAAGTTTGGCTCTAGAATAAAAGGGAGAAGGGGTTGGATTACAGTCTTCCATGTGAAAGCAGCGTAGAAGATCACAAGTATACTTGGACTGGGAAAGGGAAATACCTTCCTTGGATTGCAAGACTTGAAGACCAAGAAAATAATGCAAGTGTCCCAAGTCTTCCATTTCAAACTGCTTTTTAAGGTTGGACTTCACATGGTTTATAAGGTTGGGATAAATACCAATAATTATAATATCATCAACATAAAGAAAACGAATGATAAGAGACTTACCCACTTTCTTGGTGTAGGCAGTATTGTCAAAATGACACCTAGAAAATCCAGTATCTAAAAGAAATCTATCCATTTTGGCATACCAAGCCTGAGGAGCTTGCTTGAGACCATAAAGGGATTTCTTAGGCCAACATACAAGGCTAGAGTTTGTTTGTATAAATCTAGGAGGTTGTTCCATATAGATTTCTTCATGAAAGTCCTCATGTAAGAAGGCAGATTTAACATCCATCTGTTGGACTTCCCATTTGGAATAGGCAGCAAGGGTAAGAACAAGGCAGATAGAGTTCATTTTGGCAACAGGGGAGAAGGTTTCAGTATAGTCAATTCCTTCAACTTGTGAAAAACCCTTAGCAACAAGATGATTTTTATGTTTATCAACTTTTCCATCTGATCCAAACTTGGTTCTATAAACCCATTTGCATCTAACAAGTCTTCATCCCTTTGGAAGAGGAACCAGATCCCATGTATCATTTGCCAATAATGAACGATATTCTTCATTCATAGTTGCATCCCAATCTAGATGGCCTAAGGCTTCTACACAGGTCTCAGGATCACAATTTGTTGAAGCTTGAGCCAGTAAAGAAGAGGCTCTATCAAACTGAGAACGTGTATGTCGCTGATATGTAGGATCACCTGCAAGAGCACCTGTTGCATCCCAAGTAGCACGAACCCATTTTGGAAGCTAAGGAGTTGAAGGAGGATCCTGAGAAGGTGGGGGAGGATTTTCATCCTCATTGTCATCATCTGAAGAAGAACTATTTTCAGAAGTAGAAGGGATAGAGAGAGGTGGAACATCCTCCGAACTAGGCTCGTAGGCTGATATATTTTCAACAAACTTTACATCTCTTCTAATGATAACATTTTTGGACTTAAGTGGAATAATTCTATATCCTTTGACATCTTCAGAGTATCCAACAAGAATACATTTTTCACTCTTAGGTTCTAAAGTTTTATGTTTCTCATTTGGAATATGGGCCCATGCTTCACTTGCAAAAATACAAAAGTGACTTACATCTAGTTTAATTGAGCTCCATGCTTCTTCTGGAGTGATATTCTGTAAAGCCTTAATAGGAGTGCACTTTACTATGTAATTCGCACAGTTAATTGCTTCTGCCCAAAAATTAAGACTAAGTCCTTTAGATTGACGCACACAATTAGCCATTTCCTTTAAGGTGTGATTCTTCCTTTCAGCTACACCATTTTTTTGTGGAGTATATGGAATAGTATGTTGCTTTTGAATTCCATGCTTAGTGAAAAGATTGATGAATTTGTTGTTAACATATTCTCTACCATTATCAGATCTTAGCTTAAGAATTTGATGTCTAGATTTTTTTTTTAACAAAGGCCTTAAAGGCCAAGAACATGTTAAATACTTCACTCTTGAGTTTTAAGAAGTATACCCAAGTGCATATGGAGAAATCATCAATGAAAGTTAAGAAATACTTGTAGGTAGAGAATGAAACAACTGGAAGTGGACCACATAAATCACTATGCACAAGATGTAAAGTGGAGTAGGCGTGCCAAGAGGCATGTTTTTCAAAACTAGCTCGATGATGTTTTCTGAGTACACATCCAGAACAAACACATCTCTACAAGATACCATAGGAAGACTTGTCACCATATTTTCTTTACATATATTTTGAAGGGAGCAATAGTTTAAGTGACCAAATCGCTCATGCCAAAGTTTGCTCACTTCATCATTATGAGCAAAAAAATACTGAGGGAAGAGTTGATGACCCAAAGTTGTTAAACTTATACAACCTTATAGAATCATCAGCAATGCCAGTAGCTAGAATCTATTTAGGATCTCGTAGGTCCTTAATTACAGCATCGTGAGGTGAAAATTCAACGGTTTTACCTTCACCTGAATGAGTTATCTGATATATAGATAGAACGTTGCAGGATAAGGTTGGAACACATAATACATCATTAAATTGACTATTGTCTAGATGAATAGTTCCAGTCCCTACAACATTAAGAGATCTATCATCACGAACATATATACTTTTGGTGTTACAATCATTTAAAGAAGAAAACATGGCTTTGTTTTTTTCCATGTGATAAGAAGCTCCAGAATCAATGAGCCACTCATGAGAATGAGAAGAAGAAGATACATTTAGTGCATAACCAGACCGAGATGCATGACAACCACATGCAGAAAGTGTTATTCCTGAAGATGAAGTTGAAGTTGAAGAGTGCTCCAAATGGATGTTATGCTTCTTCATTGCTACTTCCAAGGCTTCCATCTTCTTAAAGCATTTGGATTCTAAGTGGCCATCTCGATTACAAAAGTGGCAATGTCTATTAGTTTTCTTCCCTTTTTTTTATTTTCCTTATCATTTTGTTGAAATGATTTTTCATTTTGAGACTGAAGTTGCTTAGGACCCTTGTTTGGTTTAGGACCATTATTTTTAGGATACTGCTTCTTAGGATTCTTTTAATTTAGTTGATGCTGGGTAGCTAAGGCTTTCTTAGAAGAGTTTCCAAGATTAAGAATACCAAGATGTAAAAGTTTTTCTTTTTCTCTTATTAAAGAATCACAAAAGGCATCAAAAGAGGGGGACTTGTAGTCTTGTCCTTGAGAAATAAAGGCTTCTCTAGTAGAATGGAAAGTGGAAACAAACACAGAGTAGGCTGGTCCCAACATAGTAAGAATGGAATAGATATGGCTACCATTTTCTTTCTTAACTTTAACACCCTCCAAGAGAAGTCTAAGGGTCTTAAACTTGGACAAAAAATATTCAATCGAAGAAATATTATTGGGGTCCAACGTAAGCAACTCATTTTTAAGTTGATGGGCTCTAATTTAATTTTTAATTCGAAAAACTTTAGTGAGTTGCTTCATAGCTTCATTAAGGGTATTAAGTTCTGCAATATGGAATCTAAGGTCTAGAGAAATAGGCATCCCTATCAACCCACTTGCTTGGTCTTGCCTATTTTCCCATTTGGCTTCCTTATCTTCATCTTTAGGTTTAGTTTCTTGGCCTAAGGCTATTCTGTAAAGACCTCTACTTCTAAGTAAATCCACAATGTAAGACCATCATTGGAAGTAGTTGGTGTTGTCAAGAATAACTTAGCATGGACTTTCCATTTTAATAGAAACTGAAACTGTAGATGCTGAAACTAAGTGTTCCAATGGAAAGATCTCAAAAAATTAGGCTGATTAAAAAAAAACGGTTGTGAAAACGGCTTCCTGATGATGAACCACACTTGTTGGTTCGAAACGCGTCGACCAAAATATTCAATGTGTCTTCTTCCGAAAAAATCTTTATACATTAAGTTATGGTTTTTTTAAGAAAAGTTGTTGAAGATGCCGACAAAGTGCGTGAATGTGTGGAAATGAATGATAATGTTATATTTTTTTTTAAAAATCCCCCACATTTCAAAACTTAATCTAATTAGCTCACTTTAAAAAAAAATTATGTGACCCACTTTAATAAATAATTGAAAGTCACTTTTACAATGGTACTTTATGAGCTACCCACTAAATTGTAGTTGAAATAAAAGATAAAGAGACTTTAGAATTATAAGTGACTCACTTGTTATAATGGGTGAGAACATTTTTACATAAAGTAACTTTAAAACATAAGTTACATGTGCTTTTTGAAAAAGTAACTCAACAAAAAGAAAGACTTGAACTCAAGACCTCTATTCTCATAAAGTAACTTTGGACCAAGTGAGCTAGTTTAAAAGGTTAGTAATTTTTGGAAAAGATGAATGATTTTTATTTTTTTTAGTCACTAAAGCTTTGGGGTGCGTGCTTACTTGAAAAAACTCTTTTTGCCTACAAAACAAAAAACCACACAACCCAACACGGACATACAAAAAAAAAAAAAACCAAACCTTATGGCTTGAAGTTAGCTTTCGCCAGAACCTATATATTTTCCTCAATGTTTTTTATTTTCCAAGATCACACTAAGGCGCGGTGGAAAAGAGCATACACATGAGAAAAATCATTCCTTTATGTTTCTGATTTGCCCAGATTGCACAGAGTAGCAGGGCAAAGAGCATATGCAGAAATGAAAGGTATAGATCTGGTAATGAAAAAAACAGAGAGCTAAATAAACTGAACTAAATAGAGAGATGAATAACTAAAACTTCAAATAAAGATTGTATACCTCCAGATCTTAAAAATGATGTAGCTAGGGCTACCGAAAACATTTTCACGTGAAAGAAAGGGGCTACTCACTAGAAAATATGCTCCTAACACAATAGAGCAGTCCTCTCGGCCCGAAAGAAGTAAAAAACAATAGATTTAGGACACGACAGTCAGATGCAGTTGTACCGGCTTCAGATTTGGATCACCAATGGATGTAGCCCTCAACTTGGCTCTGATACCATGTAGCAATTTACAGGGTAACTTCTTCAAACAGAACACCAAAGGACGTTTCTCACAAATAGATCACAGATCAAGACACCAATATTCTTTATGTGGTTAAAACCCTCAAAGAGGGAAACAGTCCACGACCTGAGCCAACTCAACCACTTCAGACAGTTTATCAATAAAAGAAATAAAATTTACATAAGCTTCTCTCATGAACGGTCACCCTACAAATGACCCTCCATGCTCTTTAAATAGAGATAATGGACTAATCAGGTGTTAAGCCATGGATCAAGTGTCAGTAATGCCAAGGAGAGAATGAACCGTCGGATCACTTCATGTCTAGAACATATCGTGACCGCCGGATTGTAAGTTACAAAAGTACATAGCAGAGAAACACACTTTACCTAACTCTATACTAGACCAAGTTATACTTAGTTATTTCCTATGTGTCGGAATATCCTAACATAAATGATCTGATTTTCACAAGGAGTGATGATCTTCTCATTGTTGATTTCAAAGAAGTCATGAAAGATGAATTTGAAATGACATATTTGGGGTTGTTAAGGTACTTTCTATGATCCAGAATTATGCAGGAACGAAAAATAATATAGATATAAACATAAACACAGAGATGTAGCATAAGTAAATCTTCATTTCATTAATATCAAAGAACTGAAAGATGCTTACAAACAAAATGGAAATAAACTAGCTTGGGTGATGGTAGTTTTTCTCTAAGGAGAGATGTGGCGGCTACATGCCTTTGAACTATGTTACAATCAGGCTCAAGGGAATTTTTATTATTGAACAACAAGGGAAAACCCTAAACAACCAAAACCCTAACCCCAAGAGATGGAACATGAAGAGTTTGTGGGCCTCGTTAGGGTTAGGTGGGCAGCTAACTTCTCGGGGTTGTAACTTGGTCATATGATCTTCGTTTGGCGCATATGATACCTCGTTGGAAACATCTCTCTCAGTACTACAATATTTTTTGTAGGCCCTTACCTTTGGATATGGGCCTACTGTAGACCTCAAAAAAACATCGTTTAGGGGGTCAAAATAGCTCTGGAAGTTGAGGACCTCAAAAACTACTAAAAATAGAAAATGCTGCTATAATCAAGGGAAAAAATGAAACTAATTGGAGGTTTAGGCAAAATAGGTAGGTGGCCACCAATATCCACCTAGATCAATTCTCCACCCTTGGGAAGAAATTGTCCCCATTGCATGGAGAGCCTCCATGAGGTGAGGAAATTTTTGTTGAACTTGGTCCTTGGTGAACCACTTGCCCTGGTGAAGGAGTTGGCCTGCCTTGACAAATCGATATAGCTATATCCTCTATTGGTGAGTGTTCTTGATTTATGTGTCCATGATCTTTTCCATTGTGGCTTGCTCGATGCAGCTTGGGATGAGCTATGTTGGTGTCATCTGATCAACAATGTCAGACATGTCCAACAATAGGGGAAAGTATGGTTACAATCAGTCCACATTAAATACTGGGTGCAAGCCAAGGAACAGTGGAATGCTAAGCTCAAAGGAATTGTCCCCTACAACCTTGGTGATGGTGCACGAACCATACCAGAGTAGGCAAAGCTTGCGGTGGGGCCCAACGAGGTGCTCCTTCTGTAGATGTAACCAAACTTTATCGCCCACATGGAACTTGTATGGCACCCGATGTTGATCATGACACTACTTGTACTTGGCATTGGCTCTGTCCAATATGTCATGGACTTGCTAGTGGATGTGCTGAATGTGCTCAATGAAGTTGTTAGCCCTGTCAGCTTCAGATTGGACATGAGTTGAATCTTCCTGAGTAGCTACAAATGGTATGGCCACATCAATGGGGCATAGTGGCTGGAATCCCACCCCCACCGGAAAGGGGTTGTGGCCAGTTGAGCTATGGAGAGTTCTGTTATAGCTATGTTGGACATAGGGGTGGATTTCATCCCATGTGTGTGGATGCTTTGAGTGGTACATGTGAAAAATGTGCATGATCATCCTGTTGATAACCTTTATTTGGCCCTCAGTTTTGTAGTGGAAGGTCGTGGACTTAGTGAGCTTGGTATCCAGCATTGACCAGAGGCTTGACCAAAATGTATTTAGGAACCTGTTGTCCCTATATGAGATAATTGACTGTGGGATCCCAAAGTGTACCCACACTCGTTAAATGAAGAGCTTAGTAGTGACTTATGTTATTATACTCTTCTTGCAGGCCACCAGAATGGCCATCTTAGAGAATATGTTGATGACCACGAAAACACAGGCATTTCCATGCTTAATAGAAGGAAGGCCTGACATGTAATCCATGGAGATGGATTCCCAAGGCCGACTAGGAGTAGGCAAAGGAGTATATAGGCCTTACTTCTTGATTGTAGGTTTGGCAATGTAGGATCTTATGTACTCCCCAACATCCTATCGAAGGTTCGACCAATAAACATACTTCTCCAGTATTGCAACTATTTTCTCTACTCTGAAATGTTGAGCGACCCGATTGTCTTGTGCCTCCCAAATCATCTTAGCATGCTCACTTGAAGGAACACAGAGGTGTCCTAGGTGGCATAATGGTGTGCCCTGGAGGTGAAAACATGGAAATTTCTTGCCTTCCAGAAGCCTCTGGTATGTGTTGCCGAGTTCTGGATCGCTCCTCTAAAGATGAGGCCACCTCGAAATTTCATGTCCACAAGAGTCGAGCACAATGGTGAGCACTGTTAGTGTCGGTATCTTCATCCCTCCGTCAGAGATCGAATCCTCTTGTTGCATTTCATATTAGGTATCCCGCCCAGTCATCTGCATTCCATTAGGCGCATAGATCATCTGATGGTAGTGGCATGCCTCCAGTTTCCCTCATGTGATCTACCTGCTGGCTCATGTTTGTTCATTTTAAAAAACATATACAGCCATCTTTTTGTCTTAAAGATTGCAAAGGTTTTTGTTTTAGGGTTTCATTGTCAATTAGGTCAGGGTTTCATTAGGGTTTTGTCAATAAATGTTTCAGAGTGCCTAATAATTACCAGCAGGCCATGAGGAGGTTTCACAATCACTAAATTTCATCTCCAAGTGTTCGAAATTGTGTTTTTCCTCAAAACTCTGTTTTGAGGAAAAAACAGAGTATTTAGCTTTTATTCTAAAAAATCATGAAAATTTTGTTTTCCTCATTGTAAATTTCTTCATCTGTAATCCTGGTTTCCTTCCTTAGCCCTAGAAAGCTCCAACACCTGCAAAACAAGCAAGCTCAGGTCATTTGGTTCATCACAAAGCCCAAAAAGGTAAAAAAGTCCAAAAAACAGTGTTTGAAATAAAGTCATTTTAAAAAACATTGTAAAAGTGGGTTTCATGAGCTAAAATTTCAAAAGCTCTTGGTTTATAAGCAATGCCTTCATTTGAAACTTTCATTTGCAAAAGACAAGCAAGGTCAAGTGATTTTATTAAGAAAGAGGGAAAATTTGGGTGAAAATCACTCCTGGTGACCGGCGCGGCGCACTGAGTAGGAGGCACGGCGCATTGGTGAGGCGCGGCGCACTGGGCCTCAGAACACAATGTATTTTTTCATGGATGCGGTGCACCGTTGAGGCATAGCGCATTGGGTATGTTGCACGGCACATACAGCTAAAGGGCCCGAAAAGTTCCAGAACGACCTCCAAATCGCCAAAAATGCATGAATTCACCTTGTTCCAAAGATCAAGCACATCACCAAAAACAGTCCACCACAGTTTGACACATCAACTCTTATTTCTTCAAGGCAATTTGTCTACCAACAGTTATGGCATCTATTCCTTCATATGATTATGAAGAGGAGACCCAAAGTGATTCACCCGCAGAGGGACAGGCACCCAGGAGGCCTCATCGAGGTGGAAGACATATCAGAGAAGAACCAACCACCCTTACTGAATTACAAGCCTGCCCTCTTGCCATCTCTTGTTTCCAGCATCAGTCATGTTATGAATTTTGTGAGAAGGTCACTAGCATCCAGTTTCATCATGAGTTGGCCCACTTATTTGTGTTGCATTTACATGGTGATCAAGCCACTCTTGCCGGTGTCACTTTCACATTAACACCAGAATCTGTTTCATTAGCAACCAGCATACCTAACATTGGAGAGCCATGGAATAAGAGGCAGAAAATTGATCGGTAGCATTATGAACCATATATCAAACCCGGCTTTTTGAGACAGCTCAAGAGAGTGTTTCCTTTTCAGTACCTCAGAGATGAATATTCTCCTTTAATGAAATTGATCATGAAGTATTTCAGTTGTGAGGGCCAGTTCTCCCGCTTGTATGCTTATCACATCAAACTGCTGATGCATTTTACCCGGGTACGGATGATGAACATCCCTTATTTCATGTGCCGGAATATAGAGAGAATGACCACCCTTGTGCAGCACAAGACTCCACAGCAGCAGTTTAACAGTATTTATCATTTTGCTCTCATCAAAATTGTGGTTGTTCATCAGCTTGGATTATAGGGCATCACTTGGGATGACTTCATCTCTCGTGAGTTTTTCAGAGCTTCTTAGGGACCTTCAGAGACTTTACATGATACAGGTGGACCTTCTTATCAGCATGAAGGTCACGAGGTACAGACTGCCACTATGCCGATGTTTATTACTTATCAGAAGGGCACTAGACAATTGTTCGCGGCAGCAAAGCGAGTGTTATCTCCACCCGGGGTGGAAGGGGCCTCGCTTCTGACATCAGCACCACAGGTTCAGGAGGAAGGCAAGAGGCTAATGCAGGATGAGGGGCCTTCAGGTGAGCGAGAGACCGATTTCATTCTCATTGAGGGTGATGATACAGACATGGGCCCGCAAAATGCAAACCTTAGAGAAATCATCCAGGAGTAGCAGGCAGACATCAAAGCCTTGTCCCTCAACTTGGAGAGGGAAAAGTGGGTCATAAAATACTTGGAGCAGAGGAATAAGCAACTTGAAGATCAGCAAGTCATCATGGAGTTACAAAACATTCGGGAGAATCGCCAAGCTGCCCAAAGGAGGGGGATAGAGTTTACTTCATTAGAGCAAGAGATCAATGCCGATCGAGGGTCTTGGCTTCAAAGAGCCAACATCCACTTAGAGAGATTGCTAGACAAGGCCGACAAGGAGAAGGCATTGCTGACACACATGGCTTTTCACTACATGGCAAGGAACAAGGTTTGTAAAGCGAGAATAAGGAATTTAAAGGCAAAATTGAGGAAGGCATCAAAGGGGAAAAAGAGGTAAAAAGAGAGTGATCGTCTTTGGATATTGGCCGAGGCCTCTTTAGCCCAGCATAGCACTTGATAGAGAAGGTCCAGCCCAAATTTCAAGAAATTTGGAGCAATTTTTGCATTTTTGAAAATTTTTTGTACAAAAACAGGGTTTTCCTCCCTATGCGCCGCGCCACGTGGTGCTCGCTTTTGCTAGGGGACTTCAAATCACAAAAGGTTCGCATTTCTGGATTTTTCATACAAAATTACACTTGCCTACCTATGGCCAAGAAATTTGGGCAGGTTTTGACCCATCAAAAAGGTCAAAAACACTCAAAAAATGACCTCACTGCCCATATTTTGACACACAGAAAGCAGTCTTGAGAGAATGGACTTTTGGAGGGGCAAATGGAGGCCAAATTAAAAAATTCCACTTGGGTTGGAAAGTAGAAATTTAGATATTTCCAGAAAGCACACCTGGAGCTCATTCGGACATTGGGAAGTCGTCCAAAAGTGGGTCCAAACAGGCACGGCGCATACAGGAAAAATTGCCACTTTGACCCAATTTTGCTCTGTTTTTCGCCTAGCTTTGCCTAGTTCGAATTTTTCACTTTTCTAATGGAAAATTTATGATGTAATTTGATAAATTTTGATGGGTCATGATGTAAATATGTTGAATTTTTACTTGTAGAGGTAGATTCATCAGTTTAGAGTTTGTTTGAAACTGAATGAATCAGTTTCCTTATTTTTAGAGGCATGCTATTATGTTGCCTAGATTCCAGTTCTCAGTTTAGGATTAGTTGGATCAGCTCCTAAACATGTGAGCTCGACCCCTAGAGGCAAGGAAGAGCTATTGTTTGTCTATATTATGTTGTTTTTCAGTCATTAGCATGGTTGGACTCTTGAGAAAGCCTTGAGCTTCATTGTACACTCATATTTTCATTTGGCTAAGGAATTGAGACCAGGATTTGCAGTACTCTTTGGGATTCATGTGGAAATTTGTTTTGGTACAGTGCTTCTCTTTGTAATTGTGCATTTTTTTATGTATTTCATTATCTATCTTATTTCTTCTAAACTAAACAAACAAAAGTGTAAGTAGAATTCATTGAAAGTGCAGTGCTCTACTTAAAGTTTGCTTTAGTTATTTGATGTTTTCATTTGTTTGGAGAGGATTTATGGTTTCTCTTGCCCTCTTCAGCTCCTCCCCTGTCTGATCCATCCATCTCATTTGATTTAGAGTGCCAATTTCAATTGCCTACCTTGCCCCATTGAGATCCCTGCAGGACTGAGCCTCAATCCCCACACCCCAAAATCTATCTTTCCCTCTGGGCCAACAGAACTCCATTTTATCAAATCAAACTCCCTTGCACTTATACCTAGTCTAAGATCAGAAGTTAAAATAGTCATCTCAAGCCTTTAGTGAATATACTTTGCTGAGATTGACCTGGAGAGAGCCCTCTCCTGACCTGGTAGGGCTAGCTACCAGGCTGAGTGTGGTTTGATGTGGACCTAGAAGCTTACCTTTTCAGCCTGAGATAAATCTAGGCTCTAATAAGCACTGTTACACAAAAATATCGTCACCATGACTATTTGTAGTCAGTATGGGTCTATCAACACTTATACTATCCTCCTAAGCAAGTCTTAGACCTCAGCTCTTCAAGTCAGGCTTTGAAAATGAGAGAAAGACATTAAAAATCAATAAAGCTCTAGTTCCGCACTTTCTCTCACTAATACCTGTGGTCCCGCACCCCCTGTTCAGAAAAACTTCGGACCTGCCCGCTCTGCCCCTAAGGGAGTGGGTGCAGACCCCTGTGAAAGTCAAAAAGGCGCAAGTTTATTATAAAAAAACTCACTTTGGGTTAATTCTAGATGATTCTAGAAGGAATTTTGACGTGGATTGAGCACTCCCAGGTGGTTCATGCATTCCAAAAAAGAAGGAGCTAATCCCTTGATGAGAGGAGCTATCCCTTTGAAGGAGGGCTTTATCCCTTTGAAGGAGGACCTAGTAACTTCCCTCCATTGCAGTATAAATTAAGACATTGGGCTAGTCGCTAGGGAGGTTAGAAGCTGAACATTTTTGAGGGTAAATGCTGGTGAAATTGAGACTTCCTAGTTAAGCTTGAGAGGAGAGATCACATACCTTTTTGGCTTCATTGGGAAGAGAGTGAAACTTGTCAAAGTAGAGGAGACTTCTTGTTCGACCCTGGGAGGAGCTTGTACAACATCAAGGCACAGGTTGTAAAGTTCCTCTTCATTTGAATTAATACAATCAGATTCATTTTTCTCAACAAAGTGTCTTATGTCATTTGTTTCATGAATTCCTTGATCATCATGTTAAATATGCTTTATGATATTGGCTTTTCAGGTGCTATTTAATTTGTTTGCTTGTTTGTGTTTGCAGATTCGCAACAAGGGAGCTCATTTGGATCAAAGAAGCGAGGCTTCCACAAACTTGCATTGGACCCAAGGTAGGCCTAAACACTTGATTGCCTTTGTTTATGAATGCATATTTAGAGAAAGATAGTTTTTGATTGGCTTGCTTGTCACTAGATATCATTAGATTCTAGGAAGGTCTATCTTGTCCGCAAGATCGACTCATTCCGTGTGACAAAATGGCAACCATACTGGGGACTTGATTTTTTCCTTGTTTTTACTTTGACTTGAGAAACTGTGTTTTTGTTTCTGTTTTTGGCTTGTTGTGTGTGGAATTGGGTAGATTTAGTAGATCCAGGATTATTTTTTGTTTTTCATAACTTTGGGAGAGGACCGCACCCTCGGCTTGGGACACAGTGCGGACCTATCCGCACTTTGTCTTTTAGCACAGAGCGGTACCGCACCTGTGTTAACTGTGGGCCTGCGGACCCTGTCAAAATTTTGGAAAACCTAAGATTTTCTCTGTTAGTCAGCTTAGTTTTTATTTAGATGTTATTATCCCTTGCCCAGACCTGCATATAACCTGTCAGAAGCTTTCCTTAGGTTAATTTCATTGGTGTTAGGGTTTTAGGTGAAATTCCTAGAAGTTTTGCTTGTTGGGTTTGGTTTTCATTTTGGTCTTGTAGTAGCTCTGAGCTTAGAAGCTGTAGAAACCTCAGATCACCTTGGTTTTTACCAGCCTTCTTATGAGTCTGACCATTTGCAAAATCTACCTTTGTTGAGGAATCCACCTTGTGTTTTCTCTTTACGAAACTTCGAAAAAGCTTGTGTTAAAAGTTTGGATTTCATTTTTAGAAAAGAAAACGAAAATTGGTTGTTTTTTGACTGATTTGTGATTCTGCATAAATTGGTCCTTAGTTTGCATATAGCTAAGTAAAACATCCTTGAAAAAGACATCTTGTAAGCTTTGACTTCAAATAGGTTTTTTATAGTTTATAGATCTCAAAGTTAGTCATTTCCATAGTTTTGAGTATTTTATAGAAAAAATAAAAAAAATCTCTTTTGGAAAAAGTTTGTTTTTGTAGCGTTTGAGTGTTTTGAAAGAAAAAGGGAAACTTTTGTGAAAATAACTAGTTGTCTTGTTTTGAGTGCATTAGAAAAGACAAAAGGCTCTTCTTTTAATTTGTTTGTTAAGAAAGATTTGTGTTTACAAGTATTTGCATTCTCAAACTCTTTCCTAGCTAGAAGTTCATTGAAGGGAAAAGATTGCTTAATCATCTTAAGTGCATTTTTTAGTGATTTCGAGTCGAGTCTTTACACCACAAGTTTCATCTCCGCCACCTCTTGACTTAAACAAAAACCAATAAAAATAACGCTTAAAGTAAAATCTATCTAGTAACATTTTTATTTCTAGGGCTCTGATACACCAATATAGCTTAGGCTAGTGTCTTGGAGTAGGGAGTAATTAACTCTCCAAGACAGTAAAACAAACAAGTAGCTGTATCTTGCGGTAGGAAGAAATCCAATTGTTGCATTTATGCTCTGGGAAAGCTCCTCTTAAAGGAGAAGCACGAGATCATGTCCGAACCAGTGTGGGAATCAATCCTTCCTCATTGGGAACAACGCCAGATATTCATGTATTAAAAACATTAAACCTCGGATTAACCATTGTCGAGGAGCCTGGGGTCACTTGTTGGTAAACCTTGGATTATGTCAAGGAGCCTTCAAGGGGATTGAGCTTGTTACTCTGCCCTTGCGTGCGTATCAGATAGTAGACTGTTCCCCCAGGTATATTTGTTTCGGTTGGTAACCTTAGTGACCATATTATTTAGGATTCTTCCTAAGGTGACAGTGGTGGGAAGATCCCACTGTACCTGGAGCAGACGTTGGCTAGACTCATTTGGATTTTCAGGGGGGTTCTCTTCACTCGAGACGGTTTAGTGGAGGAACTTGTGCCAGTCTATTCATTAAGAAGGTTGCCGGGGTAACTGTTCCAACCACCACTTCTGTATTGAACTCTGTGACGTTGGATTTCATCACCAACTAATGTTTTCAGTACGGAAAGTTACTATTTGTGTGTGTCTTGATCTCTAGATTCTTTAGGCGTGTTATTCAAATTTGTTTGGTTCTTTAGAGGCTTTAGGTGGTTTTCATTGAGATTTTACTTTGTTTGCGTGTGAAGTAGTTAAAATTTTTAATCGTGGCTGAATTACCGAGGAAGTCCCGTAGACTTCGGGGCCAACCTCCTCAGTTTTCACCGAGCTAGCCTGAAGGGTTGCGAGCCCTCGTAACTCCTAGAGACAGTAGAGTTGGATCACCTGAAGAAGGAGAGTCTTCTTTGGTGGTACATCCTGATTTTCAAGCTTTAGTAGCAGATTATAATCCGCAATCAGTGTCCGTTTCCGAAATTACTGGTAGTTTTTCATCTACTAGTGATATAGGTGAGGAACCTGAGATATCTGAACCTGCTACTCCAACATCAGGGTTTACTTCTCCAGCTTCTAGTGGTCCTGGTTCACCAAGGGTAGAAAGAGTAATTACCCAAAATCTTCCTTCTGGTTTGATAGCTATTGAAGAACTTGCTACTCCAGAAGAAGAGGTAGGCATCCCTATCCCTGAAAAGCAACCTGTTATTGAACTTAGGGAGCGTGAATCAATTTTTTATAGTCCACCTAGGAGTAGTGCTTGGTATCTTTCATTGACTAATTTTTGGAAAACCCAGGGTTAAGTTTTTCACCACCTCGTGTTCCTTATCACCCAACACCTAGAGGTTACTATCCTCCATTAAATATGTCAAGACAGTCGTCCATGTTTACTCAATCGCCAGAATCCTTTTTGTACGGCGGTCCTTCTGTTCCCTCTGGGTATCAGTCACTTTCTGGTACTTTTGCGGGAGCATCTCCTCAACCCATTGAACAAGGGTTATTAACTAGAAACAATGGTACTAAGCCGTTGAGTGTAGGAGATATTCTCATGATGTCAGGTACTATTCCTAATCCTCAACCTCAAGGTGGCTAGTTACAGCCTGGGGGGCAGCCTCAAAATCCTCAATTACCACCTTGGGGGCAACCTCAAGGTACCCAAATTGCATATGGGGGGAAACCTCAAGGACAGTACATACCTACGGGACAGTACGTTCCTCAAGGTCAACCCTAGACTCAATATGTACCTCAAGGTCAACCTCAGTATCAATATGTACCTCAAGGTCAACCCCAATGTCAGTACGTGCCTCAAGGTTTTCAACCCCAAGGTCAGTACTCGAACCCAGGTTTCCAACCACCTTCTGGTCAATCATATGTTCAAGGAACTAGAAATGTGCCTCTGAATTATCAACCCTACCCTCAACCTGGTTATGGTCCTCCATATCCTCAACCTATTATGGGTCCGTACCCCGGAATGAATTTAGTGTGGGATCCTTCTCAATCTCAATAGGTCTTGCAACCGAATGTGCAGTTTTCATCTCAAACTGGACAACCCTTGGTTTCTGGTTCACCCCAACAACCCATCCAGTCTACTATTCAAACTTCTGCACCTTCTGTAGTTTCTCAGCCTAGGACTAGTACGCCTCGTACTCCACCTCAAACGGCTGCTGCAACATCTGTTCAATTTACCTCATCTACTTCTGGAGTATCGACAGCTCCGGTTTCTACTGTTCCTGTATCAACTCCTCAGGCATCTTTACCTCAGTCTAGACCCACAATTCAAACTTCGGTTCAGATGCCTGTAGGATAGCCTGGTTCAAGTACGGTTGTCACTAGTCAACCTCAATTTACTTATCAACTGTACCAGGGATAGTACCAATTCGGTCCTGCTGTGCAGCAGCCAGTCTATTAGTATCAACCATACCCTGGGTATACATATCAACAACCTCAACAACCCCAGTACGGTCCGGTTAATCCTGGTTTTCCGGGAGGATACGATATCCCAAATGCAATTCCCATTCCTAGCTCTCCTGGATATCCTCCTCCTGGGGCTAGTCTCATGACCCAGAGTTTTAGAGACCCTAATCGACAGTTATCGTTTATCGCAACTTTGGACTTGCCTGACTTGTCGCGCCTAACGAACGATCCCATTAACTATCTTCCGTTTTGGCCGCCAATGCCGAATAAGTTGCCTATCAGTGATATTCCTAAGTTTGAAGGCAAATCAGGAGAGGACCCGTCGAACCATGTGATGACTTATCACCTCTGGTGTGCGTCTAACTCCATTTCAAATGATTCAATCCGTCTAAGGTTTTTCCAGTGCACTCTAATTGGTCTTGCGGCCAAGTGGTACATTGAGTTACCGCAAGGCACTTTTTATAATTTTAGTCAGTTAGCTACCTCGTTTTTAACTAATTTTCAGTTGCCAGTAAGATATGACAATGGCACGGAATTACTAGCTTCATTAAAGCAATCGACGTCCACTTACATTTCAGAGCACATTCATGAATGGAGACGTCGACGGCGTTTAGTGAAGGTTTTTATTCCGCATCAGATCTTGGATGAATGGTTTGTAAAATCTTTGTTGCCAAAGATCACTGAAGATGTAGCTAAGGCCGGAGTCATTACTGAGGAGCAAGTAATTGCTCAAGCACAGTACCTTGACTTAGTTTATACTCAGTCAGGTACGTTACACGAGAAAATCCCCGATCTTCCCAAGAAAAATCAAATCGCTGCAGCTCCTTTAGGGTCTCATGCCGCTGATGGTATGGTTGGTACGGTTAACACCAAAAGTAAGAAGAAGTCTTCCAAGAATTCTTCTCCTATCATAACCTTGCTAGATTCCCCGACAGGAGATTCTTCCACGGAAGTTTCCGCCGATATTCATGTTGTAGAGTCATCTACAGCCAAATCAAAATCTGGTGGTAAGAAGAAAGGGAAGAAGAAAAATAAAACGGACAAAAATTCAAAAGAGAAACTAGAAAAAGCGGAATCCAATGATGAAAAACGCAAACCTCGTTATCCTTGTCTCATTTGTGACGAAGAACATTTTACAAGAGACTGCTCTCATCATGCAGAGGTTACGAAGATTGTCAAAAGTTCCCAAACGCCTGCTGTTTTGAAGGATCCTTTTCCAAGTCAAGATAGTAAGATGATAGGTTCTTCCTCAAATGCCAATGAGGAACCCATATTGATGATGTCCCATGTTAGGATTGCGACTCGATCGCATGATTATGGAAGTAAAAGTCCTGTTGATGGGAAGGAAGCAGAATCTTCTCATTCGAACCCATCAACCTCAGCTCCCGGTTCCGATCCACTACAGATCGAGAAACCTAACCCAGACTTAGTAATCAAACCGCCCGCCAAGGGTATAGTTCAAAAGTTAGCTTTCAATCCACATGCAAGAGCGGCTCAGAACTATAACATTGTTGAGGATTTAGTTGTTTCACCTTCAGCAATGTCGGCTTTGGAAGTGCTGCAATCATGTCCAGCACAACGTAAATTACTTTTGTCGGCTATAGGAGCTGTTGACGTTCAGGACTCGAACCTGATAATTTTCGATCTAGAAAATAGTACACCGCGCTTACCTCATCAAATGGCTTTCCAGATCCCAGTGATAGTAAAAAATAGGCCTATTCACAGGTCTATGATTGATGAGGGAGCCTCAACGTGTATTATGTCAATACAGTGTTGGAGATCGCTTGGTTCTCCTTCACTAAATCAATCCCCGATGATTCTTAAGGCCTTTGATGGCTGTGGGTTTCATCGTTTTGGCATTCTATAGGATCTACCTATAGGGGTTGAAGGAAAAATCGTTAATCTAGATGTGGAGGTGGTTGATGCCCCTCTAGATTACAACCTTCTCTTGGGTCGTAATTGGTCTTACGCTATGACAGCTGTCGTTTCATCGGTCTTTCGGGTTATAAAGTTTCCTCATAATGGAAAGATCGTAACAATAGACTAGCTGGCTTACTTTTCATCCGAACCAACCTCTTCTGAAAGCATTCAGCATGTCGGTAAAACGACTATCCCATATAAGGATGTTGGAGTAGGACTAGTTAAAGATGCCGGTTTACTGGGAACTTTTCCTTTTCCTCCGATCAACGCATCGTATTCTTTTGCAACCATTCATATGATTTCGTCAGACACCATTGTTTATGATGATCCTTGGATCGTTCCTTCTGAATCTAAGATAGACTCATTTGGTGATATTATGCCTTTGAGTCCATATGAAATTGCGTATGAAGCCGTGCAGTCGCTTTCCGACCCATCTTCAACCAAAATTGACTTAATGAATGTGGTCCATGAGGAATCACTTTTCACATCAAGCTCGGATTCAACAACATTTTCTGAACTTGTTCACTCTGATGAGCAAATTCGTGAAATCCTATGTGTAGATGATTTACCATGGGAAGATCTCCATCACAGATCTTCGTTCTTGCCCGAGAATGATCATTTTGAAAATGATTTTTCATCAATTTTTATGACTAAATATGTCAAGGAACCTCAGAATCCAATGAAAAATCCTGATTCAGAGTTAAATTTGGGAAACATTTCTCGAATTATTCCTATTGACATTTCGGTTAAGCCCGGAATTGTTGAGAACATTCATATAGGTGCCTCGTGTACAGAAGATGAAATTCAAATATATAAGGCCCTATTCCAAGAATTCCGCGACGTGTTTGCCTGGTCATATGAGGAAATGCCAGGAATTGACCCCACAATTGTTGTTCTTGAAATCAAGACTTACCTGGACGCTAAACCCGTCCGGCAACGTTTGCGTCAGATTCACCCAAGAAAAGTTGCTGCTATTAAAGCAGAAGTTGAAAAATTACTCAAAGCAGGTTTCATTAATCCGATCCCGTTAACGGATTGGGTATCAAATATTGTTCCGGTTAACAAAAAACCAGGGACAATAAGAATATGTATCGATTATAGGGACATTAATCGAGCCTGTCCAAAGGACAATTACCCAACTCCCTATATCGATCAAATCATTGATGATTGTGCCGGCAGTGAAATATTCTCCTTCATGGATGGTTTTTCCGGATACAATCAAATCAACATTCTACCTGTCGATCAACCAAAAACGGCTTTCATTTGTCCATGGGGGACATTTGCTTATTGCAAATTACCTTTTGGGCTCAAGAATGCCGGGGCAACTTTTCAAAGGGCCATGTCTTATGCGTTTCATGACATCAAGCACGTTGTGCAACCCTATCTCGATGATCTGCCTGCTCATTCATTACATCGAGCTGATCATCTCATCCATTTACGAGCAATCTTCATGAGGTGTAGGCATCATCGGATTTGGTTGAATCCACACAAGTATGTTTTCTGTATAGAAACGGGTCGATTGCTGGGGTTTGTTGTTTCAAAAGCCGGCATTCGCGTCGATCCCTCGAAGGTTGAAGCCATTGTCAAATTGCCTCCTCCTTCGAGTCTTCGCCAACTCCAAAGTTTGCAAGGGAAAGCAAACTTTTTACGACGATTCTTTCCTAACTACGCCGAGGTTACAAAGGGTTTTACTCGGTTGTTGAAACAGAATACTTCATTCTATTGGGATGAGATAGCTCAAAAATCTTTTGATGCACTAAAACACGTGTTGACCCATGCACCGTTATTGCATCCTCCCAACTACAACCAGGATTACTTCTTGTATCTCGCCGCCTCTCATTCCACCATTGGAATGGTCTTAGTTCAGGAAGATGAATTCGGTACTTAACATGTGATATATTACCTTAGTCGAACTTTAAATCCAACTGAGCTAAAATACTCACATGTGGATAAATTGGCATTGGCAGCTGTTCAAGCTGTCCAACGTTTTCGTCACTACATTTTACTCTGTAAAACTACAGTAATTTCTTATTACAACCCTATGATCTACATTTTGACCAAGAAATTGCTAGGGGGCAAGTACTCTAAATGGATTGTCATCCTGTAGGAGTTCGACTTGGAATTTGAAAAATCTAAGTCTAAGAAATCTTTAGTTTTTGCGGAGTTAATGTGTGACTTCCCGCGTGCTGACACAGAAACTGTGGCGAAAGAGCCCATTGCGGATGAATCCTTGTTTCTAATCAACACTTTAGATCCGTGGTATGGGGATATCATCGTCTATCTCCAGACCCAATCCTTTCGGCCAGAAATTTCAAGGTCAGAACGTCGAAAAATACGATTCCAGTCCCAACAATTCAGAAATATTGGAGATACTCTTTATCGCCGTGGGGCGGACTCTGTTTTTCAACGTTGTTTAACTCATGAGGAAGCTGAAAAGGTTCTAAATGATTGTCACTCTGGAGCGTGTGGCGGTCATATGTCTGGGTATGCCACAGCCCAAAAGATATTGCGCGCTGGCTACTTCTGGTCATCATTGTTTAAAGATTGTATTAACGCAGTCAGAAAATGCCACAACTGCCAGATTTTTGATCGAAAGATGCACGCTCCACCTACTCCTCTCCACCCTATAATTGCCGTTGGTCCTTTTGCCAAATGGGGTATCGATTTTATTACATGTAACCCTCACTCGGCCGGGGGGCATGCGTATATCATCCTTGCGGTAGATTATTTTACCAAGTGGGCCGAGGCGATGCCTACATTTGAGGCAGACGGCAAAACAGCTGCAATTTTCGTGTTCAATCATATAATTGCTAGGTTTGGTGTTCCACAAGCGATTATCACTGATCATGGGCGCCATTTTCGAAACGTTATGATGACGGAACTTACAGGCCAGCTTGGCTTGCGTCACGATAGTTCAACTCCTTATTATCCACAAGCTAACGGTCTGGTTGAGTCCATCAACAAAGTTCTAGTCGTCATGATCCGACGAATCATTGGGATTCATCGGTCGAATTGGCACAACATGCTATTTTCAGCGCTTTGGGTGTACCGAACCTTAGTGAAAACATCAACAGGGTTCACTCCTTTCCAACTAGTTTATGGTCTGGAAGCTGTGTTACCCATTGAATGCAAAATCCCGTCACTACAAACGGCCATCGAGTTACTTCCAGCCACTTCCGAAGAGGAAAAACGTTTATTATACTTGGCTCAATTAGATGAGAATCGACGTGATGCTGTGTTGGCGATCGAAACTCACGCAAAACGTATGGAAGCTCAGTATGATCGAAATGTGACCCCTCGAAATTTTTCGGAAGGAGATCTAGTCTTATTGTATGATCAAGCTAATGATAAATTAGGCGCTGGAAAATTCGTTCCTATGTGGCATGGTCCCTATATTGTCAAGCGAAAACTAGAAAAAGGGGCCTATGAATTGGTAGACTTTGACGAGGACTCTTTAGGTAAACCAAGAAATGGTCTTTACCTGAAGAGGTATTATGCTTAAAAGATGGGTATGGAGATTTTTAGTTAGGATAGTTTTTCTTTCTAGCTGGTGTGTTTTAGTTTAAAAAGTGCGCTTAGCTTAGAGAGTGTTTTTCGTAATTATTCCTACTTATCTTGATTTTACTCTTGATATTGCAGATGCCAATGCCTCTCCAAACATACGTTGGTTTCGTTTATGGTGCTTGTCGTAATACACAGAACATTTCTTCCGCAGCTTGGGTTATTTATTCGCCCTCTGACGAGTTGGTATCTATGCATGGGGTAAGCCTCGGTCAAACAACAAACAACATTGTAGAGTATAGTGCAGTGATTGAGTTATTATCTGAATCTATTTCATTCGGGATTCGGAGTTTGATAGTGAGGTTAGATTCTAAACTCGTTGTATTACAGCTTAATAGAGTATATGCCATTAGAAATCCAGTGTTATTGAGATTATTTTTGAGAGTGCGTCTCTTGGAACGTGAGTTTGATTATATTGAATATCAGCATATTGCAATATCTTTAAATACATTAGCAGATGCAATTGATTCTCGAATGTTAAGTAGACATTTGCAATTATCATACATGTAAATTTAAAAACATTTCATAGCACATGTTTAACAAGATAAGCCGGTAATAGTGATATTATATAGGAGTGTGTCAAAAAATACATCGTCCTCGATCATAAGTTGAAAAACACCTTATGATCGGCAAAAATGATAAGTACAAAAAACAAAAATGTCATATGTGCCTACAATAGGCGATCATCCTATCACTGGTGATGATCTCGATAAGAAACCACTGCACGGGCCACTTTGCAAAGGAACCTCCTAAAAGGTCCTCGGACCCCAATCTCATAGCGCTAAAGTCGACGAGGGATGTCATCTATTCTGGTCTTGGGAATGTCTCCTGTCAATCGCTCTAGATGGCTCTCCAACTCGGCCAAGGTCTCTGTTGATTCGTCCTGTGGGGCTGGCGCAGCTACAACTGGTTGTTTCCTCTCGTAAGGCCGGAGAGCGGCTGGTCGCTGTGGACCCACATCTGCATTTGAAACTTTTACTATCAGTTTTGGGACGATATAAAAAATAAAAATAGGAAAAATGTTGAAAATGATTTTACCTGAGTCATATCATTGCTCTCCTAGTGGAAGAGCCGTGTCTGGGTCACCACGAAAATCTACCCCAGCGTAAGGGAAGTCCTGAGTAGAAAAAACCTGGTTTTCCAACCATTAGAAATACTCAAGTTTGAATCGAACAACCTCTGTCCCCTCGTCCAGATGACGGGCCATAACTGCAACCCATCGCATTAGTTTGGGCTCTCGAGGAAGCCCAGCTCCAACAGTGAGGTGCTGCGGGATCAACATTGGTACCCTCTCCAGACCAAAGCTCACAACGAAAGCCCCATAACCAAAGGTCTTTAGTTGTCCATTCTTGGCACTGGTCAGTTGGCCTTTTACATTAGCCAACACAACATCGCACCAGTTGAAGACGGTGCCTCGAAAGTAGTCAACTGCCATCCGCATCTGGGATCCGGTGGCAATATGTAATGCGGCACTCCTGCAAAGTCTGGTGACAGTAAATGCAATCACCATGAGTTCAGGACGAGATATGGTTTTAATGTCTATCCCTTTGTCTCTAGCCTGGCTGTTGCAGAACTCTAGCTGGAGGCTATCGACAGACTGGCCACCTTGCCTAGTCCCGAATAGAGTCAAGTCTTCGCCTCTCTTAGGCAAACCAGTCAAAAAGTATATATCTGCCGGCTCAATCTCGAGCTGGTGGCCACCAATGAAGAAACACTGGTCCTGTATGCTCCACCTGTCTACCAGCCACTGTAAGAAATCCACCTAGGCCCTCATGCCAGGTATGGCCCAGAATTTGTACAAGCCGCATGCCTTCAATGCATCAATCAAAGGTTGGTGATTCAACGCAACAAGATCCACATCCTCATGCTCCCGTTATCACCAATCAAGCATGATGTGTCACCTACATTCGTCAAAAAGGCGGGTCAGAATATATAAAATTGAAATCTTAGGGTAATTTTTGAGTTTATTAGGGTTTAAAAACCTTTTGCGCGGGATACGCACCATCTCTGTTAAAGACAGTGCGTGGACCCACACCTTGCCTTCACAACAGGTGTGGGCCCCTGAGTTTTTTCCCATTGTGAAAAACTCGGGGTACGCGGGTCCCCTGTGTCACCCCTGCGGGCCCCCGCGCACGGGTTTTTCGACCTAAAAACTCCTAAAAAATGAAATAAAACCCTAAAACAAAAAATGAAACGGTTGAAATTGAAGAGTAGGATGATGCGGATTACTTGGAGAAGACGGCGTTTGATTCCGACGATTGGATTTTCCGCAATCTTCACGGGAAGTTTCTGAACAAAAGCACTATTTTCTCACCCAAATCTCAAACGGTAAAAATGAATTGACGAAAGCCCTTTTTGTAAGTTTTTTGAGTAAAAGAATTGCAAATTTGTTTATGTTTTACTTTAGAAAGGTAATTTTTGCAGCATTTTTATCCATTTCAAACAGGTATGAGTAATGTTTGCATTTTTGTTCAGGATAACGGATTATTCAGGCGAAATCTATCATTTTCAACGAAAAAACATTTAGAGTCACCTTTAAGCTCTTTTCTGACTCCTAAAATATGAAAAGATCACCGAGTTTTTTCTTTTTAAACTCGCTAAAACGGAACTAAAAAGACGGTCCACTTACAACGCTTTTCTGACCGTAAAAACATGAAAAGATTGCCGGATTTTTGTCGTTTCAAATTCGATATTGGTTATAAAACGATGTGTCGTTGATCGCTTTTTTACTTTTTCAGATCAAGGGCACTAATTACGAAAATTAGTCCTTGGTCGTAAAGATCAAGCGGTTCTCTCAAGTCTTATTTTATACTTTTTCGGGCTTGGGAGACACAAATTTACGAAAAAGGTCAACCCTGGAGTCTTCTTAAGTTTTTCAGACTCTCTAAAATTGAAAAACGCCGAGTTTCTCCTATACTGGACTCGTTAAAATTTCACAGTAAAAGGCCTGTTCAATTACAAACAAGAACGAACCACTCCTTCTTAGGGTTCGAATTTAAACTAAGTTGGACTCATCTGAAGGATGAGCTTATAATCAAGCAAATGTTATCCTCCTCAAGCTTGTCAAAAATAAATAGGTACTTGCCAGAAATGGTGGGGGAAAAATGAGAAAAATGAGCCTGTTTGTCATACTTTGTAACCACTCTTGAACACGACACTTTCATTCACCTGGGTTGGGAAATCCTTTGCCTAACAGTTGATCAAACCACATTGAAAGTCTTCCGCCAGTTTCTGGGTATTAACTTTGGGTCAATTGTCACCAAACCATCTGCTGTGTCGTTATGTGTTCAAGAGGTCACTGCCAATAAAGCCATTCATCTGCAAAATATTTGTCATCCATCTTGACCATCCCTGAGTCAGTCCTTGCAACTAAATTTCTTCAACTTGATCTATGATTTCGTGTTGTGGGCTTGCCTACGACGGATCGCTTTCTATCGACTTCAGCTCATTATCTAGAAAGATGATCTAGGAATTGTCAGTACCTTGGGATCTGCATGCCTCAATGGCAGGTTTCTCGCCTTTGACCACAGGTTGCATCATTGACCTTCGATCAAAAGATTCCGTGGCATGTTCGACATCAACACATCTATTCACATCTCATGGATTGTACTGGGTACTTTGAGAGCCATTGAGATCACTGGTGGTTTCTCTCACACTTGTTAACAGTTTACATCATTGACTGGTAATCAAGGGGTTTCTACCATGTTCGACTTCAACACATTCATTCGCATGGATAGAATCGTACTATTTCGGGAAGTAGAAATGAAGACCCTGGATCTAGTTTCCGCCATCCAGGCTGCGAGGAATTTTATATTCATTATATTGTGGACTATTCATAAACAGATGGCTGCGCCCATACTGTGTCCACTTGTGTCTATACTTGTGATGTATTACAAGATCATTCCTATATCAGAGCAGTAGATAGTTTTCTAGTCAGTTTTGATCTGAGTATGGGAATGCCTACCTCAGCGATGATATGATCTCATATATATATCTTGCATTGAATGTTTTTACAGGTTCCGACCGGGCTCTCCACAAGATGGTCCTCGAAATGATAAAGTACTTCACTCTTCCTAAATGATAAATGAAATCCTCATCTACTACAGACTTCGCACTTTAGGGGGCAATCTGTTACACAAAAATATTGTCACCATGACTATTTGCAGTCATTATGGGTCTATCAACACTTATACTGTCCTCCTAAGCAAGTCTCAGACCTCAGCTCTTCAAGTCAGGCTTTGAAAATGAGAGAAAGACATTAAAAATCAATAAAGCTCTGGTTCCGCACTTTCTCTCACTGTTACCTGCAGTCCCGCACCCCCTATTCAGAAAAAATACGGACCTGCCCGCTCTGTCCCAAAGGGAGTGGGTGCGGACCCCTATGAAATTCAAAAAGGCGTAAGTTTATTATAAAAAAACTCACTTTGGGTTAATTCTAGATGATTCTAGAAGGAATTTTGACGTGGATTGAGCACTCCCAGGTGGTTCATGCATCCCAAAAAAGAAGGAGCTAATCCCTTGATGAGAGGAGCTATCCCTTTGAAGGAGGGCTTTATCCCTTTGAAGGAGGACCTAGTAACTTCCCTCCATTTCACTATAAATTAAGGCATTGGGCTGGTTGCTAGGGAGGTTAGAAGCTGAACATTTTTTAGGGTAAATGCTGGTGAAATTGAGACTTCCTAGTTAAGCTTGAGAGGAGAGATCACATACCTTTTTGGCTTCATTGGGAAGAGAGTGAAACTTGTCAAAGTAGAGGAGACTTCTTGTTGGACCCTGGGAGGAGCTTGTATAGCATCAAGGCACAGGTTGTAAAGTTCTTCTTCATTTGAATTAATACAATCAAATTCATTTTTCTCAACAAAGTGTCTTATGTCATTTGTTTCATGAATTCCTTGATCATCATGTTAAATATGCTTTATGATATTGGATTTTCAGGTGCTATTTAATTTGTTTGCATGTTTGTGTTTGCAAATTTGCAACAAGGGAGCTTATTTGGATCAAAGAAGCGAGGCTTCCACAAACTTGCATTGGACCCAAGGTAGGCCTAAACACTTGATTGCCTTTGTTTATGAATGCATATTTAGAGAACGATAGTTTTTGATTGGCTTGCTTGTCACTAGATATCGTTAGATTCTAGGAAGGTCTATCTTGTTCTCAAGATCGACTCATTCTGTGTGACAAGCACCATAACTTGTGGTCGGGTGAGATAGTCGACAACTTTCCTTGTGTTTATGTGAATTGCAGGGGTCAGTGGTCTGTGTCGATGATTGTTTCCTTCCCCATAACGTAATGTTGAATTGTCAGCATGCCTGCACAATGGAATACATATCTTTGTCATAGGTTGAATACTTTTGGACTGTGTCTAAAAGTGTCTCATTATGATATGCCACTAGATGCCCCTAGTGAGTAAGAACTGCACCAATAGCATAGTCAAAGGCATCTGTCTCAATCTCAAATGATTGTTGCAGGTCTGGTAATGTGAGAACTGGTGCAGAGCAAAGGTGATGCTTCAACTCAGAAAACACCTTATGTTGGGATTCAAACCAACAGAACTTTTCTTTCGATCCTCCCTTGGTGACTTGACTTAAAGGCCAAGTGATATGAGAGAACCCCAACATGAACCTGTGGTAGAAGTTGGAAAGAACTAGAAAGTTGTGGAGCTCTATTAGAGTGGTTGGGGATGGCCAATCTCGAATTACTTGTATCTTGGCTAGGTCCACATGCACCCCTCGCTCATCAATGATGTACCCCAAATATTGAACTTGGGTCATACCAAAAGTGAATTTCTCCAAATTAGCACACAACTTGTGTTGTCACAGGGTTTGGAGACCTAGTGAATATGGTGTGGGTGCTCTTCCCAACTCTGGATGAAGATCAGGATGTCATACAAATACACTACCATAAATTAGTCGGTGAAGGGTCGCAAGATGTCGTCCATCAACCTCATGAAGCTTGTGGGGGCATTCGTCAACCCGAAAGGCATGACCATCCATTCGAAGAGGCCCTCCTTGGATTTGAAGGCAATCTTCCACACATCAAAAGGTTCTATTGGAACCTGTTGATAACCGAACTTCAAATCACTCTTGCTGAAATATTTGGTCCCCTTGAGTTGGTCCAAAAGGTCATCAATCCGTGGGATTGGGTACCTTTTTTGCACAATGATCTTATTCATCGCTCAATAGTCAATACAAAGTATCCAGGTGTCATCTTTCTTCTGTACCAACACGATTGGGCTCCCATAGGGTGACGAACTTGGCCTGATGTTCCCTTTCTGCAACAACTCCTGAATTTGCCCCTTAATTTCTTCATTTTCTATAATAGATCGTCGGTAGATTGGTCCATTGGGTAGCAACATGCTTGGGGTCAATCAATGGAGTTCTTGACCTGATAGCACAAGGGTACCCCTATGGGTGAGGTGAAGATGTCCCTCTATTCCTCCAAGACCTTGTCCATTTGAGGCTACCTTGTGGAGGAGCCCTGTCTGGAGGTTGTGGATGTGGCCACAATCTTCTTCTTGCCCTAAGGGCGAATCATAAGGAAGACAAATTTCCCGGTCTGGGAAACAGTCTAATTGCACTGCTTCGCATAGATCAAAGAGATGGCAGTAGGTGATGCTACCTTCGAGATCTTGTATAACTTATTGCCCAAAGAAATAATAACAGTATGAGGTTTAGATTCAGACACAACATGACACTTCCACAAGTATGGTTGGCCTAATAATACATCACAAACTTCAAGAGGAGCAACATCACATAGTATCTCATATGTGAAGGGATTGATGTTGTAGGGAAGATGATACTACTAGCTGACGCAGAGATCTCATCCTTAGTGAAAACACGTGATGGTATATGGCTGCGAATGTGGTGTGATCAGTAGGACCAACTGCTTCATGACCTCTGCTGATATGAGGTTCTTTTGGCTTCCGTTGTTGATAATGAACTGCAACGGAGAACCCTTCACACACATTTGTGAGTGGAAGAGCCACTCCCCCTCCTCTGGATCTTCAGGCTCCATCTTTTGGATTTTGGTGGTGGCAATGATGGAATTGAGCTCTACATCAATAATATTTTCCCTTTGTCATTCCCCTTGTCGGGTTTTGACTCAGAGTCAGAAAATGCATCTGATTCAGAATCCTTCAGCTCAAGCACCAGTCACTACTTGGATCGAGACTCACTTGTGTTGTGAGTGGGGCTCTTATGGAACTCAGACCATTTCCCTATCTCTTTCTTTGTCTTCATAGTGTTGTTCTTTTCTTGGGGCTCAACGAGTTTTCTTGGGTCACCCTGCCTTGGATTTTTCCTTTGTTCTGCGATATGGGGGAGCCTTTCCCTTGCTTCGAATTCGCAGATCCAAAGTCTCACTTATTTTTCTTAAAATTTTTCTTAATGTTGGCGACATAATGGTATGCTACACCAAGCGAGGAGATTGCAAGGAACTCCATTTCCTCCTGAATGTATTTGTGAAAGAAGTTGTGGTACTTGAACACCAATTTTTTTATTTTTTTTTTTTTGAATATTTGATACCCAACTTTGTGTGCAGGGTATGGAAAAGATTATTCAACTCATGCACATCTTTATCGCTTTGTTGCTGCAACGTCGTCCATTGTATGTACTTGTCCTCATAGCTTCTTACAAGGAAATATTTGTTGATTTGGGGTATCATCATATGTGCTCTAGCCACGAAAATTGGTGGAGAGGCTCAAGAACATGAGATCTCCAATACCCATAAATAGTTTGGGTAGATTCTAAACAGTTTGGGAAATATTAACATAATTAATATTTTTAATGGATTTCCTAAGTCTAAACTTAGGGAAAATAAAATATTAATGTGAGTTAATATAAAATTGTGTTAGAAGGGTCCAAAAGTCATCGATCAAGCCAGAGTTAATCTTAGCCATTGATTAGGGACTTAATCTTAGCCTTTGAATTGTTAACGAGAAAAGTATAAGAGGAGGCTTAAGGGTCACTTGGAGAATACACCGGGTTGATCAAGAATTTGATTTTTTGGGGCAGAATTTGCTGAGGAAATCGAAGGAGTGATCAAAGTTGCAGTTGAGGGGCAGTGAATACAAAAGCAGAAAGGCTGAGATAGTACTAGGAGGATCATCGTGGAAGCTAGGAGAAAGGGAGGCAGAGCCAGCTATAGGATCATGTAGAGCTAGTCAGGGCCCACGCAGAGGCAGCCAGGAGCTGCGCAGTGCCTCAAAGAGATAGCACGGGAGACACAGAGGCTCTAAGGACTAATGCAGTGCCTCCAAAGGTGGATGCGAGGCGAGTTAGGGTGACGTTGGGCAGGCCCTGGGCCAGAAAGGGATGACGTAGTCCATAGAGGCAGACGCTAGAGATTTTGTAGGGTAGATTAGGAGCTGAGAGCTGTGGGATTGTTTATCCGGGGTTTTAGCCAAAATATCTACCTCTGACTGAGATGTACTATTTCCAAGATTATTTTCCATTTGGTGAGCTAGTTTTGGAACCTAGATAGTATTCTAAAACTACTTAATAATGAAAACACTCAAATAGCTACACTGGTTTTCCCGCATTGGGTTTTTCCATGAAGACTGGTCTAAAAACAATGGTGTCACTTGTATGGTTGTTTTGTTTTCTTCAGTTGATGATTTTTATTGTGTTGAGCATGTACCTATATTTATTTTCAGTATTTACATGTTAAATAACTTGTTAATTAATCAGAACAAGTAGGTAGAAATAAATCATAAAAGTACATGAAGGGTTTCTAACAGTTAGACTTAGAAATTCCAACAATATTGTTCCTTGATGGCATCTTAGAAATAATTCCAAGTGGTTGTGGTTGAAAATAATGAGGGTTCTCTCTTATCTCTCTATTCACAATAGGCTTCCCACCAATCCTTGACATGGGGAGTGGCTTTGAGGAGTGCAAAAGTAATATTTTCTCAATTGGAAAAGTTATGAATCGAAAAATATCCCTCCAACATATTTAACCATCTATTTATGGTGCCTGCATCTATCTAGCCTTCAAATATGGGAATGTCAAAGTTTACTTGAACCTTAAAGGGAGTGGCGCCTCCAAAGTGACTACTGGATGAAGATGTGTGGCTTGTGGGTAGAAATTGAAGTACCTGGGAAAAGTTATCCATCATCTCGTTTTGTTGTCGCTCGAGAGCTTCATCGAGAAATATTTTGAAAGGATCTCTTGCTTCCTCATCTTTCTTTTCTTATAACATGGGAAGTTGTCGGGGTTTGCAAGGTTGGTCTTGCAAAGGTTTAACCAATTCGAGCCCTAACTCCTTATACCCTGACCTCATTGGGGACATCCAAAGAAAAACAGAGAAAGAGCAGACCACTCTGATATAATTGATCCAGACTTATGCAAGAATGCAACAAAATACAGATATAAACATAAACGCATAGATGGAGTAGAAATAAATCTTCATTTCATTAATATCAAAGAACTAAAAGATGCTTACAAAAAAAATGGAAATAAACTAGGCCGGGCAATGGTAGCTTATCTTTAAGGAGATATGTGGTGGCCACATGCCTCTAAACTATGTTACAATGAGGCTCAAGGGCCTTTGTATTATTGAACAACAAGGGAAAACTCTAAACAACCAAAACCTGAACCCCAAGAGATGGAACACCAAGAGTTTGTGGACCCAGTTGGGGTTAGTTGGGCAACCAACTTCCTGGGATCGTAACTTCATCATATGATCTCCGTTTGGCACGTACGATACCTCGTTGGCAAGATCTCTATGAGTACTATAATATTTTCTACATGCCCTTTCCTATAGCCAAGGGCCTACTATGAAACTCAAAAAATTGTTATTTAGGGGGTCAAAACAACTCATGAAGTCTAGGACCCGAAAAACTGCTAAAAATAGAAAATGTTGCTATAATCAAGGAAATGATGAAACCAACTGGGGGTCTAGGTGGAATAGGCGGGTGGCCACCAATATCCACTGGATCATTCTAGGTATATATGTGAGGAAATGGAAGATGCCATTTCTACTTCTCAAACAAAATATGCAACATACATCTTGGAGAGGTTTATAATGAAAAACAACAAGCCTATTCCAACTCCAATAACCATGGATTTGAAATTGAGCAAAGATGATTGCAACAATAATGTAAATCCAACACTATACAAAAGCATGGTTGGTAGCTTGATGTATTTGACTACAAATAGACCTGATTTAATGTATGTAGTGAGTTTGGTCACAAGATTCATGAAGACACCAAAGGAGACACATTGGCTAGCAACTGAAATAATTCTAAGGTATGTTAATGGAACCAAAGGATATGGCATTTTATATACTACAACAAATGATTTTATGCTAGTTGGATATACTGATAGTGATTGGGTAGGATGTGTAGATGATAGAAAAAACACATGATGAGACTATATTTTTCATTTGGGTTCGAGAGTTATTTCATGGGCTTCCAAGAAACAACCAATTGTTTCTCTTTCCACAACTGAAGTTGAATATGTCACAATAATAGGGACAACATGTCAAACAATTTGGATGAGAAGAATGTTGAAATATTTATGGCATGAACAAGAAGAAACGACAAAAAAAATATTGTGACAATAATTTTGCAATTGTGATATCCAAAAACTTTGTTTTTTCACAAAAGAAGTAAACATATTGACACAAGGTATCATTTTATTAGGGAGATGTTTAATAATGGAGCTTTTGTTTTGGAACATTGCAAATCTCAAGATTATGTTGACATCTTCACCAAACCATTAGCAAAAGAAAATTTTGTACATCTAAGAGGTTATTTCGACATAATTAATATCAATATTTGTGATTAAGTGAGAGTGTTGGAAATAATCTCAATTATCAAATTAAAAGTTTTGATTATGTCATACCTGGAGAGTACGAGCAAACTAAAGGAACGTGAGTGTAAATGAAATTTTGAGTTGTGTCTAAGTTTCCCATCTCTACACATCCATCATTCAAAAATTAATTAGTATCATTTAAACTGGGCAACATGATTTTGCATGCATACTGCCCAATTAATATGTGAGTATGCAATCTCACTCGGACTAGAAATAGGGTGGGAGAGGATAATATTGATTCCTCCCTACCACCTAAGCTAAACCCACTTGACATGAATTTTTCTGTATTAATTTCATTACTTTTTATGTTTAATATTTTATTTAATTACATAATTATTATTATTTTTAATTAATTATCTAAATTAAAGATTTTTAAATTTTAATTTGATTAATTAATATATAGAATGTTTTGCTCAATTAAATTAATATAAATCCATTTTAAGTAATGTTAATAATGTGTATATTTTGAAATAGGATTTTTAAAATTTTAATTTAACATTCACTTTAAATATTTTTAGAAATGGTCATAAATCAAAAGTTAATAATTTTTTACTTGTATATATATATATATCCACTGGAAAAATTGTAATCTTTCATTATGATTGAAAAATTACATGTTGTAGATGCCTTTCGGCATATGCTGCGATGGCCCTTTGCCATCTCTGTAAGCATATTCAAAAATGGTGCTCAGTTTTTGTCAAAAAAGATGCATAGTTCCTTCATCACCATGCAGGGTGTTTAGTTTTCACGAAAAAAACATGCAAAACAAGATTAATGTACAGGTGGGGAAAAGTCAGACTTTTCGCCCTTTTTTCTTCTCAACCTTTCTCCAACCCCCTTGTGACTCTGTTGGAGTTATAAGTGCTAGTGTTGTTTCAGCCACAGGTTGTGGATTGTCTTTGTCAGAGTCTGATGTGTCTGAAATGTGTTGACGTTTAGATCTGCCCATATCCATATTTTCTAATAGCCTTGCCAATTCTGTGACTATATGTTCCTGTGGATTTGTATCTTCTACTTTTGATTCTTTGTTCATCTGATTGGTTTCATTGGGGGTTACGTATTCCACCTCTTCCTCCTCCTCGTAATCCGAGAGTGGTGGAGGAATTTGCCACCCCTTTGCTTGTTTTCCCGTTTTCTTCTTTCTACGGTTGTCTTTTTTGGCTGCTGGACATGTGCTTTGTAGGTGTCCTATTTGTCGGCATATTCTGCATCTGAATGCAGTGTTTTCATAATCTAGTACCTGAGTCCAGCTCCTCTGTCTATGCTTCAGCTGAATTTGGTCTGGCAGGCCTTTGCTGAGGTCTACTTCCACACATATTCGTGCAAAAGTGTAAATTCTTTCCTCCAGTCGTTGGGTGTCCATTTTGATGTAGCGCCCAATAGTATTACCGATTCCAGCTAGTACTTGATGATTCTAGAGATGAATTGGGAGATTGTGTAGATGCACCCAAACTGGCATCTTAGAGACAACCATTGTATTTGCATCAAAATCTGGAAACCATGGTGTGATGAAGAGTCCAGTGGATCCCCAGAACCAATGTCCTTCCTGTATTACTATGTCTCTATCCTTCGCTGAAAGAAAGTATACAATGAAGAAACCCTTGGAACAGAGATGTATTTCACATTATGTGGTCCAGTTCGTGAAGATCCAATGAAATAGATCAGTCAGTTTGGGCCAAAAGCAGTTGAATCTACATATTATTGCTTGTCTTTCATATATAGTGCAGTGCTCATCTGTTTCTGGTATATCTATGTTGTATTCTAGGATATGGTTTAGTTGTTCCACAATGTATGGTCTTACGTCCATACCTGTTTGATTTGGTGCTGCTCCATTCGTATTTTTCCCTTATAGAATGTTTTTGAAGGATATACTGCCTGTTTTTTCCCCTGTTGGGTTCTTGTAAAATTTTTTGTACCAATCCCAGTTCCTTCACCCCTGTGAGGATTCCTGTTGTTGACGGTTGGGCCCCCTCGTATTCTCAGATTGAGAATGACTGTTGACAGGGGTTTAATTTTGTAATCCCAGAGGTACTTTGAGTCTTGAAGTACTTTGCCCCCATGTATCAGATTTTGTGATCTCATGGGGTATCCTAGTTGTTGCATTATGAGTTTTTGCATTTTCTTGATAGAGTCTATCACTTTCACCCAAATTAGTTTCGATTTTCCCTCCGAGGTTTTGATAAATACCTGGAAGCTGTGGGCATTTACCAGTGGTCCATATCTTTTTTTCAGCTACGCCTGTTTGTCCTGTCCGACGTTATAAGATGTGGATTTTCCTACGAGAGATCTAACCCTGTGATTCTGCTTCGCTTCTTTAACTCACCGCCGATCATCTTTCCTTTCCTTCTTTCTTCAGCGTTATTGCCCCAGGTGCCATATAGGTGGGGTATCGTGGCCTTTGTGGTCACCTAGATTTGCATTTCGCATGGATTTTCATCCTCTGTGTGTCTGAGTTGTATGTTACCAGATCTACCGATAATGCCATCTTCCATGATAAGATGAGTTATCCCATATCCATTCTAGATCCAGCCAAGGGCAGCGCTGCCAAATTCTGTTGTGCATAAAAGGTATAAGATATGTTTTCTTTCCCTTACCTCTAAATTGATGTCGTAAAGCCTGTCTGCTTCTGTATTTTGGTTGCTGTGGGCCTCTTGTCCATGGATCTGTGCGGTGCATTACCATATACCTGTAGTGATGCAAAATCGGTGATTTCATATACCCTCCCCATTACTTCCGTGCGTGCTTCTCTGTTCTTATCGTTGCAGTGGCCCCAGAGAGCCGGATCTGTCAAGTTAATGGCGGATTGAGAGAGGAGATTCATCAGCAGGGCAAAGACGATTCTCATATGTGCTTTGGTAGCTCGATCTGTCGTACCATGTTCCAGATCTTCAATAGATCTCTCATCTTCCGTATGAGGGTAACAAGTCTCCAGCCACAGGTACCCTTCCTTCCCGTTTCGATTAATCTACTTCAGCTGCATGATGAAGACTTGTGGCTTTGTCCAGTCGATTCTGGCAGCAGGAGGGCTAGCTACAGTTGCGGCAGCCATTTTCTGCAAACCCTAGATCCAGTTATATATATGTGTGTGTGTGTGTCTAACTCATACATTAATTATTTTTATAATAATAATAATAAAGCTATAATTTAGCTTTTTTTAAAGATTTCTTTAATTGAGCTGAGAGGTTCATTCTACAGCCGAATATGATGTGTATATTTGTCAGTGCGTCATCAAAGTTGAAATTTTTCTTATATGGACCAAAATAAAAAATTTAAAAAGTCTAAAATAAATAAATAAATAAATATACAAAACTTTTAAATAGTGTAGACTCATAAAAAAATTGAATCAGAAATTGGATACCTCTCAGCTCATATTAGATCCATATTTAAAATGGATCTATGCTGGTCTTAACAATGGTCTTAACAATGTTATATGTATAACGAGATATATATTTTAGTTTTTTTAATTTTACAACTATTTTACTTTATATGTCTACACTAATCTTAGATATATTACTTATTGGAAATATAATAGATATAATAATATTAGAAACTTTATAACATTAAAATGTGTATACAAGTGATTCCATTAAGTTCTCTTGGTAATTATTATTTTTTAATTAATTGTTAAGAGTTAACTTTAAATGTCTTTTTTATTGCATATAATTTTAGTGAAAATTATATATATATATATATATATATATATATATATATATATATATATATATATATATCTATCTATCTATATATATATATATATATATATATAAATAATTTTTTTATAATTTATTTTCACTAAAATTATATATATATAATTTATGAATTGAAATTTATATATATAATTTATGAATTGAAATTTGATTTAATTTAATGCTTAATAAATTTAATTTTTATTTAACAAAACAATTCACAATAATATAATTATAGAATTAAACAAAACCTTCCTTCATGTAATAAACTTAAATTAATATGAAGAAAACCCTTATATATTACTATATAAAATTAAATTAATATGAAAAAAATCCTTATATATTAATATATGGTTGACCGATTTTTTTGTCATTGATTCTGTGTGTTAAAAGTATTTAAATATAGAAAAAATACTACATCTCACTATCTTCAAATAAAACATAATTATTTTATCATTGAATCTCCATATGAAATAGACAAAATTATGAATTAACATCTTGGAGTCAAGTCAATAATAATAAACAAATTACCATCACAAAACTTACAACATAATTCCTAATAATTCCCTCTGCTTTCCGCTTTTGGGTTGCCATTAGTGAATAATCTTTTCCCTCCACGTCCCACCCATTCACTACTTTCACGACGTGTCTCTTCATGCAAGCAATTCAGAGGGCTTCTTCGAAAGGAAACAATGAGGAGGAAGTAAAGGTGTAAGTCTATCTCAGAAAAGGCCATTCAATAAGTAGCTCCTGCATCAAATTTTGCTTCTTCTCCCTTTGTGATGGTCTAAGTGTCATAGCCTTTCAGCAGTGTTTGCATCTTGAATTTCTAGTTAACATAGTTCGATCTGTCTAATTTATTGGCCTCATTCAAGTATGTATCTGCAAGGGGATTAGCCATCTTGATCTCGGGCACATACATAACATTATGGATGCACCTGACACTGCCATTCGGTAAAGTCACTGGAATATATTCATATCCCATGATATGATGTGCATGATCATCTCCAAGATAGATGTTTTGCAATTTCTTATTTCCTTGAAGTTTTCGTACTAGTCCTTATTGCATGTCATCTGAATCGAAGCTCCAAAGTCCACAAACCAAGCATTAACATCATCTGTTTCAGTAGACAACGCATCATTAAACATAAACAAATTAGATTTTTGAGATCAGAACTCAGGCCTTCTCTTGCAAAGTGTCCTTAATGTCTTTTGTGCTTGTTATGCCTAGCTTCATCACTTTTCTTCTTATAAGAGTCTCTGGTAAGGTGCCCATCTCTACCACAATAGAAACATTTTATTTCAGAATCCTTTTTGACACATGACATATCTCGATTTGGTTTTTTAAATGGCCTTTTCTGAGATAGACTTACACCTTTACTTCCTCCTCATTGTTTCCCTTTGAAGAAATTCTTTTTCATCAACAATGCAAAATCTGGATTATGAAGCTTTAAATTCTTATGTCTCTCTTCTTCCTGCATGAATATACTATGAATTCCTCAAAATTTGGCGCTTTCTCCCTTGCTGCAAGACCTGTAATAAACATCTGATAGTCCCCTGACATTCCATTTAATGTGATTGTCACAAGATCGGTAGTAGGTATTGATTATCCTATGTATCCCAACTTATCTTTCAAATCTTTAATTCTAGAAATAAAGGCACTACCTAATTCATTCTCTTCCATTTTAATATACAAAAGTTTACTCTTCATAAAGAGGACTCAATTTGTATTTTTATTTTCATATAGCTCCTTCATTGTATTCCATGTTGCATTAGAAGTATTACAATAACGAATATAAGGAATTATATTATCTTTCATGGACATTCCTAATAATACCTTTGATTTTTTCTCTCATTTCTCCCAGGCTTGAATTGATGCAGTTATAGCTCCTGCAGCAGGTTTTGCTTATTCTCCCTTTGTGATGGTCTAAGCACCATAGCCTTTCAACAATGTTTCCATCTTGAATTTCTAGTTAACATAGTTGGATCAGTCTAATTTATTGGCCTCATTCAGGTATGTCTCTGCAAGGGGATCACAAGTATTACAATATTCAACAAAATTTTATTTAGACTGTATCTTCTCATTAATAAAATGAAACTGAGCATCAACATGCTTTGTCCTTGCATGAAAGATTGGAATTTTTCAACTTGATCGAGATCTGGTTGTCACATTTGATCATTGTAGCCTTCTTTTGTTCTTCTCCAACATCTTGAAGAACTCGCCTCAACCAAACAACTTCACAATTTGCTGCACACAAAGCTTTATACTCTACCTCTGTGAATGACAAAGATACATTACGTTGCTTCTTACTGCTCCATGAAACAATCCCGGATCCAATACTAAATGCATAACCTGAAGTAGATCTCCTATCATTCGAACTACCAGCCCAATCTAAATCTGAGTAACATGTTAGCTCAACATCAAATGAATCAGTATAGTTAAGACCGAAATCAATTGTTCCTTTAAGATACATGAGTACATCTTTTGCTGCTCTCCAATGGCTTTTTAGAGGTCTCGCCATAAATTGACTTAACATACTATTAGAGTATGATAAATCAGGTGTGGTTGTAATAAGATAATTCAAGCTTCCCACCAATTGTCTATATAATGTACCATCTACCTCCTTTGAGTCATCATCAAAATGAAGTTTCACATTATGTTGCATTGGAACAAAAACAAATTTACACTGATCCATTTTAAACCTTTTAAGAACTTCTCTGACATACTTACCCTGAGAAACAAAAGTCTGACCAACATCTCTCCACACTTCAAGACCTAGACAGTAATGTAACTCACCAAGATCTTTCATCTCAAATACTTGTGACATTTGCACCTTAATTCCATCATTTAATTTGACTGAATTTCCTCTAACAATTAATTCATCAACATACAAAGAAATTAGTACTACATGCCCATTTGCATCAAATTTGGTATATAGATTTGGATCACTTTGACTTCTCATAAAACCCTACTAAAGAAAGAAAGAATCTATCATCTCATACCATGACCTAGGTGTCTGCTTCATCCCATACAAATCTTTCTTTAGTCTGCAAACTAAATGTTCTTGCCCCCTTTTCACAAACACTTCAGGTTGTGTCAAATACACCTCCTCATTTAAATCACCATTCAGAAAAGAAGATTTTACATCTAATTGGTGCAAATTCGAATGTTACTTTGTAGTTAATGCAATTAAAAATCTAATAGTATTTAGTTTAGCTACAAGTGCAAATGTTTCTTCATAATCAATACCCTCTTTTTGTGAGTACCCTTTTGACACCAATCAAGCTTTATATTTATCTATACTGCCATATTCTTTAAACTTGGGTTTGTATAGCCATTTGCATCCTATGAGCTCTTTTCCTTTAGGAAATTCAGTCAATTCCCATGTTTTATTGTTAATTATAAGTTCATATTCTTCCTCCATTTATTTTCTCCACTCTTCATGTTCATTAGCTTCATTAAAACTCATGGGTTCCATGACATTCAAAATAGTAGTCATCAGGGCATAGTCCTTATACCTTTTAGGTAGGTGAATCTATCAAGTAGATCTCCTTCGTACTTCACCCTTGTTCTCTGAAGGTACTTCTCCTCCTCTGGGTGGGTTCTGACTGGTGGTGGTGTGCATTTCACTAGATTCTTCCACAAGCTTCTATTGCTCACTGTCTTCTACTTTTACTTCTACTTTATTTTCTTCATCTTTGGGAAGTATGCACCACCTTTCATAGTTGTTGTCCTTGTTGCATTCATCTACCTGTTCATGGAAAATTACATCTCTACTCGCAAATATTTTGTGAGTAGATCAATCAAACATTTTATATGCTTTAAATTCTGAACAATATCCTACAAAAATACATTTGATACATCTAGAATCAAGTTTCTTTCTATTCTCCTTCAAAATATGTGCAAAGGCATTAAAACCAAATACGCTCAAATGATGAACTATTGGTTTAAAACCATACAAGGCTTCGAATGGGGTCTTAAGATCAAGATACCTTGTTGGACTTTTGTTCTTTAAATAAATAGCAGTACAAATGGCCTCTGCCCACAGATCATTTGAGAGGTTCTTACTGTTATCACCCAAAGAAACTCACCTAGGTTGTATATCAGTGATGCTCGGGAACATTACAAACTCAACAAAATGTTGGATAAAATGATGGATGAATGGAAGAAATGCTGCATATTCAAGCCAGATAACCACTCCTACTATGATTGACCCCAGACATGGGTGAACACCCCCAAACTACAAGGCTTTTAACCACCAATTACTCATAGCTTAAATAAAGTGTGATAATGGAGAAGACTAACTACACCAGCAGATACACAGGACCCTGTGATGGCCAGCTACAACCAGTTAGGAGGTCTGTAAATCTATTATCTAATACACAGACAGGATGACAGCTCTCTGGTATTAAAACAACAGAAACCTGCAAGCAAATTCAATGATACATGCTAAATTCTAACACAGAGGTGGGATGACAGCCCCTCTGATGCTAAACATTCACAGCACATGAATTAATGCAAAACAGGCACAACCTGGAACATAGAAGAAGTGAAAAATGAGCAATTGACAGCAAAAGAAGCTTGTATTAGCTGAAAATGAAGACCAGACGCTGCAGGTTACAAAGTAGTTACAGTCTCCAGAAGTTGAAGCTTGCAACAGAATGATATTCATCTAACACTCATCAAACTGATTACATCATTTTTCTGGGTATATATAGAATTTGTTTACAAAATATCTCTACTAAGCTATGCGTGGAGGTGTCTTAATGGATCACCAACCACATTTACATTTAGATATGGGTCCTTTGCTACAATCTGAACATTTTAATTAGAAAATTTGACATTCTCTGGTACTTTGGTGTACTCCTTGAACAGGTGGAATGTTTCCTGCATAAATGTTCATAACTGCTGAATGAATTCAACTGCTCGAGGCAGTACTTTCTCGTCCTTGACTGTGCTATTCTTTAACTGCGGTTGGTGAAGCCTTAACGTGCAGAGAGCAAGTAGATCATCCCCTTCATCCTTCAGATGAATAACAGAGATTACGGGCAAGAACAGAATGGCGGAAGCATGAGCAGAAGGCGAAAACAAATACTGGCCGTCGGATCATAAAACTCATCGGCCGAGATCGCATAGGAGTAGCTATCGGGAGCAGGAAGGGATGACAGCCGTTAGATCTACTCACAGCAGATCCAACGGTTATCGCACGACAGAGAAACGCACATGTTAATGGGCGAGAGAATGGCGGTATAGCGGACGGGCGGTTTCCCCGCACTGCCTTTGGGCTGCGGGTGGTTTCCGTAACAGGCAGTGCGATGCAGTAATATGGCGCCGCGTGTCTGACGGGACGGCGGGGAAACCACTTTTCCCGCTGCCTAACGGACGAGCAGTTAACGGGGCGAGGGCTTGCGAATGGCGTTGGATTAACGGGCGGAGGATCAAGCGGTCAGAATTTAACGCACATGTCTCGAGGTGATGTGACATGTAAGGGGTGGGCCTGGCTACAATTTTTATTATATGCATGTGTTATAATGGTTAAGACTATAGTGCCGGGGTCAAATAAAAATAGGTTAATATGAGACTTAAAAAGTTTAGGCGGGGATTTGTAACCAAAACAAGGATATATGGGGTTTAAAGAGAATGAAGATGATTTAAGGGGGAGGGAATGGAGGAGATGGGAGCTATAAGGGAATAATGTAAATGAAGGGGGAAGGATAAAATAACCAACTGTAAACCCTCTGCAACCCAAACTAGCACTATTAGACCTGATTCAACCCATCAAATGTTGCAAACTGTAGCAGAGCTAACACTGGCTCCTTCTGGGGATGAGATCCTCCCTGTGACGTCTCAAGAACCTGTAGACCACTGCCCTTTCTAGCTGAAACCAATTAATCAAAATTCCTAGTGTTCCATTTGGCATGGAGTCTATTTGCCTGCACAAAACTAATAAAAATAAAATATTTACAACCTTTAAGGCCACAGACCTTAAACAACATAAAGTTTCAAAAACCACCCATTAACTGGGCCATCAAAAACTATCTCCCCTCCCATACTTTTCAGTATGAAGGTGTTCTTCCCTTGAACCTATGAAATGATGAAAGGCCCTGTCCAAAAAGCATCAAATTTCCTATGATTGCCTTTCTTTTCTTTCAGTGCATCCCATTTTAATACCAAATCACCAACCCTAAAATTATTTGATTTTGCCTTCTTGTCAAAGGCTTCTTTGACCTTCCTCTGATGTGCTACAGCCTGTTCAACCAGTTGTTCTCTAATCTAATGTAATTCTTCTAAATCGGTGATCCTCTTTGCCATATCTTCTTCCTCATATTTCTCTCTTTGAAGGAATTTTGCCACAGGGAGAGTCAACTGAATTGGAAATACAGCATCAGTGCCATATACTAGCTTGAAAGGAGAATTCCCTGTGGATTTCTTAATGGTCACTCTGTCAGCCCATAATGCATACTTGAGCTTTGAATCCCAATTCTTTTTATTGTCCTCTAACAGTTTTTTAATTATCCCGATCAGACTTTTATTAGAGGATTCTGCCAGACCATTTCCCTGTGGATAATATGAGGTGGAATGAACAAGTTTGATACCCATTGAGTCACACATTTCCACCAGTTTTCTTGCTTTGAAGGCTGCTGCATTATCTGTTACTAGTTTGTGTGGACAACCAAACCTGCTGAAGATATTTTCTGTTAAAAATTTGATGACCACATTATGATCAGCCTTCTTTGTAGGGACTGCTTGAATCCACTTAGTAAAATAATTAGTGGCTACTAATATCCACCTGTGCTGGCCACTGGAATGTGGATTTATCTCTCCAATGAAATCCAAGCCCCACTGCTGAAAAGGTCCTTTTGCCTGAATTGGTTTTAGGGGCAGGGATTTTAACTACTGTTTTCCTTCAAATCTTTGGCACCTGTCACAAAATTTAACAAAAACAAACACATCAGAAAATAAAGTGGGCCAATAGTACCCAGCTCTGAGAATTTTATGGGCTGTAGTCTTCCAATAATGGTGCCCTCCACACATGCTATTATGAAACTGTTGTATAACTTCTTTTGATTGTTCTTTGTCCAGACACCTTAAAAAGATTCCAGATGGATCCCTCCAATAGAGCAGATTTTCCATAATGCAATATTTTGCTGCTCTAAGTTTTAAAGTTCTAGCTTGACTTGTGCTTAAGCCTGAAGGGATTTCTAGCTTCAGCAAGAAATTAATTATTTCAGCATACCAGTTACATGAAGCTAGATTCTCGGCCACTGACTGCTTTCTCTCTGTTTTAGCTGTTTGACCATTTTCTGCAATTGTGCACAGGAAATCAATATCTAAAGACCTGTAATTTTCTTCAGCCAATAACTTGGCAAGCCCCTGACCTCTGACTAGCTTGGTGGGCTTCAGCTCTATATTAAATTCTATCATTTTTGTAATCCACTTTGCCCTTCTTCCGTCAGCATCAGGTTGTGTTAGGACATCTTTTATTGCAGCAGAGGGCACATGTGCAATTATCCTCGAATGCAAGATATAAACTCTGAAAGCCTTTAAGGATTTTATAAGAGCATATGCCTGTTTCTCTATGATATCATACCTTAGTTCAGTATCCCTCAAATTCTTGCTGAAAAATGCTATTGGATGTTCTGAACCTTCTTCATCTTGCTGCAATAAAATTGTTGCAATGGTGTCTTCAGAAGCAAAAGAAAATATATGGAACTCCTTGCTGTAATCTGGGCTTATCAATGTGGGAGCCTCCATAATAGCTTTTTTGATGGAATCAAATGATTTTCTTGATGTATCAGTCCATTTTACCTTTGACCCTTTTCTCAACATGGAGGTAATATGCTTCACTAGTTCTGCAAAATTTGGTATAAACCTCCTGACAAAATTAATTTTACCCAAAAAGGATTGGATATCCTTCTTTGACCTAGGGACAGACAAAGTCTGTATTGCTTTTACTCTTTCTGGATCAATTTGAACACCTGCAGTAGACACAACATGTCCTAACAGCTTGCCTTCTTCTAAAGCAAATTGTGACTTTTTAGGAATGACTGAAATTCCAAACCTCCTACACTTCAAGAACACCCTTTCCAAATGCTGCAAATGATTTTGATGGCTGCTGGAATAAACTGTTATATCATCAAGGCAGATAAGCACAAATTTGTCCTTCTCTCCCACAAATGCTATATCCATAGCCCTCTGGAAGGTGGCTCCAACATTCATCAATCCGAATGGCATTTTGGCATACGTAAAAGTGCCCCAAGGAGTGGTAAATGCAGTCTTTTCTTGATCTTCTAGGTGCACAGCAATCTGATTGAAGCCTGAAAATCCATCCAAAAATAACATGACTTTAGCTCCTGAGACCTTCTGCAAAAAATGCTCCATCTTTGGTAGAGGATAGTTGTCTTTCTTGGAACATTTGTTCAAATTTCTGAAATCTACATAAAGTCTGATTTCTCCACTCTTCTTCCTCACAACCACCAAATTAGCTACCCATTTTGAATATCTGAGAGGCACAATAATCTTGGAAGCCAATAATTTTTTAATTTCTTTTTCAAATAGTGGAAGAAGCATAAGATTTATTGGTCTCAGCTTCTGCTTGAAAGGAACAGTGTCTTTCTCCAGAGGGATTTTATGCTGAATTATATTCTTATCATACGTTTTCAGGTCACTGTACTCCCAGGCAAACACATCAGCAAATTGCCTCATTAAATTACAATATTCAACACTTTGATCAACTGACAAATGAGTGGACAAATTCACATACCTAGGCTGACCTAGACTTCCTATATTATACTTACAGACTGCAAAATGGTCTTCTCTTTGGGCAGCCTTGTAAGGCACATCATTCTGGTCAAACAATCTTTCAAGAGGAATTAGGCCCTCAGGAATATGGTTACTAGGAAGCTGAACTATGTTGTCTTTACCAATTTTATTTCTAAACTGGGACTTGGGGTTTTCTACTAAGGCATCATTTTCTTGATCAATTTTCATCTTAGAAAATTCATCAATGACTTGAAGGAATCTATTCAACTCATCATCATCATCAAAAACCTTCCAATGGTGGACATTATCAAGCAAGGATGGTCTATACTTCATTTCTACTTCATAAACTAGTCTGGGAGACATGGGAGGTATGAATAGACTAGCAGACACAGCAAGGGAATCAGCGAGCTGATTTTGGGCTCTAGGGATATATGAAATACAAAAAAAATCAAAAGAGTCTTTGATTCTCCATACCTCATCTCTGTATGCTTTTAGCCTTGGGTGCTTTGCTTGAAATGTTTTATTTACTTGCTGAATGATCAAATCAGCATCTCCAAACACCTTCAAATTCTTGATTGCTCTGTCTTTTGTTGCATTAAGGCCCAATAGCATAGCCTCATATTCTGCTATGTTGTTTATGACTTGAAAAATGAGCTTAAAAGACAGCTAAATGGTTTCTTGTTGTGGAGATACTAGCATCACCCCTGCTCCTACAGTCTCCCTGGAACATGCTCCGTCAAATAACATCTTCCACACTTGATTTCCTTGCTCTTCTTCGGCCTTAACTATTGGTTTCCTGAGCTGCATTTTGGCCTTTTGAGATTCTTCTATTTGGAGAATACATGCTCCAAAATCAGTGTCCACTGCATATATAGGATGATTTGTAGGATTCTTCTCATCACTGATGATATATGCCAACTGTGCTTCTCTATATAACCTCCTGCTTTCTCCTCCAAAAACTGGGATAGTTGCATAAGATAAATCATTCTGTAATGTCCCACCTAGTCTCTTAATCCACCCTCTGGACAGCAGCATGCCAAACTTAGGAGGGACATTTGCTACCACAATATCCATCATCATACTCTTCATGGGCAGCTAAGTTAAGGTAACGACCAGATCTTTAATCAATCCAAGGCACTTCATCTTCCTTGAATCAAAAGAAAATAAATAATGATAGGGTCTAGTGATATCAAGGCCTAACTCTTCCATGACAGCTTTAGGCATTAAATTATGGCTGGCCCCTGTGTCTAGTAGGCAATTGTGAAGGATTTTATCATGAATGGTCAATGAGACATAAAAAGATGGAGAATTGTTATCAGCAGGTTCAATCATGGGACTAAGCACAACGACAGGCTTGTCATCTTGCAAATTAACAGAGTCAGTGGAGGTTTGTTTGGTTTCTAGCTCAAGGGCATCAAAGATAGGATTCCTAAATTCACTCTTCACCAACTCAACCAGAGGCATAGATATTTTCAATTTCTGAACTTCTGATTCAAAGATGAAAGAAGAAGAAGACTTATAAGAACTTTTTACCTCTTGAACTAGAGCTTTGAGGATGACTGGATCAGCTGCTGGTCTTCTCTGCTTTATATTCCTTGGTTCTGTTTGGATAATAGCTCTTTGTGCAGGATTTTCTTTGACATTATTTGCATTCGACCTCAGGTTATATCTCTGCTGCTGCTCAGTTTCTAGAACAGATCCTCTATCCCACTCCTGACTATTTTGATCATGCAGCAATAATTCTTCATAAGCAGCCAAAGTAAAAAATGCAGCATTGCCTTTATCTTCCATGCAGTGAATTTCATCCTCATCTTCTTCAAAATGTTCCTCCTCCATGACTATATTTTGGAAGGGAGCCTTAACTTTCTGATCTTCTTTTGAATCTTCACCCCTCTGCATTATTTGTAACTGCTCATTTTCTCTTCTAAAAGGATTTTGATTTCTTGGAGAAAATGTGTTTTGTTACCTTGTTTTCCCTGAATTCTGCTCAACCTTTAACTTAGAAATTTCAGCAGCCAATGACTCTATCATCTTAGTCATTTTGTCTAATTTAGGCTCCGAAGATGATGCAGAAGAAGTAGAAGCCTAATTTCTCTGTCTTCTTCTGTCAGCTTGACTTTTTAACTTCTCTGCAGCCATAATATTAGACTCTACTTCTAAGGCTACATCCTGCATGTCTGCCAGAGTAGCACATCTTCTTTCTCTCAATAACAGGCAGAAATTAGAGTCAAAAGCATTGGCATAAGTGAGTTTGGCAGAGGTGGGAGTAGGCTTTACCTCAGCTGGTATCTTAATGTACATTCTATTAAATCTTTTATTAAAATCAGGCAAAGATTCACCATTTTCCTTTTTCAGATTACCAAACTTAGTGTGGTAATACAGCAAGTCTTTTTTATCTCCCCATTGCTTCAAAAATGCATCATCTAATGCTTCAATATCAGTTATAGATCTCTGGGGTAATTGCCTTAACCACTTCCTAGCCTCTCCATCAAGGCTCTGGACAAAAACTCTCATCCACACATCATTTTAACTTATATCTAAATTATCAGCATAACTGTAAAAAGCTTCTAGGTGTTCTTCTACTGTTACTCCCTCTGTTCCAATGAATTTAGGCATATATTTTTGATATTCTCCCATAGGCATAGGGTTTAAGGGGACAAGCAAGACCAAAGGTCCATATCTAGCAGCTACAATTCTCTCTATCCTAGTAGGTGCTTGCTGTCCTGCCATGGCTGGAATATGTGGAAGAACACTGGCAGATTGAGTGGTAGGAAGTAATGTGATGGATGGTAGAGACAAAGGGATGTTTTGGACTAAATGGGAAGCTTTCTTTGGACTGAGATTCGAAGGAGAACTAACTATACAAGGGGCTGAATTAATCTCTGAAGGAATATCCTGATTAACAATGCTGGGCTCTAAATCTTCAAACTGAATACCTTCAACTATAACTATATCTTTCAGAGATGCATGAGATTTCTTAGGCTTACCTGATCCTAATGCCCCTCCCTGTGAAGATTTCTTTGATTTGACAGTCCTCTCAAGGCCAGGCAATGGTTCAACTGGAGATTTCTGAGGATTTCTTCGAGTGTGTCTCACAGACTGAGCCAGAACTTCAATGTGGAATCGCCAAAGGATGGTCTTCCTCCAATGGAGTCGCCAGACAGATGATTACAACCAGAAACTGTGTCTAGACCTTGTCTGTCATCAAAATATGAAACTGTGTCATTTTCCCAGGGAAGCTAAGCTTCGATTCTCCTTTCCCCGGCAACGCCGCCAATTAAAGTTATCACCCCAAGAAACTCAAACCCTAGCAAACCCTAATTCTACCAGCTAGTTCTACTGATGCAAAGGGGAGCATGCAAACTACTGAGAGAGATGTCATTACTTCTATGAAGGTGAAATACATGTGTCTAGACTACCTTTGTCTAAATAAAACATCTTTTTGTATTTTTGTTTAAGTTGTTGTAATTATCATGCATATGCTTCTAACTATTTTTGACTGTGCAGAGGTGGATCAAGGAGGAGAAATGCTTGGAAGAGATCGGGAAGGTTCAGAGAGGGTCTAAGGAGTCCCTAACACCCTTCTAGAGAGTTTCATAGAGTTTGGCTATCAAGAAACCTCATTCATGAGCTTCTACAGGAAGTCTGCAGGGGTTCTACAGGATGTTCTGAAATTTCTACAGGATGTTTTGCGATTTTCTACAGGATGTTTAAAAATTGGATTTTGGAGGATGGGTGAGTGAGGGAAGATGCATGAATGGATAGGGAGGTAGGATAGGGGTCTAAAGTGGCCCAGGAACTGGTGGATGGAGCTAAGGAATAGCGAGGATGGTTAGATTTGTTCAAGGGAGAGGGAGGCAATGTTGCACAAAAATTAGGGTTTTGGGAGCAAATGGCAAACGTGAGGTAAGGATTCTAAGTAGAGGGTAGAGTGGATGGTTCTAATGAAGAATAAGCAGGTGAAGGAGTGGTACAGGTGCTCTGCAAGTCGTTTTTCAAATTTGACAAATGAAGACTTGGAAAATCAAGAACCTAATTACTTTGACCTAATCTGACCTAGATAACAGCAAAGGAAATGGACAGAAGTTTATTTGCAATGAAACCATGTGAAACAACTATGCAACTAAGCAATCATAAACCTAAACATGAATCCAAAACTGATTGCATGGTGAAGCAAAGAATGTGTTTTTGTGGGCAGCAAGGTTACATTGGTCCCAGCTCATGATTCCACTGAAGGGGAGGTGAGATCCAAAGTACTTGGTAGCCTTTTTCTGAATATATTCCCTGTGATTAACCTATCAAGTAAATCTGAACATGAAGAACCTTTTTAATCATCAAAAGCAACCTAAATAACAACACAATATTTAAATCTAAATAGGAGATTTTATTATAAGAATGCAGCAAAGACACATGAAAGTAAACAAAGGAGGTACTGGGCGCTTGAGATGGGCCCAACCCCAAGAGCTACAGCCTCCTAAGAGAGATTTAGAGCTGGTGCAAAGCTGGATTCATCTTTATTGAGCAAGAAAAGAAGAGTTACATCAAAACTCTCCACAAGGGAAACTTGAAAATGTGCTGAAAGCAAAGCTAATCTACTGCCTAAAAATCGAAATAAAAACTAGCTAACTTCTGCCTACGAAATGACTAACCATTGGCTAACCAAAATGAATAACTAAAATGAGGCCCTAAGCCCTCTTATTTATACAAATTGAGGACCCCAACAGTCCTCCTAAGCTTTAGGGACTCAGCTGCCCAAGACTTGTAGTTAACAGCAGTCCTATTTGACTTGCTTGGCTGCCCTTGTGCTAATTGATTTGGTGGCCCTTGAACTCCGAGTTGATGGTGGAGAATTTGAGGTAAGGGCCCATAAATAAAGGGGACACATTCCTACAAATCCTCTCCCTTGTTCTCCCATGAATTTGGCTGCCAAGTGCTCATTAAAACCTTCAATTTTTTCTCCAAATTGACCAAAAAGGCTACACAAAGCACACATTAGACTTGTTGGCATAATGACTAACCCAATTCACTCTATTAGCATAAATATAATCAAAAACTTGTAATAAACTAATGAGAATGGTGGATTAAGTCGAATTAGGAGGTTGAATGAGCCCAAATAATTATCCATTTTTGGGGCTCATCATCACCCCCCTACTGAAAGTGTTGCTCATCCTCTGAGCAACCAATCTATCTCCTCATCTTTGATGGCCTTGGTGGCCTCCCTGTCATGCCAAGCTTCTGAAGTGATGTCCTCTTCTCTGTCATAAAACCATGCTTTTCTCTTTGCTTCTTCCCACTACCTGTGCTCCTTTTCCTAGAGAAGTTTCAGCTTTGGTATGATTGTGCAGGTATATTCAATCATATGGTGGCAATGGTGGCGAAAAGAGATGGAACAAGTGTAGGATGGAAGAAAAGAGTGGTTGCATGCCTCCTCAACATATTTCAAGCTTCAAATCCCTCTTCGTAATCGATTCTGGCCTGCCCAAAAGGTTCTACAGGATGTTTCTGGTAAAAATACAGAACTTCCTATAGAAAGTCCTGTAGCTTCCTGTAGAAGGTTGAACCATGACTAAATTATGCCCGAACCCTGAAAAAAATGATTGTTCATGGAGGGGATGGATGTGAGGATGCCTGGGAACTTGGTAGGGACCCTTTTGCTTGTGCTGAGAGGCCGTTTTCTGGCTTCCTGTAGAAGCAGTTTTCTATCTTCCTATAGAAACAGTCAGTTGGCTTCCTGTAGAAACAATTTTCCTTGATTTGGCTTGCTTAGCTAGGGGTGCCTTCTCTTTGACTTGTGTTTTGGTTGCCTTGGGTGTGCCCTCACATACTTGGACTTTTTCAGTCCTCTCTGTCTTGATTTGCAACCGTTTCTCCCTTGGCGTTTGTGCCTTTATTCCACCCACAGTTTTGGGCTCAGCAGCTTGGCCTTTCTCTTATTTCTCTTCTTGCTTTTTCTATGGTGGTTTGTCCTGTGTTTCTTTTCCATGTCCTTCCACTGCTCCTCCTATTCTTCTTATTTGAATTCTTGTGCTTTTCTTGGCCTTAAAATACATGGATGCCTGCCTTTTTTCTCTTTTTGTTTTGTAGGTGTGCTTAATGCAGCAAGCACAGCTGCTGCTTCCCTTGCCAACATTTCAGGGGATTTCTCTTTTTTCTGTTCTTTCCCTTCACTTCCTGTAGAAATCTCTATGCCTTCGTGTTGCTCTAACTGCTTTTTCAACAGTGCATTTTCCTCCTGTAGCTGGGATTTTTGTAATGCTTTTAATGTGTCTCACCATGGCCAATTGTTCTCTTAATTCCTTTAGCTTGTCCTCCATGTGGTGTTGAGTGTTTTTTTTTTTTCTAAATAAAATGCTCAGGTGAGAAAGCAGGTAGAACTGAAAACAGAGGGATAGCTGAATTTTCACCTTTTTCTAAAACCAAACAAGGAATTTCCCCATGTGCTTCTCCTTACAACATCAAATTGCAATATTTCCCTTTGTTTTAAACTGCTTTTATCCTAAATTTGACTCTCTGCATTTGAAAAGAAGAATTTTGTTTTTACACACAGAGTACAGAGATCAAGTTTTCTTCTCAGAACACATACATATATGAAAATTTAAAATTTTTTATACACAGGCTGGCCTCCACAGCTGCATATATCTTCCCTATAGGAGAATTTTTAAAAACAGGAAATGTGGAGGAGAATCTTGATGTAGAAACAACTGGGAAACCCAGTGCAATACACAGGCAAACGTTTTTCTTCCAATTCACAGGCAGATTTTTTTCTTTGATTCCACAATCTTATGCTGTTCAATTCACCACCTTTTCAAAACATACCATGCATAGAGGAGTTTTTTCGAGCCTACCTCGTTTTGAGATTTCCAATTCTAACGCAACAGACACGGGTCTCTCTGCTTCAAAAGGATATACTGTATTTCCTGTAGAACGTCTTCCTGTAGAACGCTGGCTAGCTTCTGTAGGATTTCTCTGTGCCTTTGAATGATCTTGGTATGCGGGAGAATTTTGAACAAGCCAAAAAACTTGGCGAAGGACGTCAGTTTAACAGAATTCAGAGGCAGAGGATTCAGCCGAAGAGGTTTGCAAGTGTAAATGAATCAGCAGTTAACGTGAGTCTTCAGCCGAGCATTCCTTTAATTACTGCGTGATTTGTGGTGAGGTGGCAGAGACATGCGCTGCTCATGCAAACTGTTGGTCTCCTGCAGTGCCATCTGCCTGTAATCCCTTACCATTAGTTGCACTGGAGTTTAAAATATCCACAACTGTCTGTGTTTTTTCAAATTTCACGTGAATGACCATACACGTATGCTGCGTGATTTTTTCCTGAGCGCTAGAGAACTGTATGCAGGGTTAACCTTGCTAGATTCATGGCTTACCCCACCATTCCATTCGTTCATGCATTTTTTTAATTAGATTCATGCAATAGAGGAACAAGTTTTAGTCATGTACCTGAAGTCAAATGGCTGTTGTGACCTGTCATTTGCTGCATGCATTGGTTTTTGTGGTTGCATGTGGCTTGGCTGCTAATTTTTGGTTATTTTCCTTGTGCAGGTGTCCTCTGGCCGGATGCATGCTGCAGGAGTTCATTTCCACGCTCATATCTGCACCCTCAAGCTGCTGCTGCTGAATTTTCACCGGACAAAAACGTTTTTTCACCATTGCTCCCAAACGGTAAACCGGATCGATCTGAAACTTGCTGAGCATGTTCCTATCATCATTATGCATCTCCCATAGAAAAATTGTGATCAATGGATGCACAGATTTCGAGAAAAATGGAAAATGGCTGAAGATTTCAGAGATCAATTTCTCAGAAACCGTGCATCGGAATTGGCTGAAACTGCTTGGGTAGGCTACTATCACCCATGTACATCTCCCCATGAAACAGGTTTTGAAACGGATGCACGGATATGGAGAAAATGCAAAAATGGCTGATGGTGATGGAGGCTGATTTCTTGGAAACCGTGCACTGGAATTGGCTGAAACTGCTCAAGCATGTTGCCATCACCCCTGTATGATTCTCCGTAAAATGGTTTTTCAAATGGATGCATGGTTTTCAAGTTAGGGCAAAAACAAATTCTGTTCTAGGTATTTTTGCTTCAAGGCATTTTGCAGTTATGTTGCATGGTAAGAAAAATGAACTTGGGCTGTGATGCAGGTATGGAGATGATGGAGGAGGAGTTTGAAGATTTCAAGAGGACTTCTGAACCCTTGAGGAAGCTACCATGTTCGCCAAGCCACCTTTTTGAAATCCATTTCTAGCTTCCTACAATTTCTACAGGAACTTCCTGTAGAAGCACAATGAGGTGGAAAAATGATGGAGAAAGGCGAGGGATGGACACAGAGGTGCTTGCAGGCCTAACCAACAGATTCCCACCATCATATTCCCTTTTAAAATTGAATTTGGTTCGTCCAAAGGTTCTACAGGATGTTTCCTGTAGAAAACACAGAACTTCCTGTAGAAGGCACAATTTTCATAAAAGAAGCACAATGAGGTGGAAAAGATGATGGAAAAGGGTGAGGACTGGGAACATGGATGCTTGCAGGCATAACCAATAGATTCCAATCTTTAGATCCCCTTCCAAAATCGAATACGGCTCACTTGAAGGTTCTACAGGATGTTTCCTGTAGAAATATAGAACTTCCTCTAGAAGGCACAAAAATTTCTTTGTCTTTGTTTTGAGTGATCCTCCTGACCTGCAATGTCCTTCTTGCAACCTGCAATTATCCAATGCAAATTAGGTTTATTTTTCTTTTTCTTTTTCTCTTTTTTTTTTTTTTGAAAAACAACTAGGGCGCCTCATGGAGGTTTTCACCCTAATTGCCTGCCCTGGGCACCTCCAAGGAAGGTTTTCACCCAGGGATCTTATTCCCTTTTTATTTTCTCTTCTTTCCAACCCATTGACCCCCTCATGGAGGTTTTCAATCAATGAGCCAATCTAAGGCACCTCTGAGGAGGTTTTCACCTTAGATTTTTATTTTCTTCTTATTTTCATTTTTTCTCTTTTTTTCTTTTTTCCTACCCTACCCTACTTGAAAAACAAAATAATTTTCAAGTATAAGAATACTTCCAACGGAGCCATGTGCACATCGAGATTAGAGACAAGATGATGTGAAGGCTCGAAATGCATGCTTTGACAGGTATCTGGATTTCAGAGACCAAATGATCTGACTTTGAAGGGATCAAACATAGCTTAGGAAAAGAGTACCGCTGCAACTTAGTGACCTTCTGAAACCATATCTCAATATAGCTCTAATATCCTTGGTCCTTTTGCTGATCTAGGTCATGTTTCATGTCACCTTCTGCCATGACTTTCTCATCTTCCTCTTTTTGCTGATCTTTCTCTTGAATACATGGAAGATTTGATGGTAACCATGAGGGAACTCTCTCGATCTCTGATTCTAATCTCTTCTCTTCATCAAGTGCAGCCCATGGTTCTTTGATTTCCTCTTCTGAATCTTCTTTTTCCTTTGGTCCTTCAATGCTTTCAATATAGTCACTTTTTTGCAATACTCTTCCTGAGCTATGGTGAAGATCATTGAGCTCAAGAGGAGTTGTTTGGACATGTTGTGCCTCAGCATTACAATTGTGTTGAGCTACTCCATTGTATGGTTTTGGGAATGGTGGTACGGGTAGTTGAGTGGGGGTGTATTTTTGAGATGGATGTGCATGGGGTTGTGGTTGGGCAGGTGCTGGAGGCAAATGAGCGGGAGGAGAGTTGTACCAAGGCCTCCACCCCTGATGAGGTGCATTCCACTGAGGTTGTGGCTGAGCATAAGGGTGAAACGAATGAGCAGTTGGTTGGGCATAATATGTATCTGTGAAGGAACCAGGAGGAGGTGTAAACCAGGAAGGATGAGCAGGGGGACCCCAGGAAGGCATGAAAGTGGCTTGATAGGTGTCATAATAGGTCTTGGATGTCCCTTGTAGTTCCTGCTGGTAAGATCTAGGTCCATGTGGCCTCCTTTGGTTCATATAATAGAGTGATTCATTGACTCCTTTTGCCCTTTGATATGCAGCTTTAATTCCAGGCAAGGAAGGGCACTGATTCGTAGGATGGTATTCTTCACAGATGAAACACACTTCTAGGGAGTGCATTGGACATTCGTTCCTAGAATGCTTTCTAGTGCACCTAGGACAAAAGATGTTCAAAGCCCTCTCGGCTTCCTCTTGCTTCCTTTGGATCTGTAAGGTATCCAGTTGCATGGCAAGAAACTGCCTCATATCACTCTTGAAATCTTCCATTTGATTTGAAAATTTGTTTTTGGACAAGGTACTGCTCCCAACATTTCCATTTGTAGCCATTTGCTCCAGAGGAATGTTTTCTTCTTCTTCTCCCCTAGAGGTTTCTTAAATATGCCTTGGTGTCCACCCAGGGGTTCTTCTTAGTCACAACCATCGAAGAAGAGAGAAGGTTGGCTGTGTGAAGCAATGGGGGGTGTTGTGCAATCATTTTTCTGAACTATCTCTACTCCTACAAGTTATGAAAAGAAATCTTTTTGGTTGATTTTTGTATTTTTCTTCTTGTACCTGCAAAACTAAAATAGATTGAACTGCAACTAAATATCTTGCTGAAATGAAAATGCGGAATTGAAATGAAAGCAGGAAAGGACTAATCTATTTTGCTGAAATGAAATTGCAGGAATGAAATGCTAGGCTACGCTTGCGGAATTGAAATGCTAATCTATGCTTGCAGAAATGAAATTGCGGAATTGAAATGATAATCTATGAAAGCAGGAAATGTCTACACTACTTTTGCGGAAATGAAATTGCAAAATGGAAATGAAATAAACTACTTAGCAGAAGGTTGTAGTAGAAAATAGAAAAATAGCAGTAATCACTAATACTCTGACGCTTCCCCGGCAACGACGCCAAAAAGGATGGTGGGCTCCAGTATTGCAGCAATAATGCTACAACTCCCGGAACTCCCTTCTTTAATTTTATCAACCCGGTAGTTCATAACAAACTTGGAAGCGACGGTGCTGTATGCACAAGTACTAGCTCTTGCCGCAGCTGTCACTTGGTCAGCTGGCACAAGTCTGCTAGGAGCTTAAGCCAACTTCTATGAGCTCTTAGAAGAAGCTTTTTAATTGATGGATGAAAGCTAACTCGAAGAAAGCTAATCTAATTGCGAAAAGAAACTGAAAGCCAAAAAGAAACGCAAACCCTAGCAAACCCTAATTCTACCAACTAGTTCTACTGATGCAAAGGGGAGCATGAAAACTACTGAGAGAGATGCCATTACTTCTATGAAGGTGAAATACATGTGTCTAGACTACCTTTGTCTAAAGAAAACATCTTTTTGTATTTTTGTTTAAGTTGTTGTAATTATCATGCATATGCTTCTAACTATTTTTGACTGTGTAGAGGTGGATCAAGGAGGAGAAATGCTTGGAAGAGGTCGGGAAGGTTCAGAGAGGGTCTAAGGAGTCCCTAACACCCTTCTAGAGAGTTTCACAAAGTTTGGCTATCAAGAAACCTCATTTGTGAGCTTCTACAGGAAGTCTGCAGGGGTTCTACAGGATGTTCTGAAATTTCTACAGGATGTTCTGCGATTTTCTACAGGATGTTTAAAAATTGGATTTTGGAGGATGGGTGAGTGAGGGAAGATGCATGAATGGATAGGGAGGTAGAATAGGGGTCTGAAGTGGCCTAGGAACTGGTGGATGGAGCTAAGGAATGGCGAGGATGGTTGGATTTGTTCAAGGGAGAGGGAGGCAATGTTGCACAAAAATTAGGGTTTTGGGAGCAAATGGAAAACGTGAGGTAAGGATTCTAAGTAGAGGGTAGAGTGGATGGTTCTGATGAAGAATAAGTAGGTGAAGGAGTGGTACAGGTGCTCTGCAATTCGTTTTTCAAATTTGACAAATGAAGACTTGGAAAATCAAGAATCTAATTACTTTGACCTAATCTGACCAAGATAACAGCAAAGGAAATGGACAGAAGTTTATTTGCAATGAAACCATGTGAAACAACTATGCAACTAAGCAATCATAAACATAAACATGCATCGAAAACTGATATCAAGTTCTACAAATGAGATTCGAACACTAATTATTGCATGGTGAAGCAAAGAATGTGTTTTTGTGGGCAACAAGGTTACATTGGTCCCAGCTCATGATTCCACTGAAGGGGAGGTGAGATCCAAAGTACTTGGTAACCTTTCTCTGAATATATTCCCTGTGATTAACCTATCAAGTAAATTTGAACATGAAGAACCTTTTTAATCATCAAAAGCAACCTAAATAACAACACAATATTTAAATCTAATAGTAGATTTTATTCTAAGAATGCAGCAAAGACACATGAAAGTAAACAAAGGAGGTATTGGGTGCTTGATATGGGCCCAACCCCAAGAGCTACAGCCTCCTAAGAGAGATTTAGAGCTGGTGCAAAGCTGGATTCATCTTTATTGAGCAAGAAAAGAAGATTTACATCAAAACTGTCCACAAGGGAAACTTGAAAATGTGCTAAAAGCAAACCTAATGTACTGCCTAAAAATCGAAATACAAACTAGCTAACTTCTGCCTACAAAATGACTAACCATTGGCTAACCAAAATGACTAACCATTGGCTAACCAAAATGACTAACTGAAATGAGGCCCTAAGCCCTCTTATTTATACAAATTGAGGACCCCAATAGTCCTCCTAAACTTTAGGGACTCGGCTGCCCAAGACTTGTAGTTAACAACAGTCCTACTTGACTTGCTTGGCGGCCCTTGTGCTAATTGATTTGGTGGCCCTTGAACTCCGAGCTGATGGTGGAGAATTCGAGGTAAGGGCCCATAAATGAAGGGGAAACCTTCCTACAAATCCTCTCCCTTGTTCTCCCACGAATTTGGCTGCCAAGTGCTCATTAAAACCTTCAATTTTGTCTCCAAATTGATCAAAAAGGCTACACAAAGCACACATTAGACTTGTTGGCATAATGACTAACCCAATTCACTCTATTAGCATAAATATAATCAAAAAAATGTAATAAACTAATGAGAATGGTGGATTAAGTCGAATTAGGAGGTTGAATGAGCCCAAATAATTATCCATTTTTGGGGCTCATCACTTATCATGCCGAGCTTTATACCAAGCTTGACTCTTCTCCAATTGCTCCTATACTGCCTGATGAATCACTTGTATCCGTTGAATAAAATTCTATGCTTTGTCCCTATCATCTCGACCATTGCCATCCTCTTTCACAAAGAGCATGTCCAAGGAATCTCTCGTTAGATGGTCAAAACATGTCTCAAATGGTACGCTTTGTGTAGATGAATGTGTTGCTCGATTGTATGCATTATGCACATAAGGAAGATTCTCATCCCATAACTTTGGATGTTTTCCACAATAGCCTCGCAACAAATGTACCATAGTGCAGTTGAGAGCCTCTGTCTTCCCATCAGTTTGTGGATGAAATGTTATACTTTTTTTCAGCTTAGTATGCATTCTCCACAAGCTTGTCCAAAACTCTCCAAGAAAGTGAGAGTCCCAATCTGACACAATAGATGAGGGCTTTGAAACAGAACACAACATACAACCCTTTACAAAGTGAGTCACAATGTTTTTCATATGAGACCAAAAATGAAACCTCTGTAAATGACATAATTGTTTTTCAATTTCCAAACGACCAGACACCAAAGAGGTATGAGCCTCTCGAATTACATGAACCCTTTCATCAATGGGTATGCATAGTTTGTGAAGGTGGTACAATAGATTTCTCTGAAAGTAATAGTTTTCCACCTGTGATCCATGAGTCAGTTTTGCCTAAATCTCTTTAAAATGATCATTTTTAGCATATTGTACATTACAACGTTCTAATGATAAAGAAACGTTTTGCAAAACTACAGATGCAAAAATAGGAGGGTGAGAAAGCATATCTGCTACTTTTATGTTGGCGCCTTTCTTGTATCTGATTACCAAATGAAACTGTTGGAGGAATCCCATTCATTTGAAGTGACGGGTTTGTTGAAGCTTGGTCTGTGACTGAAGATACTGCAATGGCTGATGATCCGTATGGATGATGGTCTCCTTGTCGATCAAGTAGTATTTGCACTTCTTCACACTCTTAACCAAGGTGTACAACTCCCTGTCGTAATTCACAACAACTTGGGAGAAAATATCTGAATGGCAACATACAAGATTTCTTTGCTACATAATTACAACACCCATGGCATCTCGTTGGCATCTATTTAAATCTCAAAAGGTTGTTGAAGGTCTGGTAAGGCTAGCATTTATGTTGTTCTGATCTACTCCTTTAGCGTGTCAATGTTGGGTTGTGTTATATTCTTTCCAGGACTAGCACACGTAGTTAACCTGCAAGTTTGAAGGGGGGCATAGCCCCCCCTTCGTTGCGTCGATTGCCTAGCATGGGGGGTCATAGTGGGTTTGAGGGGTGTAGGTAACCAAACTTTATGAGGTCTGAGGCGGAGCACTGTAAAATTTTGTTTTTGGACCCTATATTAGGTTGGGTGAACCTACTTATGATTTTGTGCATGATTTTCGCACATGGTTTTGGACACGATGGTTTTTGATCCATGGTTTTGGACGTGATGGTTTTCGGTCCATGGTATTGGATGCTTCGGCATGTATAAATATGTATTGTAACATTGAAAGGAACATAATGAAAAATCAAGCTGGTAGTCCTGGTTTTGGGATCCAGGGGAAAATCTCTATGTATATGTGTTTTATGTGTTATGCTCTTGCATTGTTTATTTTTTGTGTTTTAGAATTCGGATGCAGGTAATTTTGTTACGGGGTTAAAACCTACAATTGGTATTAGAGACAGGTTTTGGCTTCAAGGGGACGCCATTTTTTCTTAGGGGTTTTTCTCGGGCCTATGGTAGACCCTATTTAGTGGGAGATCTACAAGATCGATTCTAGTGGTGAAAGAAGATAGCGAGCAGTGGAAAGATGGAAATCAAGAAATTTAATGGTGGGAGTTTTGAGTTGTGGAAACTCAAGATGGAGGATCTCTTGGTGGATAAATATTAGTGGATCACAGTAGATCCGGGTACTAAACCAACAGGAGTGTCCAATGAAGAATGGAAGAAGTTGGATCATAAGGCAAAGAGCATAATATTATTATGTGTCTCAGATTCAGTATTGTTGAATGTGTTAGGGGAAGCTACGAGGAAGGCTTTATGGGACAAGTTAGGGACTTTGTACCAATCTAAGTCTCTAGTGAATAAATTGTTCTTGCAGAAAACGCTGTATAACCTGAGCATGAAATATGCAGACTCAGTGACAGAGCATCCGAACGCATTTAATACTATGGTAAGTCATTTATTGTCTATTGATAGTAAAATTTCAGATGAAGATAAGTGCATTAGCTTGTTGTATTCTCTACCAGATTCGTGGGATAGTCTGGTTATTACAATAGGTAGCAATACAAATGCCTTGCAGTTTGATGAAATAGTCTCATCCTTACCGACGGAGGAGATGAGACAGAAAAATATGGAGAGCCAGAATGGTGATTCCTTGTCTGTACGAGGATGGTCCTAGAATAGAAACAAAAAAAGTCATTGAGTGGGAGATCTAAATCTAGAGGGAGATCTAAATCTCCAGGAAAACCTATAAAGGTGGTCTGGTGGAAATGTGGAAAGGAAGGGCACTACAAAAGAGACTGTAAATCTAAAGCTCCTGATAAAGGAAATGGATCTGATGATGCTCCTTCTGCAGAAGCGAAAACCACCTCAGATGAAGGTGGGGATGTGTACTTCTCTTCTTCAAGTACACATGTAGATCATGAGGCATGGTTGATTGACTCATGTGCATCCTTTCACTTCACTCCCGAGAGTGGTTCTGTGAGTATGAGAAATATGATGGTGGTGATGTTTTCTTGGGGGATGACAGGAAGGCTAGAATCATTGGTCGTGGAAAAGTAAAGTTGAAATTGTAAAGTGGAAGGGTTAGAACACTTCCGGGTGTTCTGCATATTCCTTCATTAGCCAGAAATCTACTTTTTATAAGCAAGTTGGATGATGCAAGTGTAAAAACAACGTTCAAGAAGGATGCCTGTAATATGGTTCAGGGGGAACTGGTACTTGATGCGGGGAGTTCGAATTGGAACTCTATACAAGCTGCAAGGTAGCACTGTTGTTGATGGGTGCAACAGTTCTGTGGTTTCTGAAAGTGGAGCAGAAAATATAGTGGTCTCTGGAGAGAAGACCATTCTGTGGCATCAAAGGCATGGACATATTGGAGAGAAGGGCCTTTGAATACTTCATGGTAAAGGTATGGTAGAAGGTATGAGTAATAGCTCTCTGGATTTTGATTTCTGTGAAAATTGTGTATATGGGAAGCAGAATTGGGTGACTTTCCCCTCTGGTAGTAAGAGGGAAAAACATATACTAGAGCTTGTGCATAGTGATGTGTTTGGACCTATGAAGGTTCCATCACTGGGTAAGTCTATGTACTATGTATCATTTATAGATGACTTCTCAAGGAATACATGAGTATATTTCCTTAAGAAGAAATCTGAAGTCTTTGACAGGTTTAAATAATTTAAGGCTCTAGTTGAAAACCAGACAGAGAAGAAGATAAAGGGGCTGAGAACAGATAACGGTGGAGAGTTTTGCAGTAAGGAATTTGAAGAACTTTGTAAGAAGTGTGGTATAGCACAACAGAAGACTACTCCATATACACCAAAGAAAAATGGAGTTGCAGAAAGAATGAACAAGACGTTGATGGAAAGGGCAAGAAGCATGCTCAGTTGTGCCAGGTTAGGACAAGAATTCTGGGCAGAGGTGGTGGAGACTGTATGTTACCTGGTCAACATATCACCTTCATCAGCATTGGAGGATAACACTCCACAAGAGGTATGGACTGGTAAGAAACCTTCTCTTTCACATCTGAGGGTATTTGGATGTGATGCATATGTATATGTTCCAAAGGAGAAAAGAACCAAGTTGGATAGTAAATGTGAAAAGTGCATCTTTATTGGGTATAAGGATGGTTTAAAGGGTTATACGCTTTGGAACCTAGTAACATGGAAGGTTGTGTACATCCGATATGTGGTGTTCAGAGAGGTGAAAGATGTTATTAAACATGAAGTCCAACCAAAGGAACCTGAGAAGATCGAGTTTGAGCTAAAGGAGGAAGAATCAAACTCTACAGTAGAGGAGGAATCAAAAGATGAAGAGCCACAAACTTCGGGTGTGAGAAGATTAGCTCGAGAAAGAAGGCAGTCAGAAAGGTATATTCCATCTGCTTTCTGTTCAAATTTTTCTCTATCTATTACTGATGATGATCCCAGAATTGTGAAGTAAGTAGTAGATTCAAAGGATGGAAAACTATGGAAAGAGGCCATGGTTGATGAAATGGCATCTTTGCACAAAAATGAGGCTTGGGATCTGGTGGAATTGCCGGCTGGAAGGAAATCCATTGGCAAAAATTGGGTGTTCAAGAAGAAGACAAATGGAGAAGGAAAGGTGGAGAAATACAAAGCTCGGTTGGTAGCAAAAGGTTATATCCAGGTGTCAGGAATTGATTTTGGTGATATTTTTTCTCCTATTGCCAAGGTAACTTCTATTAGATTACTTTTATTTGTTGTTGTTGCTTTTGATTTTGAGGTAGAACAGATGGATGTGAAGACATCATTTCTTCACAGGGATTTGGAAAAGAAGATCTACATGAAGCAACCTGAAGGTTTGTAGTGAAGGGTAAGAAAGAACTAGTACGCAAGTTAAAGAAGTCTCTGTATGGGTTAAAACAGACACCAAAGATGTGGTATCAGAAATTTGATACATTTATACAGGGACTTCGCTTCATCAGAAGCAAAGTAGATCACTGTGTGTATTTTAAATTAATTGGCGACCGAGTTATTTATCTGGTCTTGTATGTGGACGATATGTTTCTGGTTGGAAATGGCAAAGAAATTATCTAGGATTTGAAGACCCATTTGTCCTCTAAATTCGACATGAAAGATCTTGGTGTTGCAAACTATATTTTGGGCATGGAAATTAAAAGAGATCGGACCAAGAGGAAGATCTGGCTAAAACAGAAGAAGTATGTCGAGACAATATTGCAGAGGTTTACTATGCAAGATAGTAAACCGGTGAAGGTTCCTATTCTTGTAGGTGTAAATTTATTTGCTGAACAATGTCCCAAGACACAAGAAGAGGAAGAAGAATGTCCTGTGTTCCATATGCAAGTGTAGATGGTAGCCTGATGTATGCGATGGTCTGTACTAGACTAGACATTGCACATGCAGTGGGAGTATTGAGCAGTTTTATGTCAAAACCAGGTAAGGAGCACTGGACAGAAGTGAAGCGGGTTTTCAAGTATTTGCGTGGCACTAGTGATTATGGTTTGTGCTACCAAGGAAGACCGAGATTGGACAAAGTGTTGGATATTCATGGCTTTGTTGATGCAGACTGGATTGGAGATCTGGATCAGAGAAGATCTACAAGTGGGTATGTGTTTAACCTATTTGGATGTGCAGTCAGTTGGATGAGTAAGAAACAATTTGTAGTGGAACTATCAACTACAAAGGTAGAATACATGGCAACCACTCATGCAAGCAAAGAAGCAATTTGGTTGCAGAGATTGTGTTCAAATATGGGGTTAGACAAGGAGCTATAAGGATAGACTGTGATAGCCAAAGTGCAATTTTCTTGGAAAATAACCCTGCATATCATTCAAAGACAAAGCACATTGATGTTCAGTATCACTTTGTGAGGGATATCATAGAAGACAAAAAGGTGTTGTTGGTAAAGGTGGAAACTTTGAAGAATATTGTAAATGCATTGACAAAATTTGTGAGCTCTAAGAAGTTATCCTAGTGTAGAGAAATAATGGGCATTGTAAGGTTGGATAAATGACTAAGCTCTCTTGTGCCCCCCTATGGAAAGAAAAAAACAAGTGGGAGAATGTTGGGTTGTGTTATATTCTTTCCACGACTAGCCCATGTAGTTAACCAGAGGTTAGAAGGGGGGCGGAGACCCCCTTCGTTGCACCGATTACGTCGTTGGGGGGTCACAGGGGGTTTGAGGGGTGCAGGTAACTCCACTCTATAAGGTCCGGGGTAGCGCCCCGAAAAATTTTGTTTTTGGACCCCATATTAGGTTGGGCGGACCGACCTATGGTTTTGTGCATGATTTTCACACATGGTTTTGGACGTGATGGTTTTCGGTCCATCGTATTAGATGCTTCGACATATATAAATATGTATTATAATATTGAAAGGAACATAAAGAAAAATCAGGCTGGTAGTCCCAATTTTGGGATCTAGGGGAAAATCTCTGTGTATATGTGTTTTATGTGTTATGCTCTCGCATTGTTTATTTTTTGTGTTTTAGAATTCGGATGCAGGTAATTTTGTTACGCGGTTAAAACCTATAGTCGAAGGAATTTTTTTGCTTTCCTCCCCACTGAAGGGTCTTCTTCACACTAGTTAATGCGTGCAAGGGGGTTGCGATAACATAGAAGTTCACAATGCACCTTCTCCAATATTGTACCGCACCCCAAAAAATTCAGACCTCTATAACATTTGAGGGTTTAGGCCATTTCATAATCGCATCTACTTTAGAGGGATCTATTCTCAATTGCCCATTACCGACCATGTGGCCTAAATAAACTAGAGAGGTCTTCCCAAACTCACACTTTGGCACTTTTACATATAATTTTTCTCATTTCAAAACATCAAGCACTTCCTTCACATGACACACATTTTCATCCTAAGTCCTACTATATAGAAGAATATCATACAGACATACAACCACAAAATGATCAAGAAAAAGCCTAAATAAATCATTCATTACCCTCATAAACGTGGTCGGAGCATTGCATAGTTTGAATGGAATCACCGTCCATTTAAATATCCCTTTTTTGGTTTTGAATGCAGTCTTCCAAAAGTCCCGCTCTACAATTCTAACATAATGATATCCACTACACAAATCCTGCTCGGTAAAATAAACAACATTTTTCATCTGATCTAGCAATTCATTAATGCGAGGGAGAGGGTATCGATTCTTCACCATAATCTTGTTTAGCACCCTGTAGTATATTCACATTCTCCACGTGTCATCTTTCTTTGGCACCAACATTGTTGGTGAGCCACAAGGAGAAGAAATCAGTCTGATAACTCCCTAATTTAACAGTTCCTACACCCTTTTCTTGATCTCCTCCATCTTGATAGAAGTCATCCTATACATGCCACCATTCGGTAAAGGAGAATCATGTTGTAAATGGATCTCATGTTGGTTTTCTTGTTTTGGGGGCAATCCTCTTGATTCATGAAACAAACCATCTTAGTCAAAAATAATTTCAAACAATTCTTTCTTATGACCAGGATCTCAACCCTTGAAAGCGTCAGCCGTCTCAGCCTCTTTCGTTCTCACTACCATGAGCATGCACCCTTTACTAGAATTAACTAGTTGTTTAATCTGTCCTGCACTAATAAGGCTAGCACTAACTTTTGTATGATGAGCTCTTACTATATACTCTACCCCATCCTTTGTGAGGTGGTATTTGTTTTCATGTCGAAAGAAAAATACCTTTTTGTTATCACCAAAAAATTGATCATCTAGCCTAATTTACTAGATGGATCGAAGTATACCATGTAAAGCCAATTTTACCCTAGTAAAATTGCTTTCACTTTGAGAAATTACCTAATAAACCACCTTTATTAAGTAATTTATAGTTAAACCCATGAAGAATAATTAAATAAATCATTATTTATTTGATTTTCTTCTAGGAATAATTAATTTAAACACTGTTTTATTATTATTCCTTGTCAAATTTGACTCAATTACGAAAAATAAACAGATAAATCATTATTTATCTTATTTTTCTCTAATAATAATTAATTAATCACTAATTAATTATTATTATTTGTTAAATTTGACTAAATCCCTTAGGAATAATTAAATAAATCCTTATTTGTTTATTATTCCTTAACTAATTCCTTGAGATATCAAATAAATCATTTATCTATTTATTATTTCTAAATAAAAGTTTTAATACTTTTTCCCTCCTAAACAAATATAATAAAATATTCCAAGTGGTAATTCCAAGAATGGGATCAATAATATTTTATTATTGCTCATTATTCGAGGATAGCTCAATATTTTGTTATAAATAGAATTGTTTTCCATTCTTTATTCACTTTTGATTATTTTCATTGTTGCACTCACTATTGTAACTCTGATTATTTTCATTGTCACACACCATATTTTTGTTGGGTTTATGCAATATAGAGGAGAGAGACTCTACAAAAGCTTAAAGTGTTTGAGGATAGCCAAGAACCCATCCCATAGAGGGGGATTGGTAACATATATTTATTCCCTTAAGAGGTGTTATACTAAAATCATTCTTTACATATCTGGTTTCCAATGGATGTTTTGGGATTATTACTCTTTATTTCACTCTTTAACTATGATTGTAGCATAGATCAGAATTTTGGCAGGTTTTGTTTCTATCAATAGCTACAGATCTACAATTTTTAGCAGTCATTTCTATTGTTGAGATCGTTTTTCATCCACGATCTTAAGTGGGTTCTTTTTGTACATCATTGAGAAGAAAACACTACAACACTTTTTGTCATATATATATGGGCTTCCAAAGATGATTCCACAGATGTCCAAAGGCACAACATCTAACTCTATCTCATCAACTAATTTAGAAGCAATAACAAATCTGGCCGTACATTTTTTGGTTACCTGTAATTTAGCTTTATCCCTTACCCAACCAAGCGGGTATGGACTCGGATGAGGCTTAGTTTCAAGGCCTAAATTTTTCACTAAGGACTCTGAGATTAAGTTTCCTTAGGAACCTGAATCGAACAAAGTTTCCACCTTCATATGTTTTATAACAACTCTAATGTTGAATAAATCAATTCTCTTTCACTCATTACTTACACGCTCATTCAAATAACTAGTACTTGCAATTGAATCAAAACTATAATTAACAGAAAGAGTACCTTTTGTGCCCACGACTGTGATCAATGTCTCATCATCAGAATCTGATCCAAGGTCTTGCGCTATAGCCATTGTCTTCTATGTCCCCTTTCCGTTGAATCTCTTCCATCTCAGCTCTGGATGCAGCTTCCAGCAACGGTCCTCATCATGACCATCTTTCTTGCAATGAGTGCAAGACGATGTTACTCCATCCCCTTTCTTGGCTGTGACAATCTTCTTATCCTTCCCTTTTCCTTTCTTCAATAATTTTCCATGTTGAAGTTTGAATGACGTCTTCTTGGCTTGATCATCTCTATCATTCTTGCCTCGGATTTCAAGATGAATAGCCTTTACGCTGGCCGCATCAATTGTAGTAGGCTCAAACAGTAATAGTGAGTGTATTATGTAACTATGTAGTGAACCAACATACTTAGTTATAGTCTCGGGAGAATCTAATGAGATGCCCAAATTCAATGTTTCTTTCCGAAATTCTACAGTGAAGCTTTGCACATTCTGTCCCTTACCTTGCCTTAGATATTTCCATCTAGTAAGTGCCCTTTGTTTATAACCCAAAGGGTAAAATTGGTATTTCAATGCAAAAATAAAACTAGACCAAGAGGACCCAATGTCACCTAACTTTGTGTTGCCCTTCTGCAACTTTCTCTCCCACCAAACGAGAGAAGTGCCACTCAGCGAAAGATATGCTAACTAGACTTTCACCTCATCTTTTTCGATCTACTAGATTGGACAGTAAACCTCTATCTGTCTTATCCAATTATTAAGTTTTTCTGCACTACACTTTCCATTGTACATGGGCAGGTCAAACTTTACGTCGAACTTGAAGAATGGTTTCTTATATGTCTGCCTAGAATTTTGATGAGAGTGATGAGAACTATCACTTGAAGAAGGAGAGGGAGGAGGATCTTCCCCACCACCTTCATGATTTGCTGACCCATGGTCAGCAACATCCTTCTTCTCATGCCCAAGAACCTTCTCATACTCTTCGAATAGCTTGTCTAGTTTCCCTACCATATTGTAGAATACCTTATCAAAATTGTGTTCCTCTTACTAATGAGCTTCTTCATTAGCCATGTTTCCTCTTCATTGTACACATCCTTATTCAGGATCAAAGGAATTAAGCGTTTCTTCTCATTTTCGCAACTTGTTCCGAGTTAGCATAAACTCTTGCAATTCACATCTATAAAGATCTTCTTTGATACCAAACTTGATCCAAGATATTTTACTTACAAATGCATTATAATTACATATAAAAGAGCTAATTAACCATGGAATTTAAAATCAAATAAATAATGCAGAAATACCTAGAATAACATGAAAGCCATGACATCATTATTTGATTATGGAGTTCGTCCAATTTGGACTACGTCTTTGAGCCCTACTCAATAGTGGGGAGGCCTTCATTCATTAATTGGCGTACAAAGAGGTAAAAGTACAATCAACGGTATTTACAATCCTTATACCTCCAATCCAGAAGATGGAAAAAGAATGGAGAGGCGAGCTTCAGAAACAGACAATACCACTAAACTCTTGGTGAAAAATCATGCAAAAACACCTATCCAAACACCCAATTTGGATAATTGAGCCTTTTGCAACTTCTCGAGACCTCCATCATGCTGAAGACGAGCTCCTGGCCTACTGCCAGGGTCAGGATATGCTATGTGCAATACTTCTGAACTATTCGGCTGATCCCCCCTCTCTTCTTCCTACACAAAAATGTCCTTTTATGAACATGGTGACAATCCCTAAATACCTGGGCAGTTCAAACAATAGACCAAGTTAAGCAAGCAGGCATATTCCATAGAGGTTCTTGGGTACCCCTGAATAGTATGTGGCTACAACACTTAAAAACATGGAAAAATTCTTTTAACTGTGCATTTAAACTAGCGGCGAGACTATCGGCATTTGCAACCATCAACAGACAGTCCTAAGTCCAAACAATAGGCACTCTATGATAAGGCGGACCCATCGAGAATACAAAACATGATATATAACATATCTCATCCAGGGGAACCCATCGCAATCGCAATTGGCAGAAGACCCATACTCTGTGATGATCATGGAATCGCCAGGTTCATAGAATGCACTTTATAAAATATCACATCTATATCCTCCCCGAAAATCGCAATCAGTGGAGTCCATCGCTAACATATATATCAGTGTGGTACCTGTGATATATGAGATTGCGATTATATCACATTGCAACCTGGCTTCGCTAGGGGCCGACTCTTGTGTAATATTTCCTCCTCCAACCCGCGATATCCGATATTGCAATCACCGTCGTGATCGTGCCGGGGCCAATTCTTATACACTGTCTCCTTCGATCTGCAATATGTAATATCACAATCACAACCGGGACCCTTCTGGAGCTGATTCTCCTTAATTCACGACCTCTTTTTCTGCGATAAGAGAAATGAGGGACCATGGTAGCCTGCCACTTGGCACTTCCCCATTTTCTGAGAGTGTCTGCCACGTCACTCCTCCTACCACTTGGAAAAGTCAATCATCAAATTTGACTTGCTCTAACTTCTTCATATGAACTCGGATTTGAGTGTCGTTCACACCGTTGGAATGAGGATGACAAGGATTGCGATCCGATGCTAAGTTTATCCATATTCTATCACTTTGAGTTTTGAGCCTTTTACCATGCCACTGGTGCTTTTTGAAGATCCACCTGGATCACCACCCACCTATTGAGGGCTTCCCATAGAAAACCCTCTCCACCCCCAACCCTTGGTATTTTCCTAATACAACCTCACCTAGATCCAAAAACCTTCTAGTAACCCAAAGCTCAACCAAGAATGAATCTCATCACACCATGGCTATTTGCAAATCGTAAGGCAAGGGTAAAACCACTTTCGAGCCCGACAAAACCCATGATATTGAAAACAAATGAATCCAATACACACATGCATAAAGCATGTATGCCAAAACAAGCATGGAAATCATACACGCAACCTATTACCTGCAAGTATTCCTACTTAAGCCACTTGATCCAAATTTTCTTTACTTGATCATTGCTTTCCTATTCGTTCCTTTGCTTTCTTTCTCCTCTTGGTGCTCTTCTCCTCTCTGAAGCCAATTCCAAAACTCAACTGACAAAAAGATCCAAACTTATGCTCTGATGCCTTTTTATTATTGATGTCTCTAATTTATTTATTTTTCCTCTATTTTCCTTCAATTTCCTCTTCACATGCAACCAAGGACTTTACGCCTTCCTTTTCTGCTAATTTTCTTTATGTTCATAAATAAAATGCCAAAAAATCTTTGTTTCCTTTTAAAATCCTTTGTTATTTCTTTTTCCAATTTCGCCTTAGCCATAATAAACAAAAAGGGATACCCACTAGGATGTTTGTCCCAACATTCAACTTGGAATATGTGTCATGTGACCTTAGTCATATTTTTCCTTTATTAACTTTATTATATGAACTTTTAACCCGAGGTTGTCACATACCCCTCCCCCTTAGGGGAATGTCATCCTCGATGTTCAATGACACCTATAACCAGAAAAACCACTGAAAACCAAAACATATTTCCCATGGAGATTTATAACTCAGCTTGATGCAGTATTTACAATTAAAAACCTTCTCAAATGAAAAACCATCGTGACAAACATGACAACATGACAACCATATCTCTTATTAGAGATTTATAACTCGTCTCATTTCGATATTTACAATAAAAACCATACATAAATATGTACATATACCAAAACTCCTTTGACAAAAAAAACAAACAATGAAGGATACATATCCTGCATTTGATCATCCATCTCCCATGTAGCTTCATTGGGCCCAAAGAGGTTCCAATGCATTTCAACTTGCATGATTTCTTGGTTCCAGAGTATGAATTGTTTCCATTGCAATATGCACTGAGGTTCTGGTTAGAATTCTCCTTTTGGCTCCACTTGCAATACAAACCAATAAATCACATGATCAACATCCTTTACATATATTTTAAACAATGAAACATGGAAAACATCATGGACTTTCACCGTTAGAGGTAGTGCAAGTTTGTAGGTCACTGGTCTAATCCTCTCAAGGATCTCAAAATTCCTACAATATTGAGGTACCAACTTAGCACATGATCCCATCCTCAAGGAGATATTCTTAGGCTTGATGTGTAAGTACACATGCTCCCCAACCTCAAACTCCTTAAATTCCCTGTGTTGATCTTCATAACCCTTTTTCCTTCCTTTTGCTTCCTTTATATTCTTCTTTATAACCTACATTTCTTGTTCCATCTCTACCAACAAGTCTAGTCCTATCAGTACCCTATTCAATGGACCACTACAACTGATGGGAGTGTTACAAATTTTCCCATATAGTGCCTTAAATAGACTCATCCTAAGTGACTCATGATACCCATTGTTGTAAGAAAAGTCTACCAGTGGAAGATACTCCTCCCACCTTTTTTGTTGATGCATAACATAAATTCTCAGCATATCCTCTAGAATCTTCTTTAGCCTCTCTATCTGTCGATATGTCTATTGATGATAAGGTGTATTGAAGGCCAAATTTGTACCCAAAACTACAAATAACTCCTTCCAAAACCTAGAAGTGAACTTATCATTTTTGTCTAACACAATATTCTTTGGAACACCATGCAACACCACTATCTCCCTGATGAAGACTAGTGCCACCTCAGTAGTGGAATAAGTAGTCTTCACTGGAATGAAGTGAGATACCTTGCTCAACCTATCAACAAAAACCATGATGGAATCATGCTACCTCGACATCCTCAACATACCTGTAATGAAATCCATGGAAATGACCTCCCATTTCCACTCCAAGATTGGAAAAGGCTGTAAAAAACCAGTTGGGTGGTTACACTTAGATTTCACCTGTTGACAATCTAAGCCTCTAGAAATAAACTCTACCACTTCCTTCTTCAAATTCAGGTAGTGGTAGAAATTCTTCACCGTTGTCAATGTATTTTGATATCCCCGATGACTTGAATATGGCTTGACATGAAACTCCCTCAAGATAAGCTTCTTACGTTCACTGTCATTTGACACATAGGTCATGTCCCTAAATCTCACCAAACCATCTATCGTGAGATGATATTCCACAACCTGATCACTTGTAACTTGTTGTAACCTATGCCTAAACTCCCTATACCTGTCATCATGTTGTCCTTCATGTAAGATACAATCGTGTAAATTTGTCTCATACGAGCTCACAATTGCAGCATAGTTTAACTGCACTCTCTTATTGATAGCATATACAACTTTGTTATCCTTTCCTTTAATATATATGATCTCAAAGTCAAACTCACTTGGGGTAGAAAACCATCTAGCTTAACTAGAATTCATATTTGGTTGGTCAAACAAGTGCCTCAGCCCACTATGGTTGCTCATCAACACAAACCTCGAGTCAAAAAGATAGTGCCTCAACATATCTAATGCATGAATGATCGTTGCCAACTCAAGATTGTGTGTCACATGGTTCTTCTCATACTCATTTAGTTTCCCTGATGCATATCACACCACATTTCACGACTGTGTGAGGACTCCACCAAGTCCTCTCTTGCAAGCATCTGTACACACCACGAACTGTTTATCCAGATCTACAATCTTGAGATTTGGATCACTTATTAGTAACTTCTTTGACTACTCAAAATTGGCTGCACATTCCTCTGTTCATTCAAATTTATTTCCTTTCCTCTATAATGATGTAATAGGATAGGAAATCCCTGAGAAGTTCCTAACGAACCTCCTATAGTAACATTCTAACCCCATGAATGATCTAAGCTCATCAACGTTTCTAGGAGCTACCATTCCATGATAGCTCTTATCTTTCTGGGTCCACTGTTATGGCTTCCTTGGAAACAATAGGCCTCAAGTAATGTATGTTTGTTTGAAAGAAGTTGCATTTGATAATATTGAAATACAATTTATGCTCTCTTAGCAATTTCAACACTACCCGTAAGTGTTGAACATGCTCTTCCTCATTCTTAGCATATATCAATATATCATTAACAAAATTGTCCATATAAGGATGCAACATACTATTCATCAAGCACATAAAAGTAGCAAGAGAATTACTCAAACCAAAAGGAACCCCAACAAACTCATAATGCCCATACCTAGGCCGGAAATCAGTCTTGTAGATATCCTCTTCTTTGATGTGTACCCAATGATAGCCTAATCTCAAATCAATATTTGAGAACATTGTTGCTCCCTTCAATTGGCCAAACAAATCATCTATCCTCGACAATGGATACTTGTTCTTAATATTCACTTTGTTCAATTTCCTGTAGTCAATGCACAATATGAGATTACCATCCTTCCTCTTCATGAACAACACTCGTTCACCCCAAGGAGATACACTTGGCCTAATGTATCCTTTATCAAGCATTTCCTTCAACTGAAAATTTAATTCCACTAACTATGGAGTGCTCATCGTGTAAGGTGCCTTTGATTCTGGTGCCACTGCTCATATGAAATCAATAGAAAAGACCACTTCCCTGTGAGACAGTAACTCTGAAATCATTGCTAGGAATACATCCTGGAACTATTCTATAACTAGGTACCTATTCAATACCTATGCATCATCAACATCCTTACCTTTATCATTAGAAATATGCATTGCAAAGAATACACACCCTTTCCTGCAACTGTGCTTTTCCTGCACATCAGTGACCATCCTCACCGATGTATGATTCTCCATTTCCTGTAAGATTCTCTTTTCTCGATTATCATCCAAGCACTTAATGGCCTTGTCATAATAATTTACTTTTCTTTTGTGGAGGTACAAACAATCCATGCCCAAAATCATACTATATGATCCCAATGGAAGAACATTTAGATGTGTTGCTGTAGGCATACCATTCAACTCAAATGCACAAGCTCTTATATAATGATGAACTCTCTTATTCGTATCTATAGCCAACTGCAACCACCAAGACTATGCATGCACTTCTTTTTTCAAACCATGCTTACCCACCACGTTAGGATTAACATAACTGTAATTAGATCCATGGTCAATCAAAATATAATCAACTCAAGCATAGATCTTACCTTCCAACTCAATAATGGATGTATGTTGATCTGCCTACTTGTCATCCGCAACTAAATAAATCCAAGGAATTCTATGACCAACATCCCTAAGTATCTGGGTCTCTTGAGCACTATAGATATGTGGCATGGAACCCTGGTACAATGGAAAATCCTTCTTGCAATTATCTTTGCCACAAATATAGCATCGCAACTGTCCCTTAACATAAACTCTATTCTGCTTCTCTCCAGGCTGTTACTTATGTCCCTTCTCAACTACATTGAACTTCTTGTAAGGAATTTTTTTTTCTTTCTCACCCGCATCTTGAGGTCTTCCCTGCTTTGGCGGCCACTTCCCTTTAACTTTATCATTTCCGTTCAAACCATGATTAGGTTCAACTTTATGATTTGACTACTCATCACAATTCTTAAGTTTCCTGATGGCTTCCTCCAACCATCGAGGCTCATCAAACTAAATTTGATCTCTATATGTTTTTGGAAACCCACTAATGAACCTTTGAATCTTTGCTTTCTCATCCTCGAGGTAAGGAACATAGGTCAACAAATCCAGGAACTTGTTAGTGTCCTCATCATCTCTCATATAACCCATATGCAAATCATAAAACACCTTAGCTCTGTCATCATAATATCTCTAAGATATATATGTATTCTTAAAGAGTCTCTCGAACTCATACAAAATCAACTCTTCTTCCCAAATTCCCTTGACATTATTCATATCCTCCCACTAGATATTTTCTTTCCCTTTGAGACTAAAGGTTCAGATTTTGGCTTTTATGTTCTCTAAATAGTTATGCAATCTTAATAATTTCTTCATCCCAAGAAACCATGCTTTTGAATCTTCTGACTTCTTCATATCTTCATCAAATGTAGGAGGCTTGAATTTCTTGAACTCCTCAGGCAAATACTCACTCCTCCTATAAGAATGATGGCAGTGACTACTAAGATGATGTCTCTTTGATGAGGAACTAGAGTAATACCCATACCTACCAATCCTCCTATCATGTATATCCAATGGTCTACATCCTTTGACTGCGTCCACTCTATTCAACCTGTATCCTAATCGAGACCCACTACAATATGTCTTATTAGTCTTCTCTTCATGCTCTTGAATAATCCTCAATTGTCCCTGTCTTTGAAAGTGTGACAAAATCTGAAGGATCACCACATTGACCTCTACCTGCTTTTCCTGAGCTCTCGCAAATATTTCATGAGCCTCAACCAACATTTCATTGTCTGCTCTACAACTTCTTATCCCTGCCCTCAAACTCTTCAATGTATCTGCTACACTAGGATAATACTCATCTCCTTGTTTCCCAACTACTCTGTAGGGAGAATCTACCATCTTGCTTGTCATATTTGATTCTCTTCTTCCTGCAAGAATGTCATGCCAGATAAACAAAATAGATACCATAATCAAAATCATACCTCAATGATGTTGAGGGGAGGCATTTCTCATCGACAAAATCAGTCCAAATTAGCACGCACATGTGTAATCATAATCATATCAATAAATCAACATCATGCATGATAATACCCACTACATACAGTGATCTCATTCATGGCAATCATAACAATGCCAATCCATTCCTAACAACATGCATCTAACAATAACCATACCACTCAACAAGAGTGCAATCTTCTCTGATACTACTCTGTAATGCCTCCTCCCATATCTACGCACTTTGACTGGCCTGCTTGGGCTAAACATTAGTCGAGGACTACTATGACATGACTCCACCTCCTACATAACCTTAAGGAAATGGACTTGGAAAAACAAGACCTTATTGACTTCCCTCAGGTGTTACAGGACCTCAAAGAGTTAAACCACCCTTCCAGGTGCCCAAACCCTGAGTCAACATGCTTTTTCACTCATATCGAGCCCTGGAAACTTGAATAACACTACCTTAATTCGAATGTAACCCTCCAGTAGCATGCACATGCCTGCAAGGGAACAACTACAATCTTTTTCACCCTGTTTTGTGCCAAAAACAACGTGATTTGAGGCACTTTTTCAAGGCTAGTCTCCAGACCACTACCCATAACTTAATGAAACTTTCTAGAATGGTAAATGATATAGGGAAACAACCTATAACACAAAACTCAATCAAGGACTTGACCTAACCCAGTATATCAATGATAGTCATTCCGTCAAACACACGGGGAACATGAAATCTACAGGTCATGAATGCATATTTAAATATAGAGATCTTAAACTTATATGAGAAACATCAAGAAAGTCTAATTCCCTCTCACAATAATTATCGTAACATCGATTAGGTGATGAATTCATTAACCAATAATTTACAAGTAAAAAAATGGTAAGAGCCATATATTGAATCTATCATAAAACCATTCACGTAACCAACATATAACCAAATAAATAAAAATTATAGAACAACCATTAAAGAAACATAATAACAAATATAGTTACTTATGAATTACAAGGGGAAAGAGATATTATCATTAATATAATAAAGGCAACCTATTCAGGGATTTCCACGTACCATTTGACCATAGATTGAGCTAAACCAAATATTTCTTTCAACCACTCACCCCTATTCCTAATTCCAAGCATGAATGTCAGATAAAAGAATACATGAAAACCAATGGAATCGAGAGGTTAAACCACCTCCACCCTCATACTACCATGATCTCACCTAAACTAGCCTCTAGTTCACAAAACTAAACCAAGCTTGGGTGCCTCAAAATTCGTACACAATCCCTTAAGGAATTCTGTTGTCTCCACCCACTTGTTGAGGGCTTCCCAGAGAAAACCATCTCCATGCCCAACCCTTGGGATTTTTTTGAGACCACCACACCTAGATCCACAAACCTTCCAACAATCCAAATCTCAACTAAGAATGAATCCCATCACACCATGGCTATCCAAAAATGGCAAGGTAAGGCTAAAACCACTACCAAACCCAACAAAAGTCATGTCAATGACAACAAATGAACCGAATACACACATGCATATACCATGCACGCCAAAACCATGTAGGAAATCATACATGCAACCAATTACCTGGAAGTATTCCCACTGAAGCCGATTGATCCAGCTTTTCTTTGCTTGATCCTTGCTTTCCTTTTCATTCATTTTCTTTCCTTTCCTTTCCTTTCCTTGTCATTCCTTTGCTTGCTTATTTGCTTTCTCCTCTTTGTGCTCTTCTCCTCTCCGAAACCAATTCCAAAACTCAACTGAGGGAAAGCTCTAAATTGATGCTATGATTCCTTTTTATTATTGAGGCCTCTAATTTCTTGATGTTTCCTCTATTTTCCTTCAATTTCCTCCTCATATGCAACTTGTGACTTTTCACCTTACTTTTCTCCTAATTTCCTTTATTTTCATAAATAATGTGCTAATGATGTATTTTTTCCTTTTCAAATCCTTTTTCATTACCTTCCAATTTCCTCTTAGCCATAACAAACAACAAGTGATGCCCATTAGGATGTTTTGACCAATATTCACCCTTGAATACATGTCCCATGAACCAGGTCTTATTTTTCCTTTATTAACTTTATTACATGATATTTTAACATGGGGATTTTACAACAACCTCCTCTTCTCCCTCTCACAATATCTTCTTGCAAAATTACAAATATATCTTAATAACACACAACTGCAATACAATTCAATCATAAAAAGAGGGTTTCCTTCTAGGGAACAAAATCCCAACATAACATATACCATGAGACCTATGAGTTAAGGATGAATGGTCTAGATTGACTATGAAGTTACAATGCTTTATAAGACAATTTCTCCAAACAATTATCTTTTCGGGTGTTTTCTTGAAACCTTTTTTAGGAGACTAAAAAGAATCATGGTCACCTTCTCTAGACCCCCTAGTGACAACATTCCAAATTAGAGAGCCTTTTCCAACTTCTTTGAGTCAAATTAAGTCATCTACTGGTCTATTATTAGCATACTTAGCTGTCCAGAGGATTGCCCAAGGAGTATGTGGGTTCGAGAGCCATTTCCACTAGATGCACACTCCCATGACCTCGTTTTTATGCTGAGGATCCCATAATGCAGTGCCTCCAGAAGTTTTTGGGTGGCAAACTGTTTCCCACTTTACCAGAGCCCATTTTCTCTTTTGTTTCGTATTCCCCCATAAAAAATCTCGTTGAAGATTTTTGATTGCTTTAAGAACCCATTTGGGTGCTGCCAGTACTGAGAAAAGGTAGAGCGGAATAGATTGTAGCACTGCTTTGATTAAAACTAGGCGACTCGCCATGTTGAGAGCTCTGAAGGTCCATGAAGAGATATGGCTTCCAATTTTTCTAAGAGTATTTTCCAGGATGAGTGCTTTAAGGCAGAGGCTGTTACTGGAGCACCCAGGTATTTGGAGGGTAGAGTTGCAATCGAGAAGCCTAGAATTCTGGCTATGGATGTTTGAGTGATGGGAGGTGTGTGAAAGAAAAAAAGCTTGGGATTTTTCTTTGTTAATACAAGCACCAGAGGCATCTGAAAAGTCAGATAAAATGGACTTCAGTTTAAGGGCTTCTTGGACCGAAGGATGACCAAATAACATATTGTCATCAACGAATTGTTAGTGGGTGAAAGCAGGGGTATTCGGAAAATAAAATCCACGTAATTGCTGGGCATGAAGGGCATCTTTGATGTAACGTCCAAGACCTTCCACCATTATAACGAATAGAAAGGGTGAGAGAGGGTCCCCTTGTCGGATGCCTCTGGACAGTAGAAGGGGGTGGAAGGGATCCCATTGACAAGAATTGAGAAGAAGGTAGAGGTGATGAGACTCATAATCCATCTAACCCATGGGGGGGGTAAAGCCAAAGGCTAGCAGCATTTTTTGAATATATTTCCAGCTTAAAGTATCGAAAGCTTTTGAGAGGTCGATTTTTAGGAGCATACCTACCTTTTTGGACTACTTTAGGGAGTGAATGATTTCATGAGTGAGAATAATGCCATCGGTGATCTACCTTCCTTCCACATATCCAAATTGTTCCGATGATATAAGTAAGGGAAGCAAGGGCTTGAGGCGTGTGGCGATCACTTTGGAGATGATTTTATAAATGAAATTGCATAGTGTAATAGGTCGGAATTTGTCCAGAGTCTGGCTGTGGTCCTCCTTAGGGATGAGAGAGATGAAGGTGGCATTCAAGGATGGAAGCATCCATCTGCTAACTCTAGAATCCTCGACTACTTGCGAGACTTTGTCCTTTATTAGATCCCAGAAAATGTTGGGAAGGAACGTTTTTTTCCCAAAGACTATGTTTGGCTTATATTACACTTGCAAAAATAATATTTCATGCATGCATATGCAAAAAAATGGTTTTAAGTGTACTATTTTTAAGTGCAAATGTAATATTTAATTAATACTTCAAAAATAGTTTCAGAAATATATTTTTAAGGTATATTTGGTATATTAATTAATCCATTGGTTGTTTAAATTTTAAAATATATTTTTCAATAAATAATTCTTGTTTTGACATGAATCTATATATATATATATATATATATATATATATATATATATATATATATATATATATATATATATATATATATATATATATATATATATCTATTATTAATTTATGCTAAAAATATGTTAAAAAAATAATATTAATATATATAATTTTCTGTTATTTAATATTAATTATTAAACATAATTGTTTAAAAATTTGGTAATATAATTTTCGATGATATTGTTATTTTCTAATATATAAATTGATTTAAAAAAGAAATGGATGTTTGAATTTTTTAAATGTAATACAAATTATAAATTAAATTTTTGATTAAAATCTATTTTATTAACTAAAGGATTCCAATTCTCTATGGTGCATGAGGGATTTGATTAAAATTTTTGAATGGATTGGAAATTAATTGTGTAATACAAGTAGATATGATTAATACAATAGTAACTTGTCATTGATTTTAGAAAAAATGGATGCTTGAATTTTGTAAATGTAATACAAATTATAAATTAAATTGTTGATTAAAATCTATTTTATTAACTAAAGGATACAAATTCTCAATGATGTAGGAGGGATTTCATTAAACTTTTTGAATGGATTGGAAATTATTTGTGTAATACAAGTAGATATGATTAATACAATAGTAACTTGTCATTGATTTTAGAAAAAATGGATGCTTGAATTTTGTAAATGTAATACAAATTATAAATTAAATTGTTGATTAAAATCTATTTTATTAACTAAAGGATTCAAATTCTCAATGATGTAGGAGGGATTTGATTAAACTTTTTGAATGGATTGGAAATTATTTGTGTAATACAAGTAGATATGATTAATACAATAGTAAATTGTCTGAAGATACAAGTGGATATGATTAATACAATAGTAATTTTTATGATGCATATGGATTTCATTTAAAATTTTGAAAGAATTTGAACTTATTTGTATGATGCATGTGAATTTGATTAGTCTCCATCTTAGACATGTGGGAACAATCCTTATTGTTAAAGATATGTATGATGCATGTGGATTTCATTTAAAATGTTGAAAGGATTTGAATTTATTTGTATGATGCATGTGAATTCTTTGCCTTAGACATGTGGGAACAATCTTTATTGTTATTCTCAATCCATATTTATAATTTAAATATTTAATTAAATTTGCATGACATATCACATCTTTTTTCTTTTATGCTACTATTTCCTATGCTCATGTGGGAACAATCCTTATTGTTATTCTTAATTCATATGTATAATTTAAATATTTAATTAAATTTGTTTAACATATCACATCTTTTTTCTTCTATGCTACTATTTCCTATGCCTTAAGGCATTTCTCCTATGAGAAGAAGTCTGTGCTAATGTGAGATGTTGATTTTCATGTTAGATGATTAAAATAAAATCTGCCATCGAATTGAAAAAGGCAATTATTGTTAGTTACGATTCTATAGAACCTAGAACCTCTTTCACGCATTTGAGAGCATCCTCCTAGCATTTGTTCAACTTGTCAATAGCGCTGTAGGAAGACGACAAGAAAAACCAGTTACCATTCCAAATCGGCCAACGTTGGAGCGTCTTCCTCGCATTTGTTCAACTTGTCCGTGGGGCTGCAAGAAGACGACAAGACAAACCAGTTATCATTCCAATTCAGCCAACATTAGAGATTGTCAAAAAGGCTATGGGCAGCGTTGCAAGGCCTAGAAATTCGAAAACCTGCCTCGTTTGAAGGTATAATACAAGAAGGCAACTAGAAGCCACGTTTTGTTCTTTTTTTTTGAAAAAATCCCTCGATTCCCCTATTTCTTGAAAATATTTTTGTTGCTAATCTTTAGACTTCAACGAACTACAATCGACAGCATTCCAAATTAGAGAGCCTGTGCCAACTTCTTTGAGCCGAATTAAGTCATCTACTGGTCTATTATTAGCATACTTAGCTATCGAGAGGATTTCCCAAGGAGTATGTGGGTTCGAGAGCCATTTCCACCAGATGCGCACTCCCATGACCTCGTTGCTATGCTGAGGATCCCGTAATCCAGTGCCTCCAGAAGTTTTTGGGTGGAAAACTATTTCCCACTTTACCAGAGCCCATTTTCTCTTTTGTTTCGTATTCCCCCATAAAAAATCTCGTTGAAGATTTTTTATTGCTTTAAGAACCCATTTGGGTGTTGCCAGTACTGAGAAAAGGTAGAGCGGAATAGATTGTAGCACTGCTTTGATTAAAACTAGGTGACTCGCCATGTTGAGAGCTCTGAAGGTCCATGAAGAGATACGGCTTCCAATTTTTCTAAGAGTATTTTCCAGGATGAGTGCTTTAAGGCAGAGGCTGTCATTGGAGCACCCATGGATTTGGAGGGTAGAGTTGCAATCAAGAAGCCTAGAATTCTGGCTATGGAGCTTTGAGTGATGGGAGGTGTGCGAAAGAAAAAAAGCTTGGGATTTTTCTTTGTTAATACAGGCACTAGAGGCATCCAAAAAGTCAGATAAAATGGACTTCAGTTTAAGGGCTTCTTGGACCGAAGGATGACCAAATAACATATTGTCATCAAAGAATTGTTGGTGGGTGAAAGCAGGGGTATTCGGAAAATAAAATCCACGTAATTGTTGGGTATGAAGGGCATCTTTGATGTAACGTCCAAGACCTTCCACCATTATAACGAATAGAAAGGGTGAGAGAGGGTCCCCTTGTCAAATGCCTCTGGATAGTAGAAGGGGGTGGAAGGGATCCCATTGAAAAGAATTGAGAAGAAGGTAGAGGTGATGAGACTCATAATCCATCTAACCCATGTGGGGGTAAAGCCAAAGGCTAGTAGCATTTTTTGAATATATTTCCAGCTTAAAGTATCGAAAGCTTTTGAGAGGTCGATTTTTAGGAGCATACCTGCCTTTTTGGACTACTTTAGGGAGTGAATGATTTCATGAGTGAGAATAATGCCATTGGTGATCTGCCTTCCTTCCACATATCCAGATTGCTTTGGTGATATAAGTAAGGGAAGCAAGGGCTTGAGACGTATGGTGATCACTTTGGAGATGATTTTATAAATGAGATTGCATAGTGCAATAGGTCGGAATTTGTCCAGAGTCTGGCTGTGGTCCTCCTTAGGGATGAGAGAGAGATGAAGGTGGCATTCAAGGATGGAAGCATCCATTTGCTAAGTTTGGAATCCTCGACTACTTGGCAGACTTCCTCCTTGATTAGATCCCAGAAGTTGTGAAAGAAGTCTGAAGTGAAGCCGTCTGGTCCAAATGCTTTCCCAAATTTGAGTTGTCGCATAGTTGTCTCCACTTCCTGTAAAGATATAGGCCTGAGGAGGATTTGATTGTGTTCCTTAGTTACGATCTTAGGAATATTCTTAGTGATTTTCTCTATATGGATCAGCCAATCAATCTGCAGTTCCTGATGCACCCTCCGAAAGTGGGTGAGGAGTTCCTGTTCTATATCTTCATGCTTTTCTAGATGTTCCCCTTGTCGATTTTGGAGGTGAGTAATGCTGTTGTGAATTCTCCTTTGGATAATGGTATGGTGGAAGAACTTTGTATTGTGTTCGCCCACTTTAAGCCATCTGATACTCAACTTTTGCCTCCAAAGAATCTCTGCCTATTTTTCTCTTTCTAAGATTTGCGCTTGTAATTGGCGTTCCTATTCTCCTAGGGCTTCAAATCTGCCTTCAACTATGATTCTTTGCTATAATTTTTGCATTTCTTGTTCAAGAGCGTCTTGCCCCCGAAAGATATTGCTGAAGGTAAAGCGATTCCACTGTTTTATATTTTCCTTGAGTTTTTTTAGCTTTTGTTGGAGCTTATAAATTTTTGTGCCTTCCAGTGGATTGAAATTTTTCCATGTCTCTGTTATCAGGTTATGAAAGTTTGGGTTATTCAACCAGAAAGCTTCAAAGCGAAAGGGCCTGCGAACATTTTCTCCTGGTCTTTGCTAGTGAAGTCTAATAGGCTAGTGCTCCGAGCCAAAAAGTGGCAAGATAGAGGCCGAGAGGTCCCCGCCAAGATGTATTGCATTGTCAGAGAGTAGGAATCTGTCTAACCGAGATGCTATTTGGTGGGCATCTACATGTTTGTTGTTCCATGTATATACGCCATTATTGAATTCCATATCTATGAGCTTGTTGTTATGAATTTAGTTTTTGAAGTGAGTGCTTTCACAGTCCAGCTTGACCCGTCCTCCTCTTTTTTCCTCCAAATCTTGTAATCATGTTGAAGTCCCCTCCTGTGATCCAAAGTGGGTGGGATCTTTCTGAGTTGATCAGAGTTAAGGTATTCAGTGTTTCTACCTTGTTTATTGCCTCCTGGGGAAAGTAGACATTGGTTAAGCGTCCATGAACGTTTGTCCCTGTTATATGAAACATGGCTTGAATAAAGTGTTTACTAGCATGTATGTTAGTAAGTGTTACAACTCTATCATCCCAAACTATAGCTAGCCCTCCTGAGGCTCCTATGGCTTCCACAGCCACTCCTTTGCTTCCTGGCCATGCTTTGGTGAGGATCTGATCCAATGTTGTGGAATTACACTTGGTCTCCTGCAGGAAGAGAACTTGAGGCTTTTCCTGTTGTAACATGTTCCTTATTAGTTGACCCTTTTTCAGCTTTTGAGCCCTCTAATTTTCCATGAGAAGAGCTTCATAATTCACAATTGGGAAGGGGATTATAATATTTGGTAAGCTTGGAGTATCTTCCAGATTCCACCAACATCTCCCCTATGTGGATGGTTCTCTGAAGATCTGTTTTCCTTCCTCGTTTCTTATTGTCTTTGAAGATATTTTTTCCATCCCACTGACTGCCAGTTTGGATACCTAATGATCTTTGATTTTGTGCTCTTGAGAGAATTACCTTTAAGTTCTCTAACTGTCACTCAGGAATTTTGTCATATTCCTTTTTCTTACATGCCTATTCAAGTCCCAGTATATCTATGTCTCTGATGTCGAAGCTCGCCGGTTCCTCTTCCATGTGCTAAACTTCTTCTTGCTCCGCCTCTGTATCATCTATAATCATGAGCTGCATCTGAATGCTATCTATCTCCATTCCATGAACAACCCTTTTTTGCGGGTTATTGGGAAAGGGTGATTTGATATTTGCGGGTTGCTTAGAAATGAGGGCTTTCTTTGAGCTTGAGGGATCAAAATGTGGGGTAGTCTTAGGAATGGCTTGAGGTTGTTCCTGGTTATCTAAGATATGAACCTCCGGCTAGAGTAGGGTTTCAAAGCTGTTGCTTGTTGATGGCAAGGAGGTATTGGTGACAGGTTTTTTGACTGAGGAAGAGGGCTTTTTGCGGTTGGAAACATTTTTGAACCCATCCAAGTCAGGCTTGTCCATTGAGGGCATGGTCATGGATTTCGTATTGGAGGGAGAGTCTCAGAATAAATGGCCCAGGGTGTGTCATTTTCTACAGCGGAATGGTACATACTCATAATCTATTATTTGTAACCATTCGTAATCATCATGGTAAAGGCTTACCGCATCTCGAAGAGCTTTGCTGAGGTGCATGTATACACAGATCCGTGCATAGGAGGTGTATCACTTTAGTTTTGTCTCCTCTACCACTTTGATGAATTTTCCTAAACAATTCCCAATGTCTTGCAGAGATTCTTCATCCCAATACTCCAGAGCGAGGGAATAAAAGCACAACCACACCGGGGCCCAGCTCAGATCTTCTTTGTCCAGGTTAAAGCACTCAACCCATTCTCTCAGGTATAGTCCTACTGTGTTGAAGAAATATGATCCGCAATCCAGTACCCTGTCTTGGTCTTCTAGACAATTGAAAATGGCAGTAAAGAAGCCCTTAGGCACTAACTGTAGAGTTATGTGCCCTTTTGGCTTCCATTTGGCTGTGATCTAGCCTTGTAGTGCTTTCTTCATTTGCCAAAGGCCTATAAACTTTCTTATCAAAGAATGATCCTTCATAAACTGGATCTGAGTGTTGATCCACTGACTTGGGAGCTCGATTTTGGGTCTATCAATTGCTACAGGCTTGCAGGTGGTTGATGTCACTCTTGGTTCTTCAATTTTTTTGTTATTCCTTGGTGCATTTTCATGCTCTGTTGCTATATCTTCTTAATGGTCCTTCCTGACATTTTCTGTTTGTCGTAGGGCATTTTTCGTATCAGCGGGGGAGGCACCATGTCCTCCCCCTGAGGGGGTTCCATCGCTCAGTAGCTGTTCCTTATTGTGTTGTAGATGTCTTATAGTTGGAGGTTAATGGTAGAATGATGCAGTCTGTAAAGGTCTGCCAGTTGCAGAGTAGTGTCAAAGCCTAAGCGCTCCTGCCTCTCATCTCTGTCATTTGTCCGACCAAGAGGCCAAATAATTCAACATATTCACATCATTGGTTAGCCACATAAAAATAATTAGAAGTACATTAAATTTAATAAAAAGTCAAGTAGCATAATCCAAAATGAGTAAAAAGAAAATCATCATCCAAAAAATAAATAAATTACAAATTTAAAAATAAGAAAAATCAGAAAAGCATACGTGCTTCATTCTTTTAATTATCAAAAAATTTGGTATGCATCTTTTATAAAGAAATTATTGATACATTTCTTAGAATAAAAATTATTTAAATACTTATTTAAAATTATTCTTTGTGGTTGAGTGCAAACTAGTGATGGTATTCTTGTGGGTGAGTGTAAACTAGTGGTGGTTTCTCATGGCTCATTAGTGACAATGCAAATTTTGAGAAACAATAATCCGTTAACTTGGAGGAATGGTTAGGAGTAACTAGGAAATGAAAGATTTAAAAAAAAGACCAAAACTTGTATTCAAAATTTTAAAGTGTGAGATTAATTCAAACGTTTAAAATTCTTTTAATGGTAACAAATTCTTTTTTTAAGAGATTTATATAATATATACATATATGTATGGTTGACATTAAAATATTTTATTTAATATGGATATTAAAATATTTTATCTAATATGGCCATTAAAACATTTCACTTATAGACTATTTTGCTTATATTAAAATTTTATATTTTATTTAAGTTGTTAATATATTTTCAAATACATATTAATATTACCTAGGATTTTATAGTGGGATTCTTTACTTTGATCAAAATTGAATTTCTTTTGTTATCAATAATATATTTTAAATGTTGCATTTCATTTCAATTATATATATATATATATACACACACACACACACTTAAATGAAATACACATTTCTCTCTTTGTAGAAAATCACTAAATTATTTTACTTTTAATTCCTTCTTTCTTTGAGTATATATATATATATATATATATATATATATATATATATATATATATATATATATAGATATATATATATATATAGATATATATATATATATATATATATATATATATATATATATATAAAGTTGATATAAATTATGTTACTTAAGATAGGTATTGAAATATGAAAATATTTTATTTATGACACTGAGAGTGAATACTTTGCACTATTAACCACTATAAATTATGTTACCTAAGATAGGTATGAAAATATGAAAATATTTTATTTATGACACTGAGAGTGAATACTTTGCACTATTAACCATTATTGGTTGCACTTTTAACCATTATTTGAGCTACTGGAGTGTAACCAAATCAGTATATTCATTTAACCAAATATGTATATCCATTTCTATTGGATTTTAACTAAAACTAATCAAGTATGTATACTCTAACCAACATTGTTTTTTATTTATAGTTATTTTATTTTTATTTTAAAATGAACACGTGCCAATTTCACATTGAGCATGAATGAAATGACACATTTCTCTCATACTAGGTATTACAAAGCCTTCCCTTATTGTAACTTTCTTAACATTATCAAACAACCCCATCTTTAAGAGTATAGGTCTTCCACACCTATTTTCTCAAAATTTATAATCTTTAATCTCTTAATCTCAAGTTTTTTTTAAATGAATCTCATTTATCCTTGAATATTTTATTTAATATGGATATTAATTTTTTTATTTAATATGAATATTAATTTTTTTATTTAATATGAATATTAATTTTTTTATTTAGTATGGGCATTAAAGAATTTCACATATAGACTACATGGCTTATGTTAAAATTCTATATTTTATTTAAGTGATTAATATATTTTCAAATACACATTAATATTACTTAAGATACTACTTAAGATTTTATAATGGGATATTTTACTTGATCAAAATTGAATATTTTTCTGAGATTAATTCAAATGTTTAAAACTATTTTAATGGTAAAAAATTCATTTTTCAAGAGATTTATATAATATATACATATATGTATAGTTGACATTAAATATTTTATTTAATATGGATATTAAAATATTTTATCTAATATGGGAATTAAAACATTTCATTTATAGACTATTTTGCTTATATTAAAATTTTATATTTTATTTAAGTTGTTAATATATTTTCAAATACATATTAATATTAATTTTTGGAAACCTCTGTCCTTATATCTTGCAAGTTATTTCAACAAGTAAAGTTGCCAAAACTTTGAGCAATACAAAGAACAAGAAACAAGGAATGTCATAATTTTTGGAGAAAGAAAGATTTTTATTATAGAGGTTCAGATTGATTTTTTAACAAGATGAGAGTAGATGCTAGCGCACAACCTTTGTGGGTTGAACATGAACCATCATTCCCATCATCTTCAAGCATAGATAATTCAGATGAAGACTCACTTCTTTTATAGAGGATTCAAACTTGGCTTTGGAGGAATCAGTCCATGGGGTTCCCAGAAAGCTGGTAAGTCTTCTCCCTCATAATAAATTCATTTTTTTCACTAATTTCCCTTCCATGTGATTTTATTTGTTGGAAATTTGTATATTATCTATAAGATAGGAACCACTTCCAAGTTTCATTAATGACTAGACAGTAATATCAAGATAAATTTCAAAATTAGAATCTAAGTAATAGAGCCTCTTCCACATGTAGGCTTATATCAAATTCATTCTCTATGCTAGAGCTCTTGTAGTAGGAGCACACACACACTCTTTCTGTATGTATGTATGCGCTAGTCATTAGCACTAAATTTCACCTACACGTTAGGCAGTTGGTCTAAGCTAATGCAAATGGGCAAATAAACAATTTTCATGAATCCTTCATTGAAGCAGTTGTCTTTGGCTCTATCTTTTGCATCTTTGGGGCAGGTTTCTTCTTCTTGGGATTCCTTTGCATACTCATCGGCCTCTGAATCTTGCATGGAAGTTCACTCCCCGGTGGAGGTAGTGGTCATTGCTTTGGGCAGCAATGTTGTCAACATAGTTGAAAATTTCAATAGAGCTTTGAGCATGATGGGGAAAGTTGGTGTCTATATTACAAAGTACACAAACTTATACACAATAGTTTTCTCCACTTATAGATATAAGACTCAAAGTGGAGCAAACTGCATACATATGGCGTGTATATCCCTCTGATTAGTTATGAATAGTAGATGATGATAATAGAAATGCATTGCCCCACAACATATCTATAATTTATGGAAGGATATTACCTAGGAGATGCTCCTAGATAATGCATTCTCTTGCTCACAAGTCATTGTTAAATATTTTCTCCAATTTTGGGATTGGTTTTGTAGGTTCTTAAATTTTCTGATATGGTAGGTGGTGAAACATTCGATCCATCATTTTTTGGGTATGAATATGGATTTGTATAGGAGCACATTGTTAATGATGATGCATTCTAATCAAAAGAGGTAAGTGTTCAGATCCAAGCCTCATTTACAAATTCTGACTATAGACACGTTAATTATTCCTACAAAGACAAGAGAGATCTATGTAATCTCTTCTCTTTGTTTTCAATAGTAGAAGAAGAGAGACAACGGTCAACAAATGATGAACACTAGGCTAGGGCACAATCATTCAAATTTTATTGAGAGGTAGCCTTAATGCTTTGTGTGGTTTTGGTGTTGCTTAGAAAGTCATGATATAAGAAGGCAATTAAGCAATCAAGAAAACTAGTGACAAAATCTACTTCGATCGACATATCATCATAATTACTTGTCAATGGAAAGCGTGTATCTCAAGCAATGAAATTGGGTTCACTTCGTCTTCCACAATACCACTCATTTGCTTTAGAGGAGATAGAAGAAGCAACAAAAAACTTTGATGTCTTCTTATGGGTGAAGGCTCCAAGATTTGTTAGAGTTTCAATTGAATGTTATGAATTTTTGTCACAAAATTGTCTTGTTTCCTTCAGAGTACCAGTTTTTGGCAACCTCTGTCCTTATATCTTGCAAGTTATTTCAACAAGTAAAGTTGCCAAAATTCTAAGCAATACAAAGAATAGAAAACAATGAATGTCAAGTGCCCGAGGAAAGCATAATTTTTGGAAAAAGGGAAGATTTTTAATACAAAGATTCAGATTGATAGATTAAATTATGGATATTGTGGGTGCAATGAGTTTGGCATCTAAAGCTATGGAAACTTGCAATGAAACTGGGTTCAATTCATCTTCCACAGTGCCACTCATTTGCTTTAGAGGAGATAGAAGAAGCAACAAACAACTTTGATGTGTTCTTATGGGTGAAGGCTCCAAGATTGTTAGAGTTTCAATTGAATACTATGAATTTTAGTCACAAAATCGTCTTGTTTTCTTCAGAGTATCAGTTTTTGGCAACCTCTGTCCTTATATCTTGCAAGTTATTTCAACAAGTAAAGTTGCCAAAATTCTGAGCAATACAAAGAAAAAAAAACAAGGAATGTCAAGTGCCTGAGGAAAGCATAATCTTTGGAGAAAGGAAAGATTTTTAATACAAATATTCAGATTGATATATTAAATTATGGATATTGGGGGCGCAGTGGATGTGATGGGTTTGGCATCTAAAGCTATGGAAACTTGGGTGTTTTTTTAACAAGCTGATAGTAGATGCTAACGAACAACCTTTGTGGGTTGAAAGTGCACCATTATTCCCATCATCTTCAAGCATAGATAATTCAGATGAAGACTCAAATAGAAATGTGTGTTTGAGATCTGGAATTCCATCAGCAAATGGCACGTTATTGTACTTTGCAACAGAGGATGGATCACTTTTAGAGCTCTCATAATTGCATCATCTTAAGTGGATAAACCATGGTTGACATCATGGTGATATTGCAGGTATTGCTAATGTTGGGACCTTGCGATCATAGGTAACATGCATTGTGAGTACAATTGGAGAGTTGTATGAATTTGACATGAAGTTAAGGCCATCATGGAAGAAACATATTTAGGGTAAACCATGAACAAAAAATATTTCTCTGGTACCATCTAGAGATTGTACTTTACATAGTTTGGTTGGAGAAAGTTCAGGGTCACTTTTCTCCTTAGCAGGGATGGTCTGATGTTAGAGAGATAGTTATTCCAAAGAAAGTGGAAGTGGTTTATGCATATGACATCTAATTATGTTTCTTTTAGTGTGTTGGGGCCTACTTTTATAAATGAAACATTTGGTGCAAAGACTTTCTCAATACTTTTGACCACCAAAACAGGGTCAGCATATGAGTACCAACTTACAAAATTATCAAGTGTAGTAAGGGAAGAAAGAATATCAGAGAAATGGATAAATCATGGATATCCATAAGATGCTAAAGTTCCAAGATTTATTCCCAGAGTGTTGCTTCAAGATAGAAGGCCCTTATTTTTGCTTTGGATATGGTCAACTAGAGGCGCTTCATTTGTCAGGTATTTTTGGGGAATATGTTGGTCTGTATATGCATAACATTCTTTGAAGAAAAACATTAGCTAGCTATGAATGGTCGATAATTGATGCACCTGAAAGTGAAGAACGGAATGCATGTTATTGCACAGAAGCTCATGGATCCTCAAACTATATTGAAGGAGTGAGGGATGCACTAGATCAAGATTATGCAATTGATTCTAGTAGTTTATCAAAAACAAGAAGAAGAAGAGGAAATAATTATTATAACTCTAGTATTGGTTACAAAACACAAAATCATGATTTACAGTCTGAAATCAACGCAAAATTCCTAACAATTAACAATATTGGCACTCTTTTCTGCATTCATGCAATGCAGATAGAATATGGATGTGAATGATTTAATTTTGACATTTATTCTGAATTTTTTGTTCCACTGGATTTTTCCAAATGTGTGATTTTATTTTTTAGTAATGGATTAATGGAAAGCTTGAGTTTATGGTGCATACATATGGCGTGTATATCCCTCTGATTAGTTATGAACAATGGATGATGATAATAGCAATGCATTTGCCCACAACATATCTATAGTTTATGGAAGGATAATGTTACAAGGAAAAGTGTCTATATAGAACTGCTCTATCCCACTAAGGTGTGGTAGCTGCCTTAGAAACAAACAAGGTAAAGTCTACTTTCGTTTCCTTTTACGATAGATAGATGAAAGAAAAATAAGGAGACTAACCTCTGTCTTTCGCTAGACTCCTTGTTCGATTCTTCTCTCTTCTGATAGTCTTTCACTGCTCGCCTTCTCATACACACAGCTTCACGGAGTACCTGCAAGATCACAACAGCACAAAACTATACAAGAACATGGATCTATTATCATAAATAATCTAGGGTCAGATATAGATTAACCATACAAATGCATGAAACATAAATTACACAAGAGTATGGAAGGAGACAAGAATAGCTTTATTGATAATCAAAGTAGAGTCAAGAGAGTTACAACCAGCTGTTCCAACCCAACATCATCCTCTTGACAAGAAAAGCCCTCTTTTCACCTCATACAAAGCTTAGATCACCCAACATACACTGATGTTACCTCAAGAAACCAACAACAATTCCTTACTAGATGCAAAATTCCAGCCTCTGGATCTCTGGGATGAGGGATCCATATATAGATATCTGTAAGGGGAATGAGTCAGCTTGTGTTTTGATTAGTGTCCTCCCTCTGATAGTTCTTGATTCCACTTGGAGATTGATGATCTCTTACTCATCCTTGGTCGAATTCAGAGAGGCAAGTGTCACAGGAGAAAGCTCTAGAAGATTCCATGCTTTTCCACCTTGCAAAATGACACTGCCATTTGTCTCTTCTCGCTCAGCGCACCCCCTAGAAGGGATTCCTGCATTGCAACGCACCCCCATAGTGTACTTAGGTGGGTTGCAACGCACCCTAACCATGGAGCAAGTGCACTGATCCTGTTTTGACCCATTCTGAGCAGTTTTTCATGGAGAACTTCTGGGAGAAGCTGTAATCATTTGACCTTATTCCTTTAGGGGTTGGAACAACACTTTTAGGGACTTAGGAGCCCTTAGTTTATGGATATTTATGCCTGGTGTTGTAGGGCCCAAAAATATCTATAACAGTTGCCCCCTAAAGCAGGAGGTCGTTAATTCTTTTAGATGTCGGGTGAAATGCTTTATAATGAGGATCCAGAGTTCTTTCGAGCCGAGAGGAGACCTGTAATAAGATACAGCACAATACATTATCTTCATAACATTTTCATGATCTAGCTGAGGCGGGCATTCCCATGCTCAGCTTTATAAATTCATTTTCATGTACATAGGACAGACAATCGTCTGAGTATAGACTGATGATTCGGATAGAGCCATCATCCCTTTGATTGGATGATTATCTGTGCCGTAATGCTGTACATTTGATGTTTTTATTTTCCTGAATATATATCGCAGCCCGGATGGATGAAACTAGATCCGGGGTCTTCAATCTCATCCGATCTTCACTCAAAGTACAAGTCGATCCATGTGAAAAATGTTTTGGAGTCGAACATGGAAAGACATCGCCTGATTACCAGCCAATGATGTAAGCTGTTAACAGGCGCGAGAGGAATCACCGATAATGATGATGACCCTCAAGGTACTGCAGTACAATCTACGTGGTGTGAATAAAGGACTTGGCATCGAACACCACGCAAAATCTTTCGGTCGAAGGCCATTGATGTAAACCTTTCGCCGGAAGTGAGAAACTTGCCATTAAGGCATGCAAGCTTCAAAGTACTGAGGGGGGTATTCCTAGATCGACTTCTTGGATAATGAGCTGATGTCGACAAGAAGTGATCCGTCATAGGAGGGCCTTAATGAATCCCACATCAATGACACGGAATGGAGCAAATGATTTTTATGGAGGTGAAAACTGTCTGATGATATAAGGTTTAGGATGGCGGTCATGAAAGCATGGAGTATAGATGTATTGTTGTGGGTGAAACCCGGGTGAATTCTCTGAATGACTTCTCTTGAACATATCGGCAACACTGACATGATGGATTGGTAGCATTAACCCCAAATGTGGATGGTGTGATGTGACCATGGTGATGTGACTGGTGAATGAAACAACCCAACCCGACATGGATGCGGAGTGAAAGTGTCATGTTCAAGAGCGACTTGCTACCAACAAAGTTTCTTCAAGTTTTCTTCCCAATTTTCCCCAGTCATTGCTGACCAGTACCTCTTTATTTTTATCAAGCTTGAGGAGGATAACATATGCTTGTTCTATAATTTTCCCTTCGGGCAAACCCATCGCTATGTTTTATCGAGCCTAGCGATAGTGAAGATCGTTCTTGTCTGCCACGGACAAGTTTGTCGCTATTATGCTTTCAATGAGTTTAATGACAAAGATAACTCGGTCCTTTTCAATTTTAGAGAGTCTGAAAAAGGGACATAAAGAAAACTCCAATATTCCTTTTTCGTCACCTAATCCCTTAAGTCCGAAAAAGTATAAAACAATACAGAAGGGATGAATTTTCGATACTTTTAACGAGCCGAACAAAACAAGCGCTCGATCTTTTTGTGTAATGATCCCTCAAGTCCAAAAAGATTAAAATCTAAAGGAGGGATAGCACTTCCAGTCGCTTTAACGAGCTGGAGAGGCCAATAGCTTGGCAATCTTTTCATATTTTACGAGTCGATTTTGAAAAGAGCTTAAAGACGACTCGTCTTTTGAGGAACGAGTGATCGAATGGGTAGCAGTTGACTCCAGGTAAGGTTTGGAATTTTCCAATCATGGTAGTGTTACAAGGATGGCTAACATGATCACTCTTCGCAGCTGCTCCTCAAAATGGGTAAAAAATCAAGTGGAAATGAATGATCGGCCAATGCTAAAGTGGAGGTGATGGTGCAAACACGCCCAAGGCTTTAAAAGGCTGGAATCTTACATTCACGATGGTTATTTACAGGAAATTGGTTCATTTTTTAATGAGCTTAAACTCTGGAGGAACATGTGCTAATTGCTTATGTTTATTTTTTAACGAGTAGTGTTACCGCAGGGTTCAATCTCGTTAAAAAATAAACCCGCACAAGCTGACTCATTCCCCTTACAGATATCTATATATGGATCCCTCATCCCAGAGATCTAGAGGCTGGAATTTTGCATCTAGTAAGGAATTGCTGTTGGTTTCTTGAGGTAACATCAGTGTATGTTGGGTGATCTAAGCTTTGTATGAGGTGAAAAGAGGGCTTTTCTTGTCAAGAGGATGATGCTGGGTCCGAACAGCTAGTTGTAACTCTCTTGACTCTACTTTGATTATCAATAAAGCTATTCTTGTTTCCTTCCATACTCTTGTGTAATTTATGTTTCATGCATTTGTATGGTTAATATATATCTGACCCTAGATTATTTATGATAATAGGTCCGTGTTCTTGTATAGTTTTGTGCTGCTGTGATCTTGTAGGTACTCCGTGAAGCTGGGTGTACAAGAAGGCGAGCAGTGAAAGACTATCAGAAGAGAGAAGAACCGAACAAGGAGTCTAGCGAAAGACAGAGATTGGTCTCCTTATTCTTCTTTCATCTATCTATCGTAAAAGGAAACGAAAGTAGACTTTACCTTGTTTGTTTCTAAGGCAGCTACTACACCTTAGTGGGATAGAGCAGTTCTATATAGACACTTTTCCCTGTAACAAAATGTCGACCCCACTGGGGATTGATGATCTCTTACTCATCCTTGGTCGAATTCAGAGAGGCAAGTGTCACAGGAGAAAGTTCTAGAAGATTCCATGCTTTTCCACCTTGCAGAATGACACTGCCATCTCTCTCTTCTCGCTTAGCGCACCCCCTAGAAGGGATTCCTGCATTGCAACGCACCCCCATAGTGTACTTAGGTGGGTTGCAACGCACCCTAAGCATGGAGCAAGTGCACTGATCCTGTTTTGACCCATTCTGAGCAGTTTTTAATGGAGAACTTCTGGGAGAAGCTGTAATCATTTTACCTTGTTCCTTTAGGGGTTGGAACAACACTTTTAGGGACTTAGGAGCCCTTAGTTTATGGATATTTATGCTTGGTGTTGCAGGGCCCAAAAATATCTATAACAGTTGCCCCCTAAAGCATGAGGTCGTTAATTCTTTTCGATGTCGGGTGAAATGCTTTATGATGAGGATCCGGAGTTCTTTTGAGCCGAGAGGAGACCTGTAATAAGATACAGCACAATACATTATCTTCATAACATTTTCATGGTCTAGCTGAGGCAGACATTCCCATGCTCAGCTTTATAAATTCATTTTCATGTACATAGGACAGACAATCGTCTGAGTATACACTGATGATTCAGATAGAGCCATCATCCCTTTGATTGGATGATTATCTGTGCCGTAATGCTGTACATTTGATGTTTTTATTTTCCTGAATATATATCGCAGCCCGGATGGATGAAACTAGATCCAGGGTCTTCAATCTCGTCTGATCTTCACTCAAAGTACAAGTCGATCCATGTGAAAAATGTTTTGGAGTCGAACATGGAAAGACATCGCTTGATTACCAGCCAATGATGTAAGCTGTTAACAGGCGCGAGAGGAATCACCGATAATGATGATGAGCCTCAAGGTACTGTAGTACAATCTACGTGGTGTGAATAAAGGACTTGGCGTCAAACACCACGCAAAATCTTTCGGTCGAAGGCCATTGATGTAAACCTTTCGCCGGAAGTGAGAAACTTGCCATTAAGTCATGCAAGCTTCAAAGTACTGAGGGGGGTATTCCTAGATCGACTTCTTGGATAATGAGCTGATGTCGACAAGAAGTGATCCGTCATAGGAGGGCCTTAATGAATCCCACATCAATGACACGGAACGGAGCAAATGATTTTTATGGAGGTGAAAACTGTCTGATGATATAAGGTTCAGGATGGCGGTCATGAAAGCATGGCGTATAGATGTATTGTGGTGGGTGAAACCCGGGTGAATTCTCTGAATGACTTCTCTTGAACATATCGGCGACACTGACATGATGGATTGGTAGCATTAACCCCAAATGCGAATGGTGTGATGTGACCATGGTGATGTGACCGGTGAATGAAACAACCCAAGCCGACATGGATGCGGAGTGAAAGTGTCATGTTCACGTGCGACTTGCTACCAACAAAGTTTCTTCAAGTTTTCTTTCCAATTTTCCCCAGTCATTGCTGACCAGTACCTCTTTATTTTTATCAAGCTTGAGGAGGATAACATATGCTTGTTCTATAATTTTCCCTTCGGGCAAACCCATCGCTATGTTTTATCGAGCCTAGTGATAGTGAATCTCGTTCTTGTCTACCACGGACAAGTTTGTTGCTATTATGCTTTTAACGAGTTTAACGACAAAGATAACTCGGTCCTTTTCAATTTTAGAGAGTCTGAAAAAGGGACATAAAGAAAACTCCAATATTCCTTTTTGGTCACCTAATCCCTTAAGTCCGAAAAAGTATAAAACAATACAGAAGGGATGAATTTTCGATACTTTTAACGAGCTGAACAAAACAAGCGCTCGATCTTTTTTTGTAATGATCCCTCAAGTCCAAAAAGATTAAAATCTAAAGGAAGGATAGCACTTCCGGTCGCTTTAACGAGCTGGAGAGGCCAATAGCTTGGCAATCTTTTCATATTTTACGAGTCGATTTTGAAAATAGCTTAAAGATGACTCGTCTTTTGAGGAACGAGTGATCGAATGGGTAGCAGTTGATTCCAGGTAAGGTTTGGAATTTTCCAATCACGGCAGTGTTACAAGGATGGCTAACATGATCACTCTTCGTAGCTGCTCCTCAAAAATGGGTAAACAATCAAGTGGAAATGAATGATCGGCCAATGCAAAAGTGGAGGTGATGGTGCAAACACGCCCAAGGCTTTAAAAGGCTGGAATATTACATTCACGATGGTTATTTATTGGAAATTGGTTCATTTTTTAATGAGATTAAACTCTGGAGGAACATGTGCTCATTGCTTATGTTTATTTTTTAACGAGCAGTGTTACCGCAGGGTTCAAGGTCTTTAAAAATAAACCCGCAATGAGCATTGTTACCGCAGGGTTCAAGCTCGTTAAAAAATAAACCTGCACAAGTTGACTCATTCCCCTCACAGATATCTATATATGGATCCCTCATCCCAGAGATCTAGAGGCTGGAATTTTGCATCTAGTAAGGAATTGTCGTTGGTTTCTTGAGGTAACATCAGTGTATGTTGGGTGATCTAAGCTTTGTATGAGGTGAAAAGAGGGATTTTCTTGTCAAGAGGATGATGCTGGGTCGGAACAGCTAGTCGTAACTCTCTTGACTCTACTTTGATTATCAATAAAGCTATTCTTGTTTCCTTCCATACTCTTGTGTAATTAATGTTTCATGCATTTGTACGGTTAATCTATATCTGACCCTAGATTATTTATGATAATAGATCCATGTTCTTGTATAGTTTTGTGCTGTTGTGATCTTGCAGGTACTCCGTGAAGCTGGCTGTACGAGAAGGCGAGCAGTGAAAGACTATCAGAAGAGAGACAAACGGAACAAGGAGTCTAGCGAAAGATAGAGATTGGTCTCCTTATTCTTCTTTCATCTATCTATCGTACAAGGAAGCGAAAGTAGACTTTACCTTGTTTGTTTCTAAGGCAGCTACCACACCTTAGTGGGATAGAGCAGTTCTATATAGACACTTTTCCCTGTAACAAAATGCCGACTCCACTGGGGATTGATGATCTCTTACTCATCCTTGGTCGAATTCAGAGAGACAAGTGTCACAAGAGAAAGTTCTAGAAGATTCCATGCTTTTCCACCTTGCAGAATGACACTGCCATTTGTCTCTTCTCGCTCAGCGCCCCCTAGAAGGGATTCCTACATTGCAACACACCCCCATAGTGTACTTAGGTGGGTTGCAACGCACCCTAACCATGGAGCAAGCGCACTGATCCTGTTTTGACCCATTCTGAGCAGTTTTTCATGGAGAACTTCTGGGAGAAGCTGTAATCATTTGACCTTGTTCCTTTAGGGGTTGGAACAACACTTTTAGGGACTTAGGAGCCCTTAGTTTATGGATATTTATGCCTGGTGTTGCAGGGCCCAAAAATATCTATAACAGTTGCCCCCTAAAGCATGAGGTCGTTAATTCTTTTAGATGTCGGGTGAAATGCTTTATAATGAGGATCCGGAGTTCTTTCGAGCCGAGAGGAGACCTGTAATAAGATACAACACAATACATTATCTTCATAACATTTTCATGATCTAGCTGAGGCAGGCATTCCCATGCTCAGCTTTATAAATTCATTTTCATGTACATAGGACAGACAATCGTCTGAGTATAGACTGATGATTCAGATAGAGCCATCATCCCTTTGATTGGATGATTATCTGTGCCGTAATGTTGTACATTTGATGTTTTTATTTTCCTGAATATATATCGCAGCCCGGATGGATGAAACTAGATCTGGGGTCTTCAATCTCGTCCGATCTTCACTCAAAGTACAAGTCGATCCATGTGAAAAATGTTTTGGAGTCGAACATGGAAAGACATCGCTTGATTACCAGCCAATGATGTAAGCTGTTAACAAGCGCGAGAGGAATCACCGATAATGATGATGAGCGTCAAGGTACTGCAGTACAATCTATGTAGTTTGAATAAAGGACTTGGCGTCGAACACCACGCAAAATCTTTCGGTCGAAGGCCATTGATGTAAACCTTTCGCTGGAAGTGAGAAACTTGCCATCAAGGCATGCAAGCTTCAAAGTACTGAGGGGGGTATTCCTAGATCGACTTCTTGGATAATGAGCTGATGTCGACAAGAAGTGATCCGTCATAGGAGGGCCTTAATGAATCCCACATCAATGACATGGAACGGAGCAAATGATTTTTATGGAGGTGAAAACTGTCTGATGATATAAGGTTCAGGATGGCGGTCATGAAAGCATGGAGTATAGATGTATTGTGGTGGGTGAAACCCGGGTGAATTCTCTGAATGACTTCTCTTGAACATATCGGCGACACTGACATGAAGGATTGGTAGCATTAACCCCAAATGTGGATGGTGTGATGTGACCATGGTGATGTGACCGGTGAATGAAACAACCCAACCCGACATGGATGCGGAGTGAAAGTGTCATGTTCAAGAGCGACTTGCTACCAACAAAGTTTCTTCAAGTTTTCTTCCCAATTTTCCCCAGTCATTGCTGATGAGTACTTCTTTATTTTTATCAAGCTTGAGGAGGATAACATATGCTTGTTCTATAATTTTCCCTTCGGGCAAGCCCATCGCTATGTTTTATCGAGCCTAGCGATAGTGAAACTCGTTCTTGTCTGCCACGGACAAGTTTGTCGCTATTATGCTTTTAACGAGTTTAAGGACAAAGATAACTCGGTCCTTTTCAATTTTAGAGAGTCTGAAAAAGGGACATAAAGAAAACTCCAATATTCCTTTTTCGTCACCTAATCCCTTAAGTCCGAAAAAGTATAAAACAATACAGAAGGGATGAATTTTCGATACTTTTAACGAGCCGAACAAAACAAGCGCTCGATCTTTTTGTGTAATGATCCCTCAAGTCCAAAAAGATTAAAATCTAAAGGAGGGATAGCACTTCCAGTCTCTTTAACGAGCTGGAGAGGCCAATAGCTTGGCAATCTTTTCATATTTTACGAGTTGATTTTGAAAAGAGCTTAAAGACAACTCGTCTTTTGAGGAACGAGTGATCGAATGGGTAGTAGTTGATTCGAGGTAAGGTTTGGAATTTTCCAATCACGGCAGTGTTACAAGGATGGCTAACATGATCACTCTTCGCAGTTGCTCCTCAAAATGGGTAAACAATCAAGTGGAAATGAATGATCGGCCAATGCAAAAGTGGAGGTGATGGTGCAAACACGCCCAAGGCTTTAAAAGGCTGTAATCTTACATTCACGATGGTTATTTACTCGAAATTGGTTCATTTTTTAATGAGCTTAAACTCTGGAGGAACATGTGCTCATTGCTTATGTTTATTTTTTAACGAGCAGTGTTACCGCACTGTTCAAGCTCGTTAAAAAATAAACCCGCAATGAGCAGTGTTACCGCAGGGTTCAAGCTCGTTAAAAAATAAACCCGCACAAGCTGACTCATTCCCCTTACAGATATCTATATATGGATCCCTCATACCAGAGATCTAGAGGCTGGAATTTTGCATCTAGTAAGGAATTGTTGTTGGTTTCTTGAGGTAACATCAGTGTATGTTGGATGATCTAAGCTTTGTATGAGGTGAAAAGAGGGCTTTTCTTGTCAAGAGGATGATGGTGGGTCGGAACAGCTAGTTGTAACTCTCTTGACTCTACTTTGATTATCAATAAAGCTATTCTTGTTTCCTTCCATACTCTTGTGTAATTTATGTTTCATGCATTTGTATGGTTAATCTATATCTGACCCTAGATTATTTATGATAATAGGTCCATGTTCTTGTATATTTTTGTGCTGTTGTGGTCTTGCAGGGACTCCGTGAAGCTGGGTGTACGAGAAGGCGAGCAGTGAAAGACTATCAAAAGAGAGAAGAACCGAACAAGGAGTCTAGCGAAAGACAGAGATTGGTCTCCTTATTCTTCTTTCATCTATCTATCGTAAAAGGAAATGAAAGTAGACTTTACCTTGTTTGTTTCTAAGGTAGCTACCACACCTAAGTGGGATAGAGCAGTTCTATATAGACACTTTTCCTTGTAACAAAATGGCGACTCCTCTGGGGATTGATGATCTCTTACTCATCCTTCGTCGAATTCAGAGAGGCAAGTGTCACAGGAGAAAGTTCTAGAAGATTCCATGCTTTTCCACCTTGCAGAATGACACTACCATTTGTCTCTTCTCGCTTAGTGCACCCCCTAGAAGGGATTCCTGCATTGCAACGCACCCCCATAGTGTACTTAGGTGGGTTGCAACGCACCCTAACCATGGAGCAAGTGCACTGATCCTGTTTTGACCCATTCTGAGCAATTTTTCATGGAGAACTTCTGGGAGAAGCTGTAACCATTTGACCTTGTTCCTTTAGGGGTTGGAACAACACTTTTAGGGACTTAGGAGCCCTCAGTTTATGGATATTTATGCCTGGTGTTGCAGGGCCCAAAAATATCTATAACAGTTGCCCCCTAAAGCATGAGGTCATTAATTCTTTTAGATGTTGGGTAAAATGCTTTATAATGAGGATTCGGAGTTCTTTCGAGCCGAGAGGAGACCTGTAATAAGATACAGCACAATACATTATCTTCATAACATTTTCATGATCTAGCTGAGGCGGGCATTCCCATGCTCAGCTTTATAAATTCATTTTCATGTACATAGGACAGACAATCGTCTGAGTATAGACTGATGATTCAGATAGAGCCATCATCCCTTTGATTGGATGATTATCTGTGCCGTAATGCTGTACATTTGATGTTTTTATTTTCCTGAATGTATATCGCAGCCCAGATGGATGAAACTAGATCCGAGGTCTTCAATCTCCTCCAATCTTCAGTCAAAGTACAAGTCGATCCATGTGAAAAATGTTTTGGAGTCGAACATGGAAAGACATCGCCTGATTACCAGCCAATGATGTAAGCTGTTAACAGGCGCGAGAGGAATCACCGATAATGATGATGAGCCTCAAGGTACTGTAGTACAATCTATGTGGTGTGAATAAAGGAATTGGCGTCGAACACCACGCAAAATCTTTCGGTCAAAGGCCATTGATGTAAACCTTTCGCCGGAAGTGAGAAACTTGCCATTAAGGCATGCAAGCTTCAAAGTACTGAGGGGGGTATTCCTAGATCGACTTCTTGGATAATGAGCTGATGTCGACAAGAAGTGATCCGTCATAGGAGGGCCTTAATGAATCCCACATCAATGACACGGAACGGAGCAAATGATTTTTATGGAGGTGAAAACTGTCTGATGATATAAGGTTCAGGATGGCGGTCATGAAAGCATGGAGTATAGATGTATTGTGGTGGGTGAAACCCGGGTGAATTCTCTGAATGACTTCTCTTGAACATATCGGCGACACTGACATGATGGATTGGTAGCATTAACCCCAAATGTGGATGGTGTGATGTGACCATGGTGATGCGACCGGTGAATGAAACAACCCAACCCAACATGGATGCGGAGTGAAAGTGTCATGTTCAAGAGCGACTTGCTACCAACAAAGTTTCTTCAAGTTTTCTTCCCAATTTTTCCCAATCATTTGCTGACCAGTACCTCTTTATTTTTATCAAGTTTGAGGAGGATAACATATGCTTGTTCTACAATTTGCCCTTCGGGCAAACCCATCGCTATGTTTTATCGAGCCTAGCGATAGTGAAACTCGTTCTTGTCTGCCACGGACAAGTTTGTCGCTATTATGCTTTTAACGAGTTTAACGACAAAGATAACTCGGTCCTTTTCAATTTTAGAGAGTCAGAAAAAGGGACATAAAGAAAACTCCAATATTCCTTTTTCGTCAACTAATCCCTTAAGTCCGAAAAAGTATAAAACAATACAGAAGAGATGAATTTTCGATACTTTTAATGAGCCGAACAAAACAAGCGCTCGATCTTTTTGTGTAATGATCCCTCAAGTCCAAAAAGATTAAAATCTAAAGGAGGGATAGCACTTCCGGTCGCTTTAACGAGTTGGAGAGGCCAATAGCTTGGCAATCTTTTCATATTTTACGAGTCAATTTTGAAAAGAGCTTAAAGATGACTCGTCTTTTGAGGAACGAGTGATCGAATGGGTAGCAGTTGATTCCAGGTAAGGTTTGGAATTTTCCAATCACGACAGTGTTACAAGGATGGCTAACATGATCACTCTTCGCAGCTGCTCCTCAAAAATGGGTAAACAATCAAGTGGAAATGAATGATCGACCAATGCAAAAGTGGAGGTGATGGTGCAAACATGCCCAAGGCTTTAAAAGGCTGGAATCTTACATTCACGATGGTTATTTACCGGAAATTGGTTCATTTTTTAATGAGCTTAAACTCTAGAGGAACATGTGCTCATTTCTTATGTTTATTTTTTAACGAGTAGTGTTACCGCAGGGTTCAAGCTCGTTAAAAAATAAACCCGCAATGAGCAGTGTTACCGCAAGGTTCAAGCTCGTTAAAAAATAAACCCGCACAAGTTGACTCATTCCCCTTACAGATATCTATATATGGATCGCTCATCCCAGAGATCTAGAGGCTGGAATTTTGCATCTAGTAAGGAATTGTTGTTGATTTCTTGAGGTAACATCAGTGTATGTTGGGTGATCTAAGCTTTGTATGAGGTGAAAAGAGGGCTTTTCTTGTCAAGAGGATGATGATGGGTCGGAACAGCTAGTTGTAACTCTCTTGACTCTACTTCGATTATCAATAAAGCTATTCTTGTTTCCTTCCATACTCTTGTGTAATTTATGTTTCATGCATTTGTATGGTTAATCTATATCTGACCCTAGATTATTTATGATAATAGATCCATGTTCTTGTATAGTTTTGTGCTGCTGTGATCTTGCAGGTACTCCATGAAGCTGGGTGTACGAGAAGGCGAGCAGTGAAAGACTATCAGAAGAGAGAAGAACCGAACAAGGAGTCTAGCGAAAGACAGAGATTGGTCTCCTTATTCTTCTTTCATCTATCTATCGTACAAGGAAACGAAAGTAGACTTTACCTTGTTTGTTTCTAAGGCAGCTACCACACCTTAGTGGGATGGAGCAGTTCTATATAGACACTTTTCCCTATAAAAAAATGGTGACTCCACTGGGGATTGATGATCTCTTACTCATCCTTGGTCGAATTCAGAGAGGCAAGTGTCACAGGAGAAAGTTCTAGAAGATTCCATGCTTTTCCACCTTGCAGAATGACACTGCCATTTGTCTCTTCTCGCTCAACGCACCCCCTAGAAGGGATTCTTTCATTGCAACGCACCCCCATAGTGTACTTAGGTGGGTTGCAACGCACCCTAACCATGGAGCAAGTGCACTGATCCTGTTTTGACCCATTCTGAGCAGTTTTTCATGGAGAACATCTGGGAGAAGCTGTAATCATTTGACCTTGTTCCTTTAGGGGTTGGAACAACACTTGTAGGGACTTAGGAGCCCTTAGTTTATGGATATTTATGCCTGGTGTTGCAGGGCCCAAAAATATCTATAACAGATAATACCTAGGAGATGCTCCTAAATAATGCATTCACTTTCTCACGAGTTTTGTAGGTTCCTAAATTTTTTGATATGGTAGGTGGTGAAACATTCAATCCATCATTTTTTGGGTATGCATGTGGAGTTGTAGAGGAGCACATTGTTGATGATGATGCATTATGATCAAAGGAAGTAAGAGTTCAAGAGTGGTTGGTAAAACTAGTTATGTTGTCTCCTAAGTATTTCATTCTCTTACCTTGCAGTGAGTATCTCTCCAATTTCTAGATTGATTTTGTAGGTTCTTACACTTGTTAATATGGAATGGGGTGAAACATTTGATCCATCATTCCTTGGATATGGAGGTGAGGTTGAAGAGGAGCACATTGTTGATTGATGTCATTTTGATCAATAGATCACATAGTTCCAGATTAGTAAAACTGGTTAATGTTGTAATTTTTTTATGGAAAGAACAATTATCTTCTTGGGTTGTGCACCATTACTAGTGTTGTGCTAAAAAGAGATTTTAAAAATAGTGATGACTATATTCAATCAGGTAGTCTGGAATTGCCTAAGATCACTGGTCACATGTGTGATAAATTAGGTTTCCATAATATTATGAGGTGTGATAATGATTAAATGCTAGATGAGATGGAATGCTCTATACATGACACCTTTATCCACTGTGAGGAGGACAATGGAATCTAATGTAGAAACCTGAGCTTTTATAGAGTTTTTATTTATTGGCTTGATTAAATTATTATCTTCTTAAATATTGATTTCTTCATTTATCTACAATTCCATTATTTAGTTGATATGCTTGCTTTCTTGATAGATAATTGCTGGTGGTGTTGTTGTTGAAGCAACTTATGAGTGCATAGAGAACTTGGTAACCATATAGGTTCTAGGGGAATCTCTTTTGATCACACCAAGTTGAGTGCATAGTCCTTGACTATGGATGGTACTTTTGCAAATTTTTAGTTTTTTGATTCACAATCTCAATTTTTTTCAATATCTATCCGCCTCTATTTTGTTTCTAAAATGCAGATTTTTGTTGGGAATGATGTCTTCTTGACAGGTTGTTGTTGGTGGTTCTGTTAGAGTAACTTTATCGCTATACTTCAGGAACTTGGCAACCACTTTATATTCTAGGGAATCACTTGCTATTTAGAGTTTGAAGAATCTTTTTTGATCATTTCAAAGGTGTGTGCACAACTACTTATTCTGCAGAGTATTGGAATGTAGGTTCTTGCTGTGAATGTTGCAAAAGATGTCTTTATTAATTCTTATTTTTAATGACCATTTACATTTATGCCTTATGTCGTTTCCTTTGCAACATCTGGTGCAAATGCTAGTTATATTTAGTTAGATCATTGGTTAATATTAGTATTGAATTTTAGTTATTCATGTAAATTGATATTGCTACTCAATATTTGGATGATAGAAATTTTCACTATTTACGCCGTAAGGCGTTCCCCTCTGAAATTAATTCCCCTAATTGCCACTTTGCATAAATCTATACCATCCGATCAAATGTTAGACAATTCAAGAATGATATGTCGTCCGATTAATACAGTTTCAACTAACTGACAAGATATGGCGTATAATGCTCCATAATCGTGAGGTTAAACTTTGCATTTGTGTTTTCAATTTGCAGAAGAAAACTCCTCTTAGGTTTCTTCGCCTCCGTTCTTGAACATTCTACCCATTTCCTTGTATTTGTATAAATGCTCTCCTGTCCATCCAAAAACTTCAGCAAATTCATCTCTCCAGGTCTGTGAAGGTCTCACATTCAAGATCGACATTCTTTCAGTCATTTCATCAGCAGACGATCCAGTGTTTTTGATCCCTTCTCAATGGATTTTGGGGATCCTTTCGAATCTGAGAATTTTCCATTTCAGGGAACATGCAGCATCGTGCAAGGAAGGAGTCAACATTAATAACCAACATTCAATGCGACTAGAAACTTCTGATGCTTACACCTTCAAGGTTGATCCTCTAGGTATTCATCATACATATTATAGGTTTTTTGTTCCTTTAGTTGTGGATTTTCTAGATTTGTTAATATTTAAGGCCTGCTGTTTATCGATTGGTCTTGGCAGGTAAGGAAACTTTTGTCACATACACCTTCGAAGCAAAGAAAGAGTTTCCCTAGCCACTGGTCTCACTTCAAAAAGATCCCCATTTTTTTAATAATTTTCCTGTCGTTTCGTCGTTTCTTATGTTAGTTTCCAATTCGCAGCCTGAAGGAGATGGTGCAGTTGTTAGATGAAGTATTTCTGGAATTTTTTAGGTTTTTTCTTTTTCTTTTCAAAGTTCTTGTGTTTCGATTTCATCATATTTTTGGATATCGATATACATGCAGGGTGAATTGAAGAATTTGGATCTTTTCCTGGGCGAATTTTCAGGTTAATTTTATTATTCGAGACTGTCCTTGGTGGTGAAGCTGTCCTTGCTTGGCCAGGATGGAAAACTGGGATTGCATTGCGGAAATGAGGAGATCCCTCCCTTCGGGTTGATGGTAGTCTATCTTAATTGTATATGGATGGATGGATGGGATAGATATTTCTTTTATATGGATGGGATAGATATAGGTGCAGCCTGAAGGAGATGGTGCAGTTGTTAAACGAAGTATTTCTGGAATTTTATAGGTTTTTTTCTTTTTCTTTTCAAAAGTCTTGTGTTTCGATTTCATCATATTTTGGATATCGATATGCATGCAGGCCTGAATTGAAGAATTTGGATCTTTTCCTGGATGAATTTTCAGGTTAATTTTCTTATTCGAGATTGTCCTTGGCAGTGAAGCTGTCCTTGCTTGGCGAGGATGGAAAACCGAGATTGTGTTGCGGAAATGAGGAGATCCCTCCCTTCGGGCTTATGGTAGTCTATCTTAATTGTATATGGATGGAAGGATGGGATAGATAAATCTTTTATATGGATGGGATAGATATAGGTATTTCTTGATGTTTGTAGATAGATTTTCACCAGAAAAATAGATTAAGGTAGGACAAACCTAACCAAGACCTTCGTGGATCATTGTGAACTGGGGGGAAAGGATTACAGAGCAATCTGAGATAAGCGATAATTATGGAAGGTGGTGGAATCAAATGACTACACCGTCTAAGTATTTCTGGAATTTTTTAGTTTCTTTTTCTTTTTCTTTTCAAAAGTCTTGTGTTTTGATTTCATCATATTTTTGGATATCGATATGCATGCAGGCCTGAATTGAAGAATTTGGATCTTTTCCTAGACGAATTTTCAAGTTAGTTTTCTTATTCGACGAATTTGCAGTTAAATTGAACCCAATTCGCTTAACAAGTAGATGATGAGAATCCAACTCTTGCCCACACCATTAACAAATCAGACCTTAGTTAAACGACACCTTTGTAATATTAAATATGTAGGATTCAGGGCTGGAAGAGATTTGGTCAACTTTCCTTCCATTGAATTTTTCACCGTGCCCTTAAAACACACACGCCCAAAAACATATGGAGACACCACCTGGACCTGGTTCATATAGTATTGGGGTTTTTAAATGCCACACTCCTCCAATTTCTCTCCTTTCATGTCAACCTAGATGATGTATTCAAGGCATCATCAGAATATTTCAGGCTCTAAAAATATGTTGTATGATACATATTGTGGGAAATCACATATATATATACACTTCTCAGACTGGAGGCAACCAATACTCTTTGTTAAACTTTTAGTAGATATTATATTCTGTGTTATGATTTTGAATTGGTTAAGCTTAGAGCTTACTTGGGAAGTTGGAAAGTCTACATTAGCCCTTTTTGAGAATTCTGAATAGTCATGATATAAATGTGTATGATGTTTCCCCGGTGTTTAATTTTATAAAGAAATATTAGTTGGTTTCTACACCATTAAGATCTTATACATTAGTTAAATCACACCTTTTTAGTATCAAATATGCAAGATTCAGGGCTGGAAGAGATTTGGTCAACTTTTCTTCCATTGAATTTTTCACTTGCCCTTAAAATAGGCACGCCCAAAAACATATCGAGACACCATCAGGCCCTGGTTCATACAGTATTGGGTTTTTGAAATGCCACACTCCTCCAATTTCTCTCCTTCATGTCAACCTAAATGATGTATTCATGGCATCATCAGAAGATTCCAGGATCTATAAATATGCCCTGTCTTTGTTTTTTTCCAAATTTGTTCGAGGTTTGAATTTTTTAAATTAAACTCACTGAATTCTGCACAATCATAATCCCTAATTTATTAAAATCTCTAAAGTCTGCATAATAAGAATGCCTCAAGATTTTTTCAAACCGCTAAGCCATTTATACAACATATCTCTTAAAAATTATACTAAAAATGGCGGTGCTTGGGCGTATCTTCCCCGAAAAACTACTAGTCTAGTAGTGATCTCATGAACACATCAGGGAATACTATACATAGAAATTGTAAACATCATCAAAATGGTGCAAGTAAGGGTGAATAGGTGAATGGTAGTCCCCAATTTTTCACTCAACTTCAAATTTATTGCGATAAGGTGGTGTTGAGTCTAAGAGTGATTGAATAATAATTACGCTCATCCTGCCATTGTAATATGTATATGATTTGATGAGTAAAATGATTTGAGCCACCATTGAACACATTGCAATTACATTGCTTTGAATGAGATATTTTAAACTCAACTACTCCTACTCATCCAAAGAACCCAAAACAACCAACATCCTTATCATCGAAAGCAAAGAGCTTCTTTCATTGCCAGAATTATGATTTATGAGATTGCTGTAATTTGCATTGTGCTCACGAGTGGTGTGTACTATGTAGTTGTATATGAATAATGATTGGGATTTTGAAGATGCATTTGATGATTTGGGACTATTGTCAACTCGTCATTGGTTTTATTGCAAACTTTTTTAGTTTCAATTCGTCATATTATTGAGAAATCTAAGAAAATTAATTCTTAATTGCAAAAGTCATCATTAATTGAATTAAGAATGAGAAGAAAAGATTTAGAGATTGAATAATAATTACCCTCGTCCTGCCATTGTAGTATTTATATGATTTGACTAGTAAAATGATTTGAGCCACCACCGAACACATTGCAATTACATTGCTATGAATGAGATATTTTAAACTCAACTACTCCCACTCATCCAAAGGACCCCAAACAACCAACATCCTTATCATCAAAGGCAAAGAGCTTCTTTCATTGCCAGAATTATGATTTATGAGATTGTTGTAATCTGCATTGTGCTCATGAGTGACATGTAGTTGTATATGAATATTGATTTGGATTTTGAAGATGCATTTGATGATTTGGGACTACTGTCCACTCATCATTGCTTTTATTGAGTATTTTTTCAGTTTCAATTAGTCATATAATTAGCAGTATTGAGAAATCTAAAAAACTTAATTCCAAAGTGCAAAGTCATCATTAGTTGAATTAAGAATGGAAGAAAGGATTTAGGGATTATAAATCTGAAAATTGTTATCTTTAAAGTATTATAAAATGAGGTTAGATATTTATATAACAATAATAATATTTAAGTGACTTTGAGTCTAAGAGGGATTGAATAATAATTATGCTTGTCCTGCCATTGTAATATGTATATGATTTGACCAGTAAAATGATTTGAGCCACCCCTGAACACATTGCAATTACAATGCTCTGAATGAGATATTTTAAACTCAACTACTCCCACTCATCCAAAGAACCCCAAACAACCAACATCCTTATCATCGAAGGCAAAGAGCTTCTTTCATTGGCAGAATTATGATTAATGAGATTGCTGTAATTTGCATTGTGCTCACGAGTGGCATGTAGTTGTATATGAATATTGATTGGGATTTTTGAAGATGCATTTGATGATTTGGCAATATTGTCCACTCGTCATTGCTTTTATTGAGAATTTTTTCAGTTTCAATTCGTCACATCATTGGTTGTATTGAGAAATCTAAAAAAATTAATTCCCAATTGCAAAACTCAATTCATCATTAATTGAATTAAGAATGAGAAGAAAGGATTTAGGGATTGAATAATAATTACCCTCGTCCTGCCATTGTAATATGTATATGATTTGACCAGTAAAATGATTTGAGCCACTACTGAACACATTGCAATTACATTTCTCTGAATGAGATATTTTAAACTCAAACTTTCCCACTCATCCAAAGAACCCCAAACAACCAACATCCTTATCATCGAAGGCAAAGAGCTTCTTTCATTGCCAAAATTATGATTTATGAGATTGCTGTAATTTTCTTTCTGCTCATGAGTGGCATGTAGGTGTATATGAATATTGGGATTTTGAAGATGCATTTGATGATTTGGGACTACTGTCCACTCGTCATTGCTTTTATTGAGAATTTTTTTCAGTTTCAATTCGTCATATCATTAATTGGGAAATCTAAAAAAATTAATTCCCAATTGCAAAAGTCATCATTAATTGAATTAAGAATGGGAAAAAAGGATTTAGGGATTATAATATTTGAAAATTGTTATCTTGAAAGTATTATAAAATGAGTTTAGATATTTATATAACAATAATAATATTAAGTGACTTTGAATAGTAGTACTAGTCTCAAATTTTGAGATTTTTGTAGCCATTTATTGATCAATTGCAGCAGAAATGGTTTACAGGTCTACTGTTGAAAGTTTTGTGTGTATAGTTCTTGCTACTATGATGTCTGTTGATCATCAGTTTGTGTTGGTTGAGTTTGACTACAAAGTTGCTTTGCATAAATCTATTCTGTTTCAGGAGGCTCAACGTACTGTCCAGCAGTAGCAAGAGGATAAGGTGGAGAGGAGACTCTGCTCTCACAGATGGAAAAATCCAAAATGTAATAACAACATTTTCTCATTTTGGTATCACCATTTATTCCTGAATGTCTTAGAAATGTTGTTTCCTGACTAGATCCCGTAAATCCTTCTACTTCGGCCATCAAATATCAGAGAGTAGCCCAGTCAAAAGTTGCTTGTATTTCTACAATGGCACGCATTTCTTACAAGCTCACTCTGCAAGCTGTCTTTCTGTTCTAGCTTTTCACATCCTTCCCCTTGTTTGCTGTAGTTAAGTGGGATTGTATTCTTCTGTTCTTAATTGCTTGCTTTTGATGTATCCCTCGAGAATCAGGGTGCTCTTCCCCTGGGGTGTAAGCAGATTTGTAAAGTGTTCTTTAGTCCTGGGCTATGTCACTAGGTAGAAAGCCAGAGGATAGGGTGGGTATGTTACTGCAACGCTTTCCGACCATTAACTCAATTGTATTACTATGGACTTTTTCCTGCAGGAGAAAGGCATGCTAGGATACTCAAATCACAAGTTCAAATTCTTATCATGGCAGTCTGTCTGTGTAAGGTTTTTTGAAGAGTAAAACTCTATGAATTGTTGTTGTGGTTGCGGGAGGGAAAAGGCTATGGTGTATAGCTAAACCTTCAGCTTATGAGAGTGACTTGACTTGTGGTACTCACCAGTCCAAGTAAGTATTATTCTTTAATGCCAAAAGCCATGCCAGTTTTTCTTTGAATAACTTACCATAGATTTTGCCTCTGCAAGGATCTGCAAATCTCTACTACACAGATTGTAGAGCATTGTGTCTCTTGCCATAATCATTATACATACATACTTTCATAATTCTTGGTAGCTACAACAGAGGATATTCTATCAATACTGGAGAGTTTCTTTGTTCAATAGGGTTAATTGAGAGTGTTTTTTTAGTGTGCAAGTTATGAAAACTGTGAATATATATCGCAGTGAGTGATGAGTGGGAGATTGTTACAAAAGCTTTGAGATTGGTTATATCCACATCTCCAATAAATAAATTTCAGCAAATCCAGATTCCAAATAAAAAAATTCAACAATAGTGATTTTAATATGTTTATAAAGATAAACCAGAGATTTTTTCCAAAAATCTTGGAGTGCATTATCAACATTTAGCATCTTTAGTAAGGAAATCTAATGATAATGCTATTGATATGTTTACAAAGAAATACAGTATTTCTATATGGGTCGTTTGGTGAGTATTATTATATGTGACTGCATAAATTATGTACGAGCCCACGATGTATATCAATGCTCCTCTCGTGGGAGTCCTAGCTAAGCTCCATAGCAACAACATGGAATCACAGTTTGAATTCAAAAAGTTATGATAGTTTTCACAATGAAAATAACGAATTTAATGATGCTAATTTTTGGAAGTTGTCTCAAATTTTGAGATTTTTGCAGCCATTTATTGATCAATTGCAGGAGAAATGGGTTACAGGTCTACTGTTAATTGCAGGAGAAATGGGTTATAGGTCTACTGTGGAAAGGTTTGTGTTTATAATTCTTGCTACTGTGTTGTTTGCTGATCACCTCGGGACTGAGTTGAAGCAGCTAAACAAGATTTTGACGGTAATTCCTAGGATATGTTGGAGTTTATTGAGTGTGAGAGTAACTGCCATTATTTCAAAATGCATTTAGACAACTATCCCCCTCAAACTCCTTTGATGGCACTTACCTGGGGCCAAAGACAATGCGGTTGATATAGTGGAGAGAATTCTTAGATTCAACACCTGGTGTGGTTCTACTGGAGCTTATTACGCTTATTACTGGTAGGCAGCCCATTGAATTGGAAACCCTTAATCATATTTCATTCACAGACGGTGATTGGTCAAAGGCATTTATCGCGGGAAGGTCATATGTTCGATCCCACAAATAAATAAAAAACGGCTCCTCTTAACACGATGTAAATTGAGTAACCTGTTCAGTTCGGTGACAACCCTGCAATTAGAGAAGAGAAATGGAGGAAAAGGGCAAACAAAAGTTGTAGCGAAGCCTTCTATTTAGGCACCAGCAGTTGCAGTGTTGTTGAGTTTTTTTGGTTTCTGGATTGATCCATAAACTCCTTTTCTGCTGCATCACAAAGACAATAACACCCACTTTGGAAGTTATAGCTTTCTTCATCTTTCACAGTTTGTGCATGTCCATTGAAGTCGGTATTAGAGAAGCGTCGGCTTGTCTCATGATTCCAAATTCAAAATAAATAGATTGAGCTTTCATGTAACACAGAAACGTAATCATGAATTTATACAAATTATACTGATTTATGAAGAAAGCATGAAAACTTCGTATTTTCATATCATGTGCTACTATTTTAAATGTGAAAGAAATAACCTTTCCTATTTATAGATTCAAAATTTTGTTTTAAAAATTCAATTCAAATACTCCTTATAATCTAGCGTTTATAGATGCCTCTTGAGGAACAAAAAAATCAAATCCTCATATACCTAGTTATCTTTTTACGAAAAGCCTTGACATGAATTGATGCCCCAAAAAAATCTCAAAAACTTAACTCGGAAAAATTGATTCGGATGGTCCATATAAATGTAGACAAATGTCCTCACAAGAATAAGCAGATCAAATCGATATATACGTTTTCCATTATTTTTTCATTTTTATTAGTTTTAGTTTTTAAATAATAAAATTATAGGTTTTATTTCTCCAATGACATATCTGTTGATCTCTATGTAGATGAAACAAAGGGAAACAACTAGAAACGTGATGCCTTCCTCCCTTCACAACACAGAGCTAAGTGCTTCTGTTTGCAATTATCGTAGAATACTTAGCTGAAATCTCTGTTGTGTGGTATCAAGAAAGCAACTGTTATAAGAATGATTACTTTTTATAAAAAGATATTAGAGCATATGTTATTAATGCTTATGCTATCTATATGGTTCTTCATGTATAAATTTTAGATAAAATAGATTAAGATACGACATACAAAATTGAGATTTTGACTACCGCCATTTGGAATTTATCTGCATCATCTATACTTAACTAACTTTAGCCTTGCTATTTACTTACAATCTGTCACATTAAAATCTCTCAAAAAGAAAATCATGGACATTGTTCATCAATAAAGTTATTAAAAAATCCATGATTCAATCAAAAGGCATCTAAAGTATGGAACCTTTATATAAATGTAAAATCAATGAACAGTGTGAAGTTGATAACCTGCTCAAAATTCTGGCAATAAAAGAGGCGAACAACCTAACAAATATCAACACTCTTGGTTTTGTTTTGCTATACATTTGGTTTACAAGTGGAGAAATAGAAATTTAGTTTTGATTATAAAAATGGTTTGGAAATATTTTTTTAATGTTTTAAAATTGTTTTAGGTATTAATAAGTGGAAACCAAAAAAAGAAAAAGAAAAAAAAATGATTGGAGATAAACTTTTTATAATTTTGTAAATGTTATTGAGTGAAAATAAAAATGGTTTTAGATAACTTTTTCTACCTTAATTGTTATATGTGTTTAAATAACTACAGTGTAGTTAATAAAAATGAAGTCACTTGCTCAAGAAAGTGAGTCTTAGTTAAAAGAAAGTTACTTGTATTTAAGTTGAGAAAGGTTAAAATTGCAAGTAAAAATATACTAATCTTAATTTTTTCATAAATTTTTTTACGTAGGTGACTGAAAAGGGAAGTGACATCAAAAACTCAAATTGATCTACTATAGTCGGGGAAGTGACATCAAAAACTCAAATTGATCTACTATAGTCCCTGTACTATTCTGCAGCTAGTTGGTGTGAATGTATGTCATTTAGATTTGTACTATTCTAAAGCTGGTTGGTGTGAATGCATGTCATTTAGATTTGCTTGGCCAGTTTTGCCTCCACAATGTGGTTAATGTTAATCATCTCAAACCCTATGAACCTCCTATTCTAGAAGAGGAAGTTTACATTTCCCACCCACTGGCATGTTAATCATCCCAAACCTTATCAACCTCCTATTCTAGAAGAGGAAGTTTAAATTTCCCACCCACCGGCATGTTAATCATCTCAAGCCCTATCAACCTCCTATTCTAGAAGAGGAAGTTTACATTTCCCACCCACCTGCAGTTGTTAGAGGAAGACATGCTACTAGACCTATAGCACCAGAGTATGACGTATCTTGTTAGGCACCAAAGCCGAGTTCCTTCTTAGGACAAACAATTGTCTGAGGTTTCTTTTGAACATAGCTTCTCGCCCCTTGTTGAGAAGTTGGGGTCATTTTCGCTAAAACAATGAAGAACTGATGTGCCACATCTAGAAATAATTTATAGCTTGTCTTAATAGTTAGTTGTAGGATAATAAAGGTATGGTTAATCTTGAGCACTATGAATTTCAATTTATATTATTTCTTAGTTAAAGATGACTTTGTCAAAACTAATGAGACCTCATCTTAAGTAAAATATTATAAAAGGCATTTGCTTAGAAACATAAGATACAGATGTTTTAGGAATCAATATTCTTGTGCATTTTATGTTTGCAAGTTTTCGTCTTTAGCATTTGAGTGTTATGGCTTATCAATCCAACCATCTGA